>JAVGWX010000012.1:65414924-65839924 GCA_036924085.1 Ariolimax columbianus
TTACTGTATTGAAGCACAGAAAATAAAAGGGTTCGGACAACGTTAGATAAAATTCAAGAAAGGTCTGTAAGCTGGCAAATGGAGATTAATGTAGATAAATGTACAGTCGTCCACATGGGTAGATCCAATTTGAAACATATTTACAGAATGGGAGAGAACTTCTTCTTCTTCTTCTTCGTACGCAGTCAGACAGTAACCATTATTTTTTCGAAAAAAGCGGCGGTCATCCTGAGGCTCTCGCCACTGCCATAGAGCTTGTCTTGCAGTTCCACTGGTAATGGCCACATCTGCTCTCTCTGGTCCTCGTATGTCGGGCAGTTCTGCAGCAGATGTTCAGCGGTGATTTTACCAGTACCGCACGGGCATTCGACGGTACACCCTATCTTCAATTTGTTGAATAGGTGGTACCTTAGTCTGTTGTGGCCAGTGCGAAGTCTGAAGACAACGACCTGCTCTCTTCTGTTCAACTGGTAATAGGCATCGTTTTTGGTGTAACCAGTATGTTCGGTTTCCCATTTGGTCATGTATCTGGCTTTGATAAGCCGTTTTGACTCTTCGTACGTCATATTGGTATCTGTTTGTGGTAGTCTTGCATCTTCTTTTGCCAGTCTGTCTGCCTCCTCGTTGCCTTGGATGTTGCAGTGTGACGGAACCCACTGTACCACTACCCTTTTTGGTGCGGACTGCTGGCACAGTTTGCAGAGTGCTGCTCTTAAGTCATTGAGCTCAGTGTTTTTCTGGCTTTTTAGCGCTGTGACTACGGTGAGAGCATCTGTCAGCAGGACTATATGGCTCTCATTTTCACTGTGTGTCACCATTTCTTCCACTGCCGCCCTCAGTGCCTCAGCCTCCGCTCTGAAATTGCTTGTGTACTTACCAGTAGCGAATGACAGTGTTATTTTTCTGCCATTTGGTAGGTTCAGGAATGCTCCTGCCCCTCCGTTCTGTGTAGTGTTTGTTACAGAACCGTCGGTGTATGCATGGGTCCAGTCCATGCTTGGGTAGCTTTTCTTTATGAAGCTTAGGGTAGTATCTCTCCTTTCTTTTTCAGTCTGGCAGTTTTTGTTTGCAATACCTGGTATATTTTCTACCACCTCTGGAAATATATCCTGCCTCCAGGTAGGTTTTAGTACAGTAGTGATGGGTTTTGGTGTTGTTAGTGCGTTTATGGGATCTTCGTGCATCTTTGCTTTGGCTATTTCTGCAAAGTTTCTCCGCTTTAGTTTGCCATTTCCCAAATTGTTTAGTCTCTGGTGCATTGGATGGTCAGTCAGTCTTCGGAGTTTCTGGGAGAGAACAATATTAGAAAGATAGATAAGGAAAGGGACCTAGGGGTTATAATACAGGTAAGGTGAGTGAGCAAGTCCAGGTAGCAGTGAAAAAGGTAAATGCAATGTTAGGTATGATAAAAAGAAATATTAAACTTAAGAGTACGGAAGTGATAGTCAAACTGTATAAAGCAATAGTTAGACCTAGATTGGAGTACTGTGTACAGGAGTGGAGTCCATATCATAAAGAGGATATAAACATGCTTGGAAGAATATTAAACAGAACGACAAAGCTGATAGTGGAATTCCAGAATTACAGTTATGAGGAAAGACTATAGTATCTAGAAAAGAGAAGAATACGTGGTGACTTAATTCAGGTTTATAAAATGATCAGAGGAATGGATAAATTAGACTATAACAAGTTTAGTTTTTTTTTTAAATACAGCCACCTACAAGAACAAGAGGGCATAGCTACAAATTAGCTAAAGAGATGTCCAGATTAGATATTAGGAAATATTTGTTTAGTCAGAGAGTGGTGAATGCTTGGAATGCATTGCAACGGGAGGTAGTGGAGGCAGGGACAGTTAATGAATTTAAGAATAAATTGGATGCACATAGCTTTTAGAGTAGGGTAATGTAAATGAAACTGGTTGTATACAGACTCTGCAGAGTCTTCTAAACCAGTATATAGACGTTACGTTACACTATAAGTCAAGTTATTTGACAAGGATGCAGTATGATTAACGTTCAGCGAGGTCATACTACAGGATGGTTTCAGGTCCACGAGCAAAAGGTCCGTCCCTGGCGACGGTAGAAAAATGGGATTAAAGACACACTGCAAAAGTCCAACATGTCAACAGCACAAACCTAGTTCAAACCAGGTCTAAGCATACCTCCGCTCTGTGACGAAGGCAAGGCAAGAGTAGGAGGGCAAAAGGAGAAGAAAAAAAATAAGAACGACAAAAAGAAGTCGAAGAAAAAGAAGATTATGTAGGCCTTAGGCTATTTACAGAAAATCAGATCTACAAACACGACAGGGCGGGGAAAGGAAGGTTTGTACAAGTGAACAAAAACAGGAGTGTAGTGCGTCTCTCTCCACTCATTTAAGCGGATTAATATATGATACCGTTGTCATGGCGGCGTCTGTTGCCTAGCAACCAATTAAATCCCTTGACAACACAAATGTATTGACATTTTTCAAGTAAAGGGGAGAAGGAGAAACTTCCAAAATAAATAAAACCACAACCACACACTCATGTAAATATATACAGACAAGAAATAACTACAGTATGGATACAGAAAAATAAAGAAGCCGTACAACACATATATCAGGTTTTAAAAATTGATCGCTTGCCGGCGACGAAAGTGTTGCCTGATGGACGCTGTTGTTCAAGAGTGCAAGGGGAGAATTGTATTTTCATCTTGGCATGATTTAGATAGCCAGGGATTCTCAAATTGTGAGACATCCTTACATAACAATGTTAAACAATAAAAAAACTAAAATCTAAAGATATCTTCACATAGAAATGTTAAGCAACAGAGAACTGAAATCATGGGATACTAATGCACTATAAACTATACTGCAGAAGAATCAAATCTGTAGTTATCCTTCCACTGTAAACTATACTACATAAAGACAAAATCGAGAGTCATCCTCACACTACAGTTAATACGAGATAAAATTTAAATCGAGAGTTACCACGCTATAAATTGAAATATTCAAAACTAAAATCGAGAGTCATTCTCACCATAAAAACAAAACTAGCCAACATTCATATCGAAAGTTATTCTCAAGCTATCAACGGAATCACCAAAAACTCAAATCGAGGGTAATATTCACTTTAAAAGAAAGACCCTCGGCACAACATTGTGTTTCAAAGGACAACAACATCATTCGCAGTTTAAATCTCATTTAGGTACCTCATGTCGGATACTCGTGACGCCTGATTCAATTACCTAATTCATATTAACAATAACGGTCCACCACGACGAGCGATTTTGACAACAGCGGTGAGAAGTATTGTGTTGCTCCTCACAGGGGAGATCAGAGGCCCATTTTTAACACATAATGCTCTTCCACATATCTAATTATATAAGATCAGGGTTGTACGTGTAGGTGTTAGTTGTTTTTGTCTTTCCTCACAGTACGAAGATCCGGCGTTCCTCAGAAATGGAGGTGTCTTTGATTGTGGTTCTACATAATGTCCGTCGATCCCGTGTCCAGTACTGCCATGAGTCTACATCGACGTTGAAGCGAGCTATTTTGAGAGAGTCTTTGAAGCGAGCTATTTTGAGAGAGTCTTTGAAGCGCTTCTTTTGCCCACCGATCAGATGCAGGCCAACTTTCGGTTCGTCATTCATTTATGTTATGGGTATACGATTGTTTGGTATGCTCACGACGGGGCCAGCCCAGCTGCTCTGGATCTTCTTCAAGATTGTCTGAATATTCGCATTTAGGTCTTCGTGAAAATCTTGGTGTCTGGTTCCCGGTCCAGTAATTGTATTCTCAACAATCTATGAAAGCAGCTTGTATGAAAGTGGTTTATTTTTCTAGCATGCTTGCCGTATACATTACGCGTCTTACAGAAGGGTGGTCGAGCTCTGCTTTGTGGTAGACTTTTAGCATGGAACAAGAGTTTCACACTGGTGATAGAATGATAGAGTACCAAAGAGTCATCATAATCTTAGGCAAGGAATGCAGAGAACGAAGCAACAAGAGAGCAGAGCACGAGGTAAATCAGCTGATAACCGAGAACACCCAGGAGAGTGACTCTGTCAAAGACACCGACGGATCAGTCGTGCGCAGTCAGACATCAGGCTGGGGTTTCTCAACTAGAGTGAGAGGAGAGGTCATTGCTGAGCACAGTAGGGCATACATGTCAACAACCTCCAGTATGAGAATGGAGACGGAAGCAGTGACCTCAGCACAGAAATGGATATCTGAGACTTCTATAACAAAGGCAGTCATCGTGACAGACGCGCAACCCGTACTTCAGAAAGTACAGAAGGGATGGTTTAGGTACGAGTGGAAAGCAGCTGTTGAGGCCTCAAACCTCTAGGCGTTGACCTGGATCTACTGTACTGCTCATGCCGGGGTTCAGGGTAATGAAAGAACTGACATCATGGCTTCACAAGCTACCATTATGGACACATTAGTGATGGATAAAAGTGACATTTTGAAATCAATCAATGACCGCCTGCTGGATGAGGACACCGCAATAGATAAAGCAGCAATCCACAGACTGCAAAGTTTCGACATTAAACGAGGTTCGAGCGGAGTGGGGCACATGAGAGGACGGCATAGGATAGTGTACAACCAGCGAGCTACAGGGACCATCAGCATCCATACCTTACGGCATTTGATGAGAGAGACTGAACACCTATGGGTATGCCCGGAGTGCAGTTACGTCGATTCTTAGAAACAGAAACAGACTTTAAGCATCGTATCAAGGCTAAGCCCATCCAAAGCTAGACCCTGTACTTCAGTTTCCCAAAGCAACACTGGTCATGCAGATAATGATGTTGCCCTCATATCATCGTTGGTGGTAGTTTTCGTGGAGTTTCTTTGTAGATTACATACATGTTTGCTGTTGTTATTGTTTTCCTGTATCCATAACAATAGCGTAGAAAGTTAACTGCCCACCGAGGAGAGGATGACATCGTCAGACATGTTTATTCTGATGGGAACGTCGTATCACTGTAGTCTGATCTGAGCGTGATAAATCTAACAGGATTATGTGTCAGGGAGCGATATGTAACAGGATTATATTTCAGCAAACATAGAGGTTAGAGCCAGCAGCTTATTCGCTGGAGCGAGACCGGCTTGTCGTGAAGAAGGATGAACTAAAAATATGGCTGGGGAATAGTTCGGCCATTTTGGTTGTAGTGTGTGAATTTCAGAGTGCAGGTAGAGGAGTTAGGCGACAATTAATCGGACGTCAGGCCTGCCTACTCAGAATGACAGAGTGACAAGTAGGCAGTGCAGTCAATAAGATTCCAAGGGAGAGTAGTTGTGTAAGATTAGCTGCTGACCATTCAACGGGCAAAAAACAGAGTACATTGGAAACCACCGCCATCTTCGTTTAACTAATATCCTTGCGCAGAATAGAGATGAGAGACAGGAACTGGTTCAGAAAACTTGCAGCGCTTGTTCCCCAGTGAGCGCACACACTACACGACATGATGATGACAGTGATGATGATGGTGATATGGTGATGATGATGGTGATATGGTGATGATGATGGTGATATGGTGATGATGACACCCTTGTTAACGTATGTCAGAATGTCAAAAAATGTTGTCCAGTTGGGTTCCTTGAGCCATGACCTATATATGGTCTTAAAGAGAGCTCGCTAAGACCGTTCAGTGGTGAGACATGTATTACTACCACCAAGATTAGTTATTACTACCACCAAGATTAGTTATTACTACCACCAAGATTAGTTATAACTGTCACCAAGATTAGTTATTACTACCATCAAGATTAGTTATTACTACCACCAAGATTAGTTATTACTACCACCAAGATTAGTTATTACTACCACCAAGATTAGTTATTACTACCACCAAGATTAGTTATTACTACCAACAAGATTAGTTATTACTACCACCAAGATTAGTTATTACTACCACCAAGATTAGTTATTACTACCACCAAGATTAGTTATAACTGTCACCAAGATTAGTTATTACTACCATCAAGATTAGTTATTACTACCACCAAGATTAGTTATTACTACCATCAAGATTAGTTATTACTACCATCAAGATTAGTTATTACTACCACCAAGATTAGTTATTACTACCATCAAGATTAGCACCCGTATTTATCGATTCAAACTTCTCACCTGTTACAACGAGAACACTCTATCGCAATTGTTACACCGTCTATGGTTACTCACCTGTCAACTCAAATCATCTCACCCATGTCGCACAAATGCTTCTATTGCATTCTGAACAGGACGACCAAGTCAGACTTCATCAGCAATGTTTGAGCGTCAATGAGAAAATGTATCAACCCATTTATACAGGACTTTACGCGACAGCTATGTCCATAACCACAAAGCATTTCCTTATTAATTATTGTCGCTTTTTGTCCTGATTGTGCCTTTCAGCGCCAGGTTATGAAGTGGTTTCTTGACCGTACCCCCGTGCACGAGAAGTTGTACTGCTTCTGTTATTTATGCTATTAATCTTTTGCGTGCTTGGCCCTTGGCTTTGTATCCGTTGTATCTGTATAGCCTTGCTTTCTGGCAGATTATTGCTACTCTAATCATTCGTCGCAGACATTTCATCTTTGTTGTTTTAATGTGTTATTATCTTTGTTTGTTAATGCCAAATTCTGGCATTGATATCACAATGCACGAAGGAATATTGTGTTGAACAGCGTTGCTTTTTTATCCATTGTCGCTTGCTTACATAGTAATATCGGAGGCATTTCCTCGACGATTTGGCTTGCTTAATTACATGTTGTTGTTTTTTTATTTCGGTGGCACCTTTGCCATCTTCTGACATTATGTTACCCAGGTACGTCAAATTTTGTGAGTTTTACTTGTTGGTTTTTGTAAGAATATTGTTTTTCATTTTTTTTCCTAGCAATCCTCATTACTTTGGTTTTCTCTATGTTGATTTTCACACTGTAATCCAAACATATTACTTTTAATACCTTGGTTATTTGATAACAAACGATGGGGACTGTACAAGGAATTAAAGGAGACGATTGTCCATAGCGATGCAGAATTTTTAAAGTATGCAGAATGTATAGGACGATACTAACAAAAAATTAATATTGAAGATCCTCAGAACATGCGTATTCCAGGTGACAATACACTGATGCGAGAAAAGGACCATCACACAAATATTTAGAAAGAGGATCGGGGCTTTCGAGACAAAATGCTACAGAAGAATCCTCAAAATACCTTGGGTAAAGAAAATAATAAATAAGGACATCCTGCAAGATCTGAGTGTAGAAACGAACTGGCTTATAAACCACGTTATGTCTAGGAAACTGAGGTTTATCAACCACATCAAGCGCCATGGCGGACTGAAAAAGCAGTTCTGGAGGGAATTGTTGCAGGAAGACGAGACAGAGGTAGACAAAAGCATAGATGGGCACAATACATCAAGGACACCCTATACATAAACATGGTGAAAGGGGGCAGACTGACTGCTGATTGAGATTCCTATCGAATGGCTGTGATAAGAGCAAAGTTCTGTCAATGACAGGCTGCATGATGATGATGATGAATCTATACATGCCTCATTAAGATTGTCGATATGTTCCGGTAGTTGTTTGCTGAGGCTGTTGTTAGTACTTGGTCATCAGTAAAGGGAAGGTCATTTAAGTGGTCACTGAAGTTGTTGTTAATACTTGGTCATCAGTAAAGGGAAGGTCATGTAAGTGGTCACTGAGGTTGCTTCCCTTACTAATGTTGACTTTTTGATTTTACATATTGCGTGTGATTACATATATAGTTACAAATGAGGAAATATTAGATAGAATTACAACAGCAATAGAGCCTTTTGAAGACCTCTTGGCAACTGTCAAAAGAAGGAAACTCGCTTGGTACGGCCACATATCGAGATCAAATGGTCTTGCAAATACAATCCTCTGCGGAAAGGTGCAAGGCAGACGACGAAGAGGCCGTCCCAAAAAGAGATTGGAGAACAACATAAAAGAATGGACCAATCTTCGACTAGAAGAGGCACAGGCAGCGGCATCTGACAGAGAAGTGTCTGTGAGAATGTCTTCGTGTGTGCCCCAACGACCTCACCGGTTACAGGATGACCTGATCTGACCGAACCTGAAATGTGATTAGCAGTGAAGGAGATAGTACACATCCTTGTCGTACATTGGATCTAAATGACAGTTGTCGGAATATCCTGTGTTTGTTCTTATTATACGTTGACTATTCACATAGACTGTTATATAGATTGGTCAAATGTTTATTTACTCCATAACGCTCTAATGTTGTCCACAATTGGTATCTATTCACTCAATCGCATGCCTTCTTTTGGTCTATGAACGCGTCGTGTAGTGTCTGATCGTACACGATTGTTTTCTCCGCTAGTTGTCTGTGTGTTAAGATTGCATCTATTCAGTTCCTGTTTTCCCTAAATCTCATCTTTGCTTCGCTAAGCTGCGGTTTTATGTTTGGTGTAGCCTTTTTTCCAGTATTTTACAGAATATTCTTCCAGTATGGCTAAGTAACGATATTCATTTATATTTTATTCGGTCATTTTTGCTGCCCTTTTCTTCTACAGGGGGAGTATTGTTGCACTTGTCCAGTCTTCCTGTGTTTCTTGTTTAATCCACATTAGGTTTGAAAGTCTGTGCAGCCAGGGTATCCCTACATCTTTTGTTGCTTTGATTAGTTTTGGAATTAGTTGGCCTGTACTACTTCAGCGGCAGATGCCCCTGTGCAAATCTCTGTTCTTATGTGAGCTGGATGTAGCCCGTAATTACCACAGATGGCGTTTAGCCGATGTGCGAGTCCATCTTAATAGACTCAAACACTACAGCAAAGTAGACCCGCAGCCTGTTAGGCGCCATTTATGCTGCGCATTAACAAACCAGCTAACCATGGCCGGTGTTATGCCATGTCACACAGTTAGTCGCCTCGTACGACATACTTTCTGTGCGGCAGTGGTTCAATTCTTATCTTTGTTTTCCACAAGACCCCAACAGGGATTTCAACCGGCACCGATGACTTGCTTGATGTTACCGCTTGAATGGAGTATTGTATCTCTGATTTAGTTATATATCCGGTTCTAACTCTGTCTTGTCTTGTCTTGTCTTGTCTTGTCTTGTCTTTTCCAGTTGTGCCGTGAGGCGACGTAGTTTTCTGTCCAGGGGCAGAATTAGTCGTCATCGCATGGCGATTGAGAATATCCGCAACATTTCCTATCCATCTAGTTCTCGGTCTGCGACGGTTGTGAAAACCTGAACGTCGTGCGTTATAGGCGGACAGGGGTAGTTGGTCAGGATGCATTCTCATTAGGTGGCCGAACCACTTGATTCACTGCTCGTCAATATATTCAGTGCATGATCTTGCTTCAACTATTCTTCTCAAATCTTTATTGCACCTTCTGTCTATCCTAGTTACGTTGATTGTTTTCCGAAAGCATCTAATCTCACATGTCGTGATTTTTCTCTCTAGAGTTTTTGTTAAAGTCCAAGTTTGGCGCTGGTAACAGAGAGTTGGCATGAATATACTGTTGATTAACATTCTTTTTGTGGACATGTTTATGTTAGGGTATTTCAATAATGGTGACAGCTGGTATGACATGTTTATGTTAGGGTGTTTCAATAATGGTGACAGCTGGTATGACATGTTTATGTTAGGGTGTTTCAATAATGGTGACAGCTGGTATGACATGTTTATGTTAGGGTATTTCAATAATGGTGACAGCTGGTATGACATGTTTATGTTAGGGTGTTTCAATAATGGTGACAGCTGGTATGACATGTTTATGTTAGGGTGTTTCAATAATGGTGACAGCTGGTATGACACGTTTATGTTAGGGTGTTTCAATAATGGTGACAGCTGGTATGACATGTTTATGTTTGGGGGTTTCAATAATGGTGACAGCTGGTATGACACGTTTATGTTAGGGTGTTTCAATAATGGTGACAGCTGGTATGACATGTTTATGTTGGGGTGTTTCAATGATGGTGACAGCTGGTATGACATGTTTATGTTAGGGTGTTTCAATAATGGTGACAACTGGTATGACATGTTTATGTTAGGGTGTTTCAATAATGGTGACAGCTGGTATGACATGTTTATGTTAGGGTATTTCAATAATGGTGACAGCTGGTATGACATGTTTATGTTAGGGTGTTTCAATAATGGTGACAGCTGGTATGACATGTTTATGTTAGGGTGTTTCAATAATGGTGACAGCTGGTATGACATGTTTATGTTAGGGTGTTTCAATAATAGTGACAGCTGGTATGACATGTTTATGTTAGGATATTTCAATAATGGTGACAGCTGGTATGACATGTTTATGTTAGGGTGTTTCAATAATGGTGACAGCTGGTATGACATGTTTATGTTAGGGTGTTTCAATAATGGTTACAGCTGGTCTGACATGTTTATGTTAGGGTGTTTCAATAATGGTGACAGCTGGTATGACATGTTTATGTTAGGGTGTTTCAATAATGGTGACAGCTGGTATGACATGTTTATGTTAGGGTGTTTCAATAATGGTGACAGCTGGTATGACATGTTTATGTTAGGGTATTTCAATAATGGTGACAGCTGGTATGACATGTTTATGTTACGGTGTTTCAATAATGGTGACAGCTGGTATGACATGTTTATGTTGGGGTGTTTCAATAATGGTGACAGCTGGTATGACATATTTATGTTAGGGTGTTTCAATAATGGTGACAACTGGTATGACATGTTTATGTTAGGGTGTTTCAATAATGGTGACAGCTGGTATGACATGTTTATGTTAGGGTGTTTCAATAATGGTGACAGCTGGTATGACATGTTTATGTTAGGGTGTTTCAATAATAGTGACAGCTGGTATGACATGTTTATGTTAGGGTGTTTCAATAATGGTGACAGCTGGTATGACAAGTTTATGTTAGGGTGTTTCAATAATAGTGACAGCTGGTATGACATGTTTATGTTAGGGTGTTTCAATAATGGTGACAGCTGGTATGGCATGTTTATGTTAGGGTGTTTCAATAATGGTGACAACTGGTATGACATGTTTATGTTAGGGTGTTTCAATAATAGTGACAGCTGGTATGACATGTTTATGTTAGGGTGTTTCAATAATGGTGACAGCTGGTATGACATGTTTATGTTAGGGTGTTTCAATAATGGTGACAGCTGGTATGACATGTTTATGTTAGGGTGTTTCAATAATAGTGACAGCTGGTATGACATGTTTATGTTCGGGTGTTTCAATAATGGTGACAGCTGGTATGACATGTTTATGTTAGGGTGTTTCAATAATGGTGACAGCTGGTATGACATGTTTATGTTAGGGTGTTTCAATAATAGTGACAGCTGGTATGCAATTGCATTTGCTTGTTGGCACCTGATCTCAATTTCTCTATCTAAACATCCATCATATTTGAAGACCCTGCCCAAGTACTACCCAAGTACTTGAACTGCTGCACTTATGTGATCTTGGTCCCGTTTACCATAATGTTCATGTTTTTAGGCGATCGGTCTATCTGCATAGCTTCTGTTTTGGGTATGTTCATTCTCATACTGTATCTTCCACATACAGAGTTGAGCGCAGCCAGATGTTGCTGCAGATCCTCTTCACTCTCTTAAAGTAGACATTGGTCATCTGCAAAAAGGAGTTCATGTAACTTATCAGCGTCTGTTTTTTCTTCCTCAGCATTTCTTGACATGCTCCAATGTGGCCTCCAGCGTTATTCTGTCCATAAATATGTTGAAGAGTAAGGGTGACAACACACAGCCTTGTCTCACCCCGGTTGTTATCTCCCTTTTTTCGGGCCGACCATCTGTTGTTCTCACTAAACTTTGACACCCTTAGTACAGTACTCTAATATTCTATAAAAGCTGCCTCTTTACACCGTAGTCGTCAAGGATGGCTCATAGTTTATTTCTGTCTATACTCAATCAAAAGCCTTTTCTTGATCTATGAAGGTCACATTGAGTTTCCGATTGTATTCGATGTTTGTTTCGTTTAGTTGTCTCAGGGTGAATAGAGCGTCTGTGCAACTGCTACCTCATCGTAAACGAAATTGAGCCCCGCTCAGCTGTTGCTTTAGAATCAGCTGAATTCTTAGCTCTAGCATTTTCGCGTGTCGTTTAGAAGCGATATCCATTGGTAGGTATCGCACTCTTAATTTTTTTGTTTTTTTTTTTGCTTTTTGTTTTTCCAGATTGGGAGTATGATAGCTTTCTGCCGGTCTTCGAGACTCTATTTAGCTCTGTAGTGATCTCTATATTGATATCTTGTGCTGTCTTTATTCTTCGAGACTCTATTTAGCTCTGTAGTGATCTCTATATTGATATCTTGTGCTGTCTTTATTCTTCGAGACTCTATTTAGCTCTGTAGTGATCTCTATATTGATATCTTGTGCTGTCTTTATTCTTCGAGACTCTATTTAGCTCTGTAGTGATCTCTATATTGATATCTTGTGCTGTCTTTATTCTTCGAGACTCTATTTAGCTCTGTAGTGATCTCTATATTGATATCTTGTGCTGTCTTTATTCTTCGAGACTCTATTTAGCTCTGTAGTGATCTCTATATTGATATATTGTGCTGTCTTTATTCCTCCAATATTTAGTAGCTCTTCGAAAAAGATCTTTTCTTTTGTCGTGTATATCGTTTCCCTCTTCATCCATTATGATATAATGCATTTTTTCGGTCTCAGTTTAGATTTTCTCCGCACTCATTCAATGATTGTGCCTTTGCCTTTAATTACCCTCTTTGTGACTTTTCTTGCCGATTCAGTTTAGTCTGTCGTTAATTTTCTCTCGATCCTTGTTAAGCATTTGTTCTTTTTCTCTTGTTGTGTTTGCTTCGTCATTCCACAACGCTGTAATTTGTATTTTAGGTCTTCTTGTCTTTACAGTTCCACATGTTACACTCGCTGCTTCAGTGATAGTATTCTTGAGCAACGACCATTCTTTTTCAACTGTTTGTGTTTCTTTTGTGATTTTTGCAAAACCTTCTGTTCTTAGTTCTTAGTCGACCTGTACTTTTACAGTGGCAGATGCCCTTGTGCAGGTCCCAGCTCTGGAATGAGCAGGATATAGCCTGGAGAAAGATTTCCTGCTTAGCGGGCAAGGCTGAAGCAGCTTAATGCTCCGCTGCGTTAGGTGGTTAACCGATGTGCGAGTTCATCTTAATAGACTCAAACACAAGAGCAACGTATACATGCAGCCTGTTAGGCGCCATCTATGCTGCTCTAAACAAACCAGCTAACCATGGCTGGTGTTATGCCATGTCACACAGTTAGTCGCCTCTTACGGCATGATATCTGTGAGGCAGTGGTGCTATTCTTGTCCTTGTCATACACAAAGACCCCGGCAGATCACTCGGGTATTACTTCTGTTACAATCTTTATGTCTTCTTGTGTCTTGATATCTTTTACACTTGATTGTTTCTCCTTCTGTTTGTTGAATTGGTTTCGTCTTCTCATTCCGTTGTGTTCTTATAGTCATTATTACAGCGTTACGGTCAGTATGGCTTGGCTCCGTTCGTTCTCAATCTCCCACTACCAAACCATGAAAGGGCTTAAGTAGCAGAATGTATTCCAGAGAACGGAATGCGTTGGGTCGTAGTTTACAGCTTGACTGCGATATTTGCACCTTCCTGCCCAACACATCCGACTTCAGGAAGCATTTTTTTAGTACCGGGTTAGCATTCCCTCTTCGATCCCTTCTCCTTAGCCAGTCTGTCCTGCTGCAGCCTGTTTTCCAGGATCATCGCGTGGAGGTGTAGAAGGGTCTTGGCAGCTATGGTTCGCTGGCCCTGACGCTAGCAGTCAGCTATGGGTCGCTGACCACTGCAGCTCATGCGCTGCTCGGCATCTTGATCCCATGGTCAGTAGCAACACACAGATTCGGAATAGCTATTGAATCGGTCACTTCTCTGTCTCCATTTTTCGTGGCTAGTATAAAAGTATATCTGGCTTTTCTAGTTCAAATCATTTCACCTGTACCATGTGTATACCTGTGAGCTTATGTGCTTGAAAAAGGTGTTTGTAATGAATAAATCGTGCTGGCTGTACATTCTCATGCGTCTGCGTCCGTTCTCCTTTCTCTCTCTCTTTGTGAATCTCAGTATTGTCCCAGGTAGTTTTCAACTCCTGTTCTATCATATCCCGGTCTCGCGTTAAAGTCTCAAATTATAATGTAGTTTTCTGCAATGCTCATGATGTTTCTTGTGTCTTTTATGATGTTAAAACATTCTTCGCATTCGTCTTCATTTTGTCAAAGCATCGCCAAGAGTATATATTTGAATGTATATTATTTTGGTCCACCTTTTCGTTGATTGTAATTGTTACAATTCTCCTTGACATATCCTTTGTTTTCAAGTATATTCTTTGCTGTAGTTGGTTCTTTGGTGAATCTTACATCGAATTTTGCTATTGTGTTTGTATTAAATCCGGAATTTAGAAGTGTGTATTCTTCGTGGATCTGTTTACAAACTGCATTTTTCATTCCCGTGTCTGCTTTTCCCATGATCTTAATACGTCGTTTGTTCATTTCGTCTACGATATCTTCCATTTTGTGATTGATTCCCCATATGTTAATAGTACACATTCTTATAGGCTCTTCCGTGGCGAAGTGGTTAAGCCGTCGGCCTCGTGATCAGGGGGTGTGGGTTCTACTCCGGACTCCGCCGTCTTTTTCACGGGTGCTTGATGCGGAGTCCCATGCATCTTGTAGTCGCCCCCTAGTCGTCTTGTCCTTGACTTGCCACCTGGCACGGGCGGCACGAGACGAGAGAGTGAGGATATATAAATATATATATATATAATATACATATATATATACATATATATATATGTATATATATATATATTTATATATGTATATTTTTTATATATATATATATATATGTATATTATATATATATATATATATATATATGTATATATAGTATATATATATATTTGTATATATTATATATATATATGTATATATTATATATATATACACACACACACACACATACACTGTCTACTCTTATTTTCAGTGTGTCTACTTATTGTCTGGTTGTCAATATATTTTGCACGTTGTTAAATCTGTTTTTGACCATTCAAATGCTCTTATTCACACCTAATTCTGGTGTTTATTTCGGCTGATTGTGTGTCTGGTGAAAAATAGCTAAAAGTTGTTGTAATGTATTCCGGTTTTGTTCTGGTGATTGCGACTTTGGACCAAGGATTATGTTCATCCAATCTCTCAATCGCTATGACGTACGGGTAAATGGACGCATCTAGATGTATAGTCAAGGGTTGTATCATAGTAGTTACACTACTGTTGGAGAATGAAGTTGTTAGAGACTTGACTATAATAAGTCAAGGTTTGTCCCATAGTAGTTACACTACTGTCGGGTAATGAATTTGTTAGAGACTTCAGTTTACTAAGGTAAGGTTTGTTCTATAGTAGTTATACTACTGTCGGGGAATGAAGTTGTTAGAGACTTCAGTATACTAAGGTAAGGTTTGTTCCATAGTAGGAAATCCTCCTCTCGGCTGCATCCAGCTCACACCAGAGCTTAGAACTGTACAGGGGCATCCAACCCTGTAGATGTAGAGTTCGACTAAGACTAAGCATATGACGTATACCCCAATTCGGGATCAAGACGCTGAGCAGCGCATAAACTGCAGCGATCAGCGACCCATAGCTGGCGGCTGGCGTCAGGGTCAGCGAACCAGAGCTGCCAAGACCCTTCTACACCTCCACGTGGTGATCCTGGATAACAAACTGCAGCAGGGCAAACTGACTAAGGAAAAGAGATCGAAGAGGGAATGATAACCCGGTACTCAAAAAATGCTTGCTGAAGTCGGATGTATTTGACTGAAAGGTGCAAATATAGCAGTCAAGTTGTAAACTACGACACAACGCATTCCATTCTCTGGACTACATTCTGCTACTTGCAAAGCTTTTATCAGGGCTTGGTAGCGGTGGAATGAGAACAAAAAAAGAAGAAGAAGTTATCCCAAGTCTATTTTTACCGCAACCAAGATTGCTCATCGGCAGCAGTAAATTAAGAGAAAAACAACTACACACCATAACCGGAATCTCCATGCATTAAAGATTATAATATCACATTTAATGAGGCCAAGACCATAATTAAAGCCAACTTCAGGGTAAAATGAGCTGATCAACACCCCGACTTCCGAAAAGAAGACAGCTACTTCAACTAGAGAACAGCTAGTCACCATCTTCAGATTGAGAACTGGGCAGAACAGACTCAAGGGTCATCTTTACAACAAAATGAGGATTGGGACAGATGACAGGTGTCCATGTGGGGAGCATATGACCGTGGAACACATCCTGTAAAGCTGCACGCTCACGCAGGAAAAGAGACAACAATACTGGTCTCGTGAGACAGATATGGGACAAAAGCTGTGTGGAGATGAAACAGCCTTACAAACAACGGTGTCCTTTGTAAGAGAAACCAGAACCTTGATCTGAGGATGAACGAAGAAGAAGAAGAAGAAGAAGAAGAAGAAGAAGAAGAAGAAGAAGAAGAAGAAGAAGAAGAAGAAGAAAAATAAAAAGAAGAAGAAGAAGAAGAAGATTATAATAAATATTAATTGTATCAGATTCTTTATTTTGTAAACATACACACATTCCAGTCCAGCATTAGATTAACACTTCAGGTGGTCAAACCAGCACAGACGGTCACAAACGGCCTTCAATAACATGCAAGCCAAAGGTGTTTATTGTTACTCGTGTGAAGGGTTATTGGGTACCGTCTGATGCTACCGTTACGGGGATGTGCACTGTTTGCACTTCTTGGCACAGGTCAACGCATATTCGACCTCATTACACAGACCCATACTGATGGTCGCACAGTCTTGAGCTATGTCCACACATTCTAAATATTTCTGGAGCAGGGAGGCTGCGAAGGTCAAGACAAGAAACATTAAATATTTCATATTTGGTTCTGGTACATATGATATTAAATATTTGATTCTGAGACACATACAAACATATATTTCATATTTGGTTCTGGTACATATGATATTAAATATTTGATTCTGAGACACATACAAACATATATTTCATATTTGGTTCTGGTACATATGATATTAAATATTTGATTCTGAGACACATACAAACATATATTTCATATTTGGTTCTGGTACATATGATATTAAATATTTGATTCTGAGACGCATACAAACATATATTTCATATTTGGTTCTGGTACATATGATATTAAATATTTGATTCTGAGACACATACAAACATATATTTCATATTTGGTTCTGGTACATATGATATTAAATATTTGATTCTGAGACACATACAAACATATATTTCATATTTGGTTCTGGTACATATGATATTAAATATTTGATTCTGAGACACATACAAACATATATTTCATATTTGGTTCTGGTACATATGATATTAAATATTTGATTCTGAGACACATACAAACATATATTTCATATTTGGTTCTGGTACATATGATATTAAATATTTGATTCTGAGACACATACAAACATATATTTCATATTTGGTTCTGGTACATATGATATTAAATATTTGATTCTGAGACACATACAAACATATATTTCATATTTGGTTCTGGTACATATGATATTAAATATTTGATTCTGAGACGCATACAAACATATATTTCATATTTGGTTCTGGTACATATGATATTAAATATTTGATTCTGAGACGCATACAAACATATATTTCATATTTGGTTCTGGTACATATGATATTAAATATTTGATTCTGAGACGCATACAAACATATATTTCATATTTGGTTTCTCGATACGTTAAAATATTTTATATTTGATTCTGAGACATATTAAAATATTTCATATTTGGTCTTAGACACGTTAAAGTATTTCATATTTGATTCCGAGACACATTAAAATATTAAACATTTTGTTCCGAGAAATACTACAGTATTTCATATTTGATTCTGAGACATATTAAAAGATTAAATAGTTGGTCTTAAACACATTAAAATATTTTATATTTGATTCTGAGACACATACAAATATTAAATATTTGATTCCGAGACACATTTAAATATTAAATATTTGATTCCGAAACACATCAAAATATTGAATATTTGATTTACGAGACGCATGCAAATATTAAATATTTGATTACGTGACGCATGCAAATATTAAATATTTGATTAGGAGACACATCAAAATATTAAACATTTGATTCTAGTACACATTAAATATGAAATAGATGGTCCAATGAAACTTCAATAATTATGCTGTGCAACACATATAAAGCATTCAGTTATCGATTTAACTGATCAGACACACCCGATCAGATCAGTTCTCGTATCTTCATCAAACATCAGCTGTATTTGATCTCTTAGGTTGTTTTTCACTATGTTATATTATATTATATTGTGATACGCTTATCTGCTGTCCATATCTTGATGTTAACCTGCCCCTTGTGTTGTTTTCATTTGACACGTGTTCACTTAACTTATTCTTCCATTACGGCTTCAGCAAGGTGATATTTCTATACAGAGATATTTAAACTGATATAAGTTACAGGTTTGTGACTGCACCAGGACAGATAACGAAACTAAACCCACATTACGGTCACAAGGTTATCGTCAGTTACACAGAACGTACGAATACAACTAACACATCACAAGAGTGCGTTGTTGTCGAACACCCATAATAAGTAGTTTACTCTGTTGTGTACCCTGAAAAATGGCGTTAGGTGACAAGTCGCAGTAACCTTCTTCACATACCATTCATACCACTCGCTGCTACGGGGATCACATCGATCCCCATCTCGTTAACCAGGCTGCCATGAAACAGCTTGTTTTCAGATAGAAGTTCATGGTGTTGAGGTTGGGGCGAGAGTTGTCTTGGCCATTATATTTTGCATTACCCTGAATAACATTCTCCGATCACTATGTTTTGTCTTACTAGACGTTAGTCTCCGCTCCTCAATAACAAAATAAAACCAGATATAGGACTTTGACACAATACGGATAGAGTTGACAGCCACTACCAGAAAGTGGCCAGGAACATTGTGCGTTATAGTAGATCTGCTATGGAAAACATAAGACCTATCAACAAATGACACAGTGGAAACATGAATTGAAATGGAAAAGAGCACATGACCATCTCAAATCATATTGTTTCGTGGGTGTATGCCCTATCAAATTAGATAGACTTGCAGTAACCACACAGTAAAACTAATTATTTAAAATAATACCAGAGAAATCTCGACGAACAGCTGGACGACGGAAACAACAGGTCGCAGTGTATTTAGCGAAATGTCACAGTCAAAAGCAATGATGACATAAACAAACTACATAGAAGAGATCAATTTAATCTTTTAGACCCGAACAGGATACACTAGAGTCAATAGCCGCTCGAACCGCATCAATTCCCAGCATCTGCTCTTGTGCAGACATTGCTCTCAACCTGATGAAACAGTTCGACACCTACACATTGAGTGCAAAGCGCCTGCGGACATGAGGAAAAGATTCTTACAAGCACTGCCAACAATTGCCAACACACTGTACGGAGCAGTAAAACAACTGAAGAAGGCATGTATTTATATAAGAATGGCATTGGGCTGCCAAGAGCAAGTTTGCTCGGCAGCTATGGGATAACAATAACAACAAAATGTATCTTGTCTTGGTGTCTGGTTGTGATTTGTTAGTTCTTTTCCTTTGTTTTGTTTGTTTGTTTTTTTTTTTTTTTATTTGTCCACGGCTAATACCTTGTGATCATAACATGTGTTTCGTTTTGGTTAACGTGTTACGGTCACTGAGCACTACTTGTATATGATTTATCCACTTTTGACTTTCAGTACTATGCCCTGATTTATCTAAATATCTGGGACGATGAGGCTAACATCTGATCAGGCAAAACACACTGATTAAACAATGTTAGCCAAGGTCAGGAGAAATATACTGGCCAAGACCCCCACCTGACGGGACGGTGAGGCTAACGTCTGGTCAGGCAAAACACACTGATTAAACAATGTTAGCCAAGGTCAGGAGAAATATACTGGCCAAGACCCCCACCTGACGGGACGGTGAGGCTAACGTCTGGTCAGGCAAAACACACTGATTAAACAATGTTAGCCAAGGTCAGGAGAAATATACTGACCAAGACCCCCACCTGACTTCCTCGTTGGTCGTCTTGGAAACGGGCTGTTGTTGAGAACAATAGTCTGGCTAACAAGGGGAGGTTTGATGTGATCCCCGTAGTAGTGAGTGACACGCAGATGACGCCAAGCATTGCACAGCCGCCTGGAGGACCCCGGTCTCCTTCATCAGTACGTTCAGGATGTCAGGAAAGCTACTACATTCCGCCATAAGTTCCGTCCTTTGCAGGGCGCACAAAAGGGTTACCAACCCAGTGTGGGCATTAGCAACTGACCAACCAATCAACCAACCAACCAACCATCTGAGTATCTCTATATTGGAAACATAATTTAACTTTAATATCTATATTTTCAGCACTGGCCTATCCGTGACCTCCTTATCTGTTTTCTTGTCTTGCCTTGTCACGATTCTCATTCTCAAAATACACGTATTTCAAAAGATGTAATTCACTCCAACTGTTTATTGTGCACATTTCTGGGCCATACAATAATGTCATGTATTCGTAATCCTATACCCTCCTCATTTGTAAGTTGAAAGTAATTGAGGTCTTTTCAAATGTCAAAATTTCTCACTGGGTTTTTTTTATATATACAACGTTGGCCATTGCTCTTTAATCCATGAATTCTGTTTAGGATCTTCAGTCATTCATTATTATACGAGGCCAAGTCAGTAAATATGCCACAAATGGCTATTGAAACAAAATAAAATGATATGCGAAATTGAAAATCATTTTTATTTCACTAAAATTGTCGCTTATTTCTCAACATAATTTCTACCAACGTTCATACACTTATTATTTCGCTCTATCAGTACACGACAACCTGCAGCATAGACATCTTTAGTCTGCTGTCTCAACCACCAAAACCTGCAGCATAGACATCTTTAGTCTGCTGTCTCAACCACCAAAACCTGCAGCATAGACATCTTTAGTCTGCTGTCTCAACCACCAAAACCTGCAGCATAGACATCTTTAGTCTGCTGTCTCAACCACCAAAACCTGCAGCATAGACATCTTTAGTCTGCTGTCTCAACCACCACAACGTGCAGCATATACATTTTTAGTCTGCTGTCTCAACCACCAAAACCTGCAGCATAGACATCTTTAGTCTGCTGTCTCAACCACCAAAACCTGCAGCATAGACATCTTTAGTCTGCTGTCTCAACCACCAAAACCTGCAGCATAGACATCTTTGGTCTGCTGTCTCAACCACCAAAACCTGCAGCATAGACATCTTTAGTCTGCTGTCTCAACCACCAAAACCTGCAGCATAGACATCTTTAGTCTGCTGTCTCAACCACCAAAACCTGCAGCATAGACATCTTTAGTCTGCTGTCTCAACCACCAAAACCTGCAGCATAGACATCTTTAGTCTGCTGTCTCAACCACCAAAACCTGCAGCATAGACATCTTTAGTCTGCTGTCTCAACCACCAAAACCTGCAGCATAGACATCTTTAGTCTGCTGCCTCAACCACCAAAACCTGCAGCATAGACATCTTTAGTCTGCTGCCTCAACCACCAAAACCTGCAGCATAGACATCTTTAGTCTGCTGTCTCAACCACCAAAACCTGCAGCATAGACATCTTTAGTCTGCTGTCTCAACCACCAAAACCTGCAGCATAGACATCTTTAGTCTGCTGTCTCAACCACCAAAACCTGCAGCATAGACATCTTTAGTCTGCTGTCTCAACCACCAAAACCTGCAGCATAGACATCTTTAGTCTGCTGTCTCAACCACCAAAACCTGCAGCATAGACATCTTTAGTCTGCTGTCTCAACCACCAAAACCTGCAGCATAGACATCTTTAGTCTGCTGTCTCGGCCACATTTGCACTTTACGTTCATTCTTTGTCATTTGCGAAACGTCTCCCGGAAGGTGGGATTATGCTATGTGATGTAGGCTAAACTATGCGAGCAGTCTTTATCAATTTCAACATTGTCTATCGTCTCTCCAATCCGCGTATACAAAGCTTATGTTGTAATCTGAACACCACGACGAGATCGGACGTCATCATAAACGTTTCAGCGTCTTTGAGAACATTTAAGGACTTAGTTATGCACCGCATTACGCAACAAATTCTTCTCATTGTAAGCAGAAAGCAATTCCTTATTAATATCCTTTGCAGAAAGTTCATTTGCCCCTCTCCCCCTCCTCAAACAAAATACACAAGCAAACTGTTCTTTTATGGTACACTCTGTGAACACAGACTCCATTGTAAAATGTTCTGCGCACGTGCATGTGACACCTAACGTCTGTTACCTACAGTAATCACAAAAGCTGGATGTTGCTGCCACCTAATGACACCTTTAGAAACTACCAACTACATTTTTCAGCTATCCTGTGTCAGTTTGTGACGTACTTACTGACTTACATTTGCATGTATCTCATATGTGGTAATATATAGCGCGACTCAAAACCTGACCACACACGTGCTAGAATTGTTGATTTAGTCATACAAAGGGGAATACGAAGGTCACCTGAATATTTGTATTAGCAGAATATGACATATTAACGATGTGTCTTTATTGTCCCTTATATAGCATAGCCGAGCTTAATGATAGCCTTGTGTTTTGTTTTTTCTCACATCTAAAATGTAACATCTTCTTTTTCTGACGAGCTATTCGTAAAGCTTGTCATAGGGATAATGTCTAGAGCAGCAGTTCTAGGACAGATGGTATACTATCTTCCCCCCCCCCCAACCCAGGTAGGAAATAGGCATCAGTTTAGTCTGATAAAGAAGCAGCATCATCTAAAGTTGAAACGCACGTTTCCCAATCCAAACGCACCATGTTTGATTTCCGCCTTGTTCAATTTGACAGACACTGGATTTTTTCTTGGTATGATGGTTTCTATACGTACGGCGAGTAATGACAACCTACCGTATTGCAGACCTGTCAAAAATGTATAGCAGCCAAATAGATTGGCAGTTGTAAAAAGCGACATTCTGCAAAGGACATGCTACTTCATTCATTCATAGGCGTCACAGTCTTTGTAGACCATGCGCATGACACCCTGCGAGTAGCCTCTCAGGGCGCAAGTATGGAGACCCTGGCCTGTCCAAACTGCAGGATCCCCCGCTCGGCCTCGCTGGTGTCATCATCATGTAGCATGTCCTTTGTAGAACGTCGCTCCCATCACAGTCTGTCTGTAAGAAACTCGTTCCCTTGCCAAAACTCCAGCTTCCGCCACTGTCATACTCAGGCACTCCTGTATATCTTGGTGCCATCGTCTTCTTGGTCTACCCCTTCCTCTTTTGCCTGGCACCATACCTTCCATCACCGTCCTCTCAAGACCGTTGTGTCTCTTGATGTGACCAAAGTATTTGCATTTTCTAGCCAAAATGGAATTGATAAACCAGTTCTCCTCTATGCTCAACTCTTGCCGAATGTCTACATTTGTTCTTTTCTTTGTCCAGGGTATTCTGAGGATCTTTCTGTAACATTTTGACTTGAGGGATTCGATTCTTTGTCTAGAAGTTTTGGTAATCGTCCATGCTTCACAGCCATAAGCTGCCACAGGAAAAACACAGGCTCTCAAGACCTCGCTGTCGTAATCCAAAGAAATGCAAATCATGACAATTTGGCACCAGCTGCCGGAATGAGTTCGCAATTTTGAAACCATCCGCCTCAGGTGTTACCACTATGAATTTTTTGTCTGGGTTTACTCCCGTAGCCCTACCCTCTCCCGAGGTTTCCACAAGTGGAGTCGTTGCCAGCAGATGCTAGTTACTCGAGACATCCGATGATACTCTCATCGTCTCAAGACTAGCCAGCACTCCCTGTGACGTGTGGGTTTAAAATCAGAGTTCCTCCTCTCCTAGGCGAACTGCTTGAACAGGCTAATGATCTTCGTCTACTCGGGTTTAGAGTCAGAGTTTACCTTCTCTTAGATTAGCTGCCAACCAAGGCTAATGAGCCCAATCCTCCCGCCCAGTTATACCCGGGTACTAAGTCGCGCCCCACAGCAGGCTCTGTAAGAAACAGGGGGCCCCTCATGAAGCTGCTGCTGGTGACACAATCATGTAGGAGAGGTCATTGGCATCGAAACTCCTGAACGGCAAACCGAACAGTGAATCCAGCGGCGATCTCTACACCTGGAGAGGAGAGATGCTACTTTGTATGTTCAGAAATTAGGTATGAAGTGGGTTTTTTAATACCATTAATCAGGTTTTCAAATCCATCAGAGGAATGAAGACGCTGCACATAAGATGGCTGCTTGTTTTAGGGTCGACAAATAATTTTTAATGTAAAATAAGTACAAGAACAGAACGAATTTTTCTTTTTCTTCTCCTGTGATCATTGCTCATTTAGACTGGGACTCCAGATTCTTCTATTAAGTTCTGCTGTCTTTTTTCAGGGTGTCAATACCACCGTACGTTTTAACATTGAGAGCAGTCATGAAGTATTTGTGCTGCTGTCCTGCTAACGTTTTAACCTTGAAGGCAGTCATGAAGTACATGTCCTGCTGTCCTGCTAACGTTTTAACCTTGAGGGCAGTCATGAAGTATAGGTGCTGTTGTCCTGCTAACGTTTTAACGTTGAAGGCAGTCATGAAGTACAGGTCCTGCTGTCCTGCTAACGTTTTAACCTTGAAGGCAGTCATGAAGTACATGTCCTGCTGTCCTGCTTGCCAGGTCGCAGTAACAAAGACTGGTTAAACCTATCTTGGATTTGGTGAGCAATTGGCGTCTCATTCGATACCCAGTTCGAAGACGAAGTAGATAATGTAGTCTTTTCTGGGCAGATGATAGTATCTTAATTAAATCAAAGTTCGGTCAACGAGTGTGTCAACCAGTCTTTCCTTTTGTTCTAAATAAAACATGAAGCGCCTACTCACGTGTGCCAGAAACCAGACCCAGCCACAGAAATGCAATACAAGCGCTGATGACAATTGTACTTCTTGCCATTGTTGTCTGTTCAAAATGCAGTGTTTCAAAATGGGGTCCCTATGAATAATCTAACATGAAAAGTCAATTAGCCCCACATCCGCTTTGAAAATAGCCGTCGACAGATAACAGTTTAGATAAGAGTTTAAAAAATGTAGACCTGTTTCCGTAGTGAGAGAGATCATCGCGTTTAAGAAATTGAATACATTGTGTCATTGTTTCTGGTTTTATCTTTGGTGGTCTGAATCGATTTTTTTATTTTTTTTTAAATTTTTTTTTTGGTTTTTTATTTTTTATCTTTGAGGGTAAGTTAGTAAGGGGGTCAGAAACTGACATAGGATAGCAGAGGAATATAGTTAGTAGTTTATAAAGGTGTCATTATGTGGCCTCAAGAGCAGGCCTTGTGATTTACTGCAGATAGCAGACGATAGGTGTCCCATGCGCAGCTTAGGTATAAGATGACGTACAGGTTCACAAAGTCTATAATCAAATAAAAGGGTAGGGGGAAAGGCGTGGGCTATGGGTTAAGTGACATGGCTCACAACCCCAAGGTGCTGGGTTTGATCCCCAATCACAGCACCGCCTGTTACCCCGGGAAAGCAAACCTTTAAAAAATGCAGGAGGAAGAAGACCCTTTCATAAAATTCATGCCGAAGTCGAATGCACTGGGCTGACATGCGCAAAATACAAACATAGTGCAACGCACATCGCCTTGAGAATAGAGAAATAAGGCAAAAGAAAAAAAAATTGTTTTTAATTGTAAATGGTTAAATAAAATGGTTCTTTTGTACGGTTGCCCTTTTTTTTAAATTTTATTCTTGAGGGAGGTGGGAATGGATGGTTTAGGTGGGGGTGGGGGAGTTGAAAAGAAGGGGGTGGACAAAAGGTAGCTTAGGCTCTGTGAGTGAGGTTGACAAAAGGCGCAGTTTCTTCCTCACTTTAATCCAAATCTCCGCGCAAGTCACCCATTTCAGCGGACACAGCAAGCGATACGACTGTCCACACGGCTGAACAAAGAGTGTTGTCTTAATCACTTGTGATGGACAACTATCAGCATGCGAGACATTACATATTGACTTGTTCTCGTATATTATCTCTAATAGTAGAGCGAGCGAGGTGTGTTACAGAAGCCTGGCCAGCAAGGTAGAGATAGACTGGCCAACCACTGGCCCACAAACCTTGACTTAGTATACTGAAGTCTCTAAGAACTTCATTCTCCGACTGTATTGTAACTTCTATGGGACAAGCCTTGACTTAGTATACTGAAGTATCTAACAACTTTATTCCCCGACAGTAGGGTAACTACTATGGGACAAACCTTGACTGTTCTGAATACGGTTGTATTAGAAATATTAAAATGTTTTTAACGAACCTATATACTGGCCCATCGCTGTTGACATACCTCCTAGATATGATATGGGCGTAGCACCGATCTATACATATATATGATGCCATCACTATACTGCATGTTATAATTCTAGGATATATCAGCTGTTAGCCTCGATCTCTATTCTTCCGTTGCACCACTCTGTGCATTCCCTGCCTAGCTAATTACCTTCTTGTCTAATTTATATTTTACCTGTTTGCATCACTAGTTTCTACTGGCGGAGGCGCGCCTATTCCACCCCAGACCGTAGTCAATTGGGCGATATTAAGACGCATAAACCAGCGCTTGGATGTATGTGTGTATCTGTATGTACCTATGCTAAGTTTGTGCGTTCTCAGAAGCCAGCCCAACCAAAGTGCAATGGAAGGGCCTCGCCATGAAGGCACGTGTAGAGTTGTGCAAGACTGTGATTGTTGGACACAGTCAAATGAAACAAGAGTGCGTTGAAAGAAAAAGAGGATCAGAGTTTAGAAAGCTACTGGCTCACAAGTATATATAGAAAGAAAATCGGGCAGATCTTAAAGACGACAAATTAAGCCGAATTACGGACAACTGTTTTTATTGAAATATGAAAACAAAATCAAAAATAGGTAAGAGGACAAGCTCCTGGAAGAAATGAAGAGATGAAAATTGTAAGTCCTAGCTCCAACACAAACTAAGAAAAAAGGATAGAATCATGGATCGTGACAATCACAGGCGTCTCTACAGCCAAATTCCCAATATCGACAAAACTGAAGCCGGGGTAAACTGTGTTGTGGCCAGGAATCAAAAGTATAGAATACCGATCATCCAATCAGAAAACGGCTTCGAACCACGGTAATGACTTTGGATGTTACATTTGTTATCTGAGGTTGATATTGAAAACTAACATGGCAGTAGACTGCCCGGGCAAGTAGGCTAAACGTCTAGGCCCTAAACATACAACTGGCCCTATCTCATTTTCAGACTACGAACAGGTCACACACAGCTTACACAATCTACGTAGAAATAGAGCAGACATCACAGCTTACACAATCTACGTAGAAATAGAGCAGACATCACAGCTTACACAATCTGCGTAGAAATAGAGCAGACATATAAAACAATTCAAATCATAGACACCGCCAAATCTTTCACTTTTTCTTCTTCCTGTTCTTCTTCGTTTTCTTTTTTGTTTCTTCTTCTTCTCTTCTTCTTCTTCGTCTTCTTCTTTGTCGTCTTCTTCTTCTCTTTCGTCGTCTTCTTAATTTTCTTCGTCATCTTCTTCTTCTTCTTCGTCTTCTTCCTCTTCGTCTTCTTCTTCCTCTTTGTTTTCTTCTTCTTCTTCTTTTGTCTTCTTCTGCTTTGTCGTTCAATCTGAAATGAGCGTTTTATTGTAGCTTACAGCAAGGCTGGTGTCTGCGCCTTTCGACCCGGCACATTAGGTTTCAACACTGTACATTTTGGGATCGTATTTATCTCCTCTGCTCGATCCTTATTTTTTCAGCTAGGATGTATGGATACAACTTGTTCACAGGACCCCAACTTCGAGGAGAAATACGGTTTGGAAGCTCTGGCTCGCTGACCGTAACGCAAGCAGTTGGCTTTGAGTCGCTGACTCCTGTCACCTCATTCAATGCGTATTTGGTCCTACTACATCCGCAAAAAACCAGTATAAAAATCGACTATTGTCCTTCTAGTACTGCATGATTTAAGATTGCGTCCCCTGTTACAGAACTTAGCCACTAAAAACACTGCTTATGGCAGACTCAAAACATCGATATCAGAGAGGACTTCAAATGAAAACTTGGGGATCAAGATGTTGAGCAGTGCATGAGCTGCAGTGGTCAGCGACCCATAGCTGACTGCTAGCGTCAGGGCCAGTTAACCAAAGCTGCAAAGACCCTTCTACACCTCCACGCGGTGATCCTGGATAACAGGCTGCAGCAGAGCAGACTGGCTAAGGAGAAGGGATCGAAGAGGGAATGCTAACCCGGTACTCAAGTTGGATGTGTTGGACCGAAAGGTGCAAATATCGCAGTCAAGCTGTAAACTACAATACAACGCATTCCGTTCTCTGGGCTATATTCTGCAACTTAAGCCCTTTCAGTGTTTGGTAGTGGGAGATTTAGAATGAACGAAGCCAAGTCAAGCCAAATGAAAACTTTAAATATATTTTTTTTGCAAATTCCTGGAGGAGGAACCTACCTCCTACCAGGCGCGTCAGCAGGGTTGCGGATTGCTGAAAGGCCTCCTAATTTGGAGGTTAGCTGCGAATAAATAAGCAGCCGTGGACAAAAACGGGTCGGCAGGCTAGAGGCTGTAAGGAGGCAGCCCCTCCACCATGCAAAGATACAACAGGCTAATCACCTGTTTGTCTTAACAAACGATACAGATACAAGATACTAGATACAGATACAGATACAAGTCAAAACAGAGAATACCGGACTGATCTCAACTGCGACGAACAGGCGCAAAATAAGGACCACGATTTACGGAACATGGAATGTAAGAAGTATAAACGGAAAAGAAAATGAATTAATAGAGGAGATGAAGAGAACAAAATTGACAGTCCTGTCACTTACAGAAACAAAGAAGATTAAAAAGTCAAGGACGCAGAACCCCAGGACGTCCCAAGGTACGTCGGAAATACAACATACGACAGTCCCTAAGTGATCGAGGAGAAAGACGACTGATAGAGCAGTGTGGTGTTCTCTCTGAAAATCCTCTACACCTCACGGTAGAAGAGGAGCAACTAAGTACGTTTAGGTAAATTCATTCTGGAAAAAGTGAAATGGCGGTTCAGGTGACGAAAAGGGAAAAGATCCGTAACCAGACAATGCGTAGCAGTCTTGAAGTTCAACCCCTGCAGACACGAGTGGAGCAGTCCCAGCTACAGTGGTTTGGCCATGTCTGTAGAATGGAAGAAGATCGGATACCAAAGCGGTCATGGGAGATCAAAAGTTAAGGACGCAGACCCCGAGGACGTCCCAAAGTACGTTGGGAAGACAACATACGACAGTCCCTAAGTGATAGAGGGATGGATTGGAAAGAGGCCAGGAAAAGACGGCGGATAGAGCAGTGTGGCGTTCTCTTTGGCAAATCTCTACACCTCAAGGTAGAAGAGGAGCGACTAAGTAAGTAAAAAGTGAAACACAAGTGTATCATTGGTCAAAATAGTCAGCATTGCGTTCCATACAAGTCTCCCAGCGCCTATAAAGTGCATGGAGTTCTGTAGAACGTTCGATACAAGTCCCCCAGCGCCTATAAAGTGTATGGAGTCCTGTAGAACGTTCGATACAAGTCCCCCAGCGCCTATAAAGTGCATGGAGTCCTGTAGAACGTTCGATACAAGTCCCCCAGCTCCAAAAAAGTGCAATGATTCCTATAGAACGTTCGATACAAGTCCCCCAGCGCCTATAAAGTGCATGGATTCTTGTAGAACGGTCGATACCTCTTTTAGTCGACCGAAGACGGGAAAATCACTTTAGGCAAGGTGGGTACGGCGGATGTGGTAGACACTGAAAGTGAAGGTCCTGGAGTTACGATTGGAGCAAGGAGTATTCAGAGTCAGGAGAAACATTAGTATCATGTTTGCCCGTGCTCCTGGAGAGAGATTGTGTCATGATTAGTCTGGCCATTTAGAATGGGAACCGACACGTAATCCCCACAGTGGTGAGCTTACTGAACTGCCTCACACTTCACTACAACCAGAAAGACCACACTCCACATTCTCAAGCGAGCTTCGGGATGCAAGAAGAGCCGCCACTGTAACCCACTACCAAAAAAACGTCAGCCGTTAACTCAACCCAGCAAGCGCAGTTTGGAACAACCAGTGGCGTAGCGTAGGGTTGGCCACATGGGCGGTTACCCTGTGCTAACAATTCTTAGGAGCACAACAGTTGTGCAGAAAGAAAAAAGTCATAAAAAAGTTAGAAACTGCGCCCTCTCTCCATCAAATAGAAAATCTGCTTGTGCTCGAACATTCCATACAGTATGTCGACATGACGAAACAAATAAACGTTGCCGCGCAATATTTATGAGTATTTTTCTGGTTAATTACAACCAAACTGTTCTTGTGTAATCATTATCGGTGAATTACATAATGCCTGTTTCAACAGCCAATTGTAAAAGAAGTTTTACTTAAATTAATCAAAACGAAACAAAGATCTACAATGAGCCAAGAAAGATTAAATAAGCTAAAAACGGTGTCAAATGAGAAAGATTTCAATTTACATTTTAATGCTGTTATTGAACAATTTGCTCACATTAAAACCATACGATTTTTAATAGATTTAAATATGTATGTAAATATGGCTCTGAAACAAGGAGGACAGCACATGTACTTATGAAAAAGGTAAATACTTAAAGGTACATTCATTGACCTGAAAATGGCGTTTGATTTGGTTATAGTCCGTCTTTTAATTCATGAACAAGGTCTGAAGCAATTTTCAACTAAACTGCATGTCAGATCTAAATGATTTTTCGCATGCAGCCTTGGAATATCCACGACGCTAAAACATTGAAATTATTTAGTCCATTGATGTTAAGAATTTTGCACATCGACGAATTCGTTTGATCTTCTACGACCATTGCTAAGAAATTGCATTACATTTTAATATTTTACAGTACGAAGCTGAATTTCTCGTCGTATTTTAATTCATAGGCAGATCTCTTTAATATCTTGATTGATTAATTATTGTTTGTGTTGCCCTTTATGTACAATCGTAAAAATGGCACCAATATGCAACAATATAGCGCTTCGGTCTACATTAGACCCCAAGGTTGTATAACCTGCGCAGCGAATTTTATGTTGCTTAAAGCATTTTAATTTTGAAATGTATTTGTTGTCATTGCATATACACTTAATTGTTTTGATAAACATACGCTAATTCATTCGTCTGCTAAATAGTATGTCCACAAAAGATTAAATGAATCATTTCGAATCTGTATATTCAAAGAGGTTGATCATTGTTACTGGCTGAACTAATTGTAATCCATCTCGTTGCCAGTTCTGGTCTTCTTCTCCGGAGCACATATTCAAAGCACTTTTTTAAGAACTGAATGTCTATTTTTTTAAAAGGTACTAGTGTATTAGCACTTCAACATCACACATTTTAAATGTCAGTTCTGTTCGCCAACTATTCCTTTGACTTTAACCCACACAAGCTCTACAGTGTTTAGATGCGCATGATATTCGGTTAGTCCCCCCAAGCTGCAATAACTCGGTCTTCAAATACGTGTCGTCGAAATTCACTTTTTCCTTAACTAGCCAGGTCCTAATTTGAGCTTTTGTATTTGATGCAGTTGGTACTTTGTCTTCCCCTGATACTTCAATGTGAGAGAATGCATTATCAATTACTAGGCATGGCGGTCTATCCAGAATTGGAAGCAGATCATTCGTCATCCATTCATTTCAGTGCGGTAGTCTCTACCTTCGGTACTTTGTGATTGGAAAATATGTTAAGCGTCATGGATAAGTCCTTTTTCACTGCTTCCGACATTCGTTAGTATAACGCGCTGCCCTTTGCTGATTGGATTTTGTTTTTTCTGTTCAACGTCAACTTTTTACCATAAGTGTGGTGAGTATTGACCCAGGATTCATCCAAGTATACAATACCATAGCCTTGCCTACGCCGTTCCCGTATCTGTCTCAGGTATTTGCTTCTCACAGCAATCAAATGTGGCATTTCAGATATAATATTCCTGCCGCCTGAAGTGTTCTTCATAGTAGAGCCGGTGGCTCTTACAATCTCCAAATAGTACTTTCGAAAATGTAAATACTGCAGTCGGGTTGCAATGTTAATTTTAATTTCAGAAGAGTAACACGTTGATTTTTTTTTCAACAGTTAAAAAATTTCCCGTTTTATGATAACGGTAAAAGTATGATCTATCCAGACCAAGCGCTAATTGCGTTCGTTCCTCTGGATCATGAATATCACAAATAAATGACCCATCTTAAATTCCCTGCAGAAAAATATGTATAGTAAAATGGTAACCTTCTGCATTGTTATAAATGTACATTTCATACTCATTTTGAAATTGATATCAATGTAACTTTTGAAAAAGCAACTAAATGTCACGATAACGACCCACAAGCTATAATATCGTGATATACCTATATCTGAAGTACAGTTTCACATGAATGACATTGGCTGTTTTCCGCACTCGACAAAATGTCTGATTTGTGCACGGGATAATCGTGAATTTGATTTTTACTCAGCCTATTTGAATGTCAAAACATCTATTTTTTAAACAGCGCGACTGTATACCGTATACATGTTAAAATGATGCCCAATTCACAGAGGTCGTTTTCATATAGCCTAATGAATAATTTTTTTTAAATTCATCAAATTGCCTAGAGGAACAAATATTTACTCAACGTCATGGATATTCTAAGACTGCGTGTAAAAAATTATTTGGATCTGATATGCAGTTTATTAGAAAATTGCTTCGGACCTTGTTTATGAATTTAAACAGACGGACTATAGTAGAGATGGCCTCTTCAAATTCCTCTCTAAAATGGGCTGTCCAAACAAACTGCTACAATTAATAATATCGTTCCATGAAGGTATGACAGGAACAGTCCAATTTGATGGTAGCATATCACAACCATTTGGAAGTCTAAGTAGTGTTAAGCAGGGCTGTGTTCTGGCCCCGACACTGTTCGGAATCTTCTTTGCTATGTTACTGAAACATGTATTTGGTAACGCAGATGAAGGAATCTGCTTTCACACTAGGTCGGATGGTAGGCTGTTTAACCTTGCAAGGCTCAAGGCCAAAACGAAGATAAGGGAAATCACCATCAGGGACTTGTATTTTGCTGATGATGCTGCAATTATCACCGACAGTCAGCAGGAACTTCAGAGATTGATAGATCGCTTCTCCCAGACTTGCAAAGATGTTGGTCTCACAATAAGTCTCAACTCCACAAATATTCTGGGACAGGAAGTAGATGTCGATCCAAATCTTAGCATCGATAATTAGGAACTGGCAGCTGTGCATCAATTCACATACCTGGGATCCCTAATCAATGACAAGCTCTCTCTCTAGACCCAGAAATAGACAGTCGCATTGGCAAAGTTGCTGCTATATTTGCTCACAACGCGTGTTTGTAAAAACCAGAAGCTGACGATTAAAACCAAGGCCATTGGTATACAGTGCATGTGTTGTAAGCACTCTTCTGCATTGCAGCGAGACTTTGACAACTTATGCCAAACATGAACACAGGCTTAACCCTTCCACCTACGCGCTTGCGATCCATTCTTGTAATTACATGGAGAGACATAGTGACAAATGTAGAGGGGCACTCTTGCACTGGTCGTCCAAGCATGGACACTCTACTTAGGCAGCGAAGACTACGATGGCTTGGTCATGTTAGTCGTATGGAAGATGGCCGCATTCCCAAATATATCCTATATGGACAGTTGGTGGATGGCACGAGAACAGTCGGCTGACCACAGTTGAGGTTCAAAGATGTGTGTAAGCGTGATATGAAGGCCCTGGACATGAATATGACATCATGGGAAGACGAAGCTGCAGACCGATCTAGGTGCAGATGTACCCTGAATGGCCAGTTCACATTTGGTAAAGCGGAGCTCTTGCAACACAGAGAAGTGAAAAGACAACCCCGCAAGGAGTTAGACAACAAAAGCTAAGTATACATTTTGTTTTTGTTGTTATTGTTGTTTTTTTCCCCAATCCAAGTCATATCATCATATAGTCAATCATGACTGAAAGGAGCTACTGAGTACATACTTTCGTAAATGGTTGGCCGCGCAAAATACAAAGGTGGAAGTGATACGACAAGATCACCATCGAGGAACTGATGGGGAAAACGGGGCTAATACATGTAGAGCACGAACCACGGAGGAGACGATGGATAGGCCACACATTACGGAAAACAGTGGATAATATTACCAGAGAAACTCTGTTCTGGAATCCACAAAGCAATAGAAGTAGTGGACGACCGAGAAACTCGTTGAAGCGGGTACTGTACGCAAATGTAAAGGCAACAAACAGGACGGGCAGAGAATTGGCTCAGATAGCTCATGATAGGAAGACTTGGCGAGTATTTGTTAAAGACATATGCTCCACAGGGAGCTGACAGGTTTTTGACTGACTGATGTATGTAAGTAGCATGTCCTTTGCAGAACGTCACTTCTTACAACCGCCAACTTAAATGGCTGTTACAATTTTCTTGGCAGGTGTGAAGTATGGTAGACTACCATTAATTTACGTACGTGTAGGAGCGATTGCACTGAGATAATTAACCCGTCTTTGGGAAACTGGACACGGATGTGATTCGAATGGAATTTTCTAGCTAAAATGGAATTGATAACCCAGTTCTCCTCTATGCTCAACTCTTGCCCAATGTCTACATTTGTCTTTTTCTCTGTCCAGGGTATTCTGAGGATCTTTCTGTAACATCTTGACTCGAAGGTTTCGATTCTTTGTCTGGAAGTTTTGGTAATCGTCAATGATTCGCAGCCATAAGCTGCCACAGGAAAAACACAGGCTCTCAAGACTTTTACTTTTACCATTTTGTTGGTGCTCTGCCATCATTTCTTCAGGCTGTTCAGTCTCTGCATTGCCATTGCTAGTCTTCTTCTGATTTCTTTCGAGCAGTCACCATTTTTGTCAATTCTGGAGCCCAGATATTCAAAATATGTGACCTGATCTATTTCCTCACCACCCACTGTAAATTTATGCTGACATTGTGTTTCGTCGGTGATCATTATCTTTGTTTTATTTATGTTTATAAACAAGTTTTGATCTTTCCTATGTCCATTTACCGTTTAAATTAGCTTCTCTAGCCCTTCTGAACTTCTTAATAGTATCACTGTGTCATCTACATATTGTAACTATGGAATCTCGTACCCACCAATAGTAAATGGATCGAAACTTTCAATGTTCTCGTCTTCTCGAACATTTCTCATTATACATTCCGCATATATTTTACCAGTATTAAATTAATTTTCCTTTAAACACATCAACATTTTCTTCACAACACTTTATGTGGTGGGAGGTGAGTGTTAGGCGTACAATATTGGATTGCTGTGAGAGACTAAGAGAGCGCGAACCATCCACAGATTAGAGGGTGCTATACTTATCTTGCTCCGGGCGCTGGAAACCCACGCTACGCCACCGTCAACAACAACTCTTATCAGCTCATTGCGCACCTGTTGATCTGCAAGGGCTACAGAAATTGACTTTATTTAGTCGGTCCTCTTTGATAATGTGGCATTATTCATGGGTTGTTGTTTTTTTGTACGTGTTATCTTATAATTTTCTTCCATATCTGGTCCGTAGCATTGAATGGCTCTGAAACATGGACTCTAAACAAATAGGATAAAAAGACATTAGAGGTTAAAAAGATGTAATATCGCAATTTGAAAAGAGTTAACTGGATTTTTTTAAAAGATATAGGGTCACATAGACAACTAATGACGAATATATGAAAAGGTAGATTGTCTTTGTGTGGTCATAACATTAGACATAGAGTTACTATTGAACATACTGGAAGGCAAGATTCAGGGGAAAGGAAAAATAGGACGTCCAAGAAACAATTAAGTCACACAGGCGTGCAAGAACATTGGAGTGCAGACGTATACTAACCTGAAGAGATCTGCTGGGAACAGAGAACAGTGACGTGACATGATCAGAGGACTTCAACATCAGTCTCTGGACTGACTAATAGAGAACAATGACGTGACATGATCAGAGGACTTCAACACCAGTCTCCAGACTGACTAGCAGAGAACAGTGACGTGACATGATCAGAGGACTTCAACACCAGTCTCCAGACTGACTAGCAGAAGACAGTGGATTGACATGATCAGAAGACTTCAACACCAGTCTCTAGACTGACTAATAGAGAACAGTGACGTGACATGATCAGAGGACTTCAACACCAGTCTCCAGACTGACTAATAGAGGACTTCAACACCAGTCTCCAGACTGACTAACAGAGAACAGTGACGTGACATGATCAGAGGACTTCAACACCAGTCTCCAGACTGATTAGCAGAAGACAGTGGATTGACATGATCAGAGGACTTCAACACCAGTCTCCGAACTGCCAACCCGATGATGATGAAAATATCCTTCGGATGAAATAATAACACAATTCCAACCCACCTTAGTCGCCACTTATGACATGCCTAGTAGGTCACAGTGTTAGTATTCTTTGCTGACTTTTCAGTCCCCGGTAATACACGAACAGACTATAACAACTGCTGACTTATTCTCTCAAACATCCAGGCATTACGTTCTCAAATTTAAAACTACCACAAAAATGTGAATATTTCAACTCAGTGAAATAATGCGTCCATTTCAACAGATGCTATTTTCTGTGACAGAACGTGTTATAAATACGCTTTTAATTTATTTTTTATAATTTCTTTTTTGTCTGGGACATTTTCCCCGTGAGCTGGCTATAGATAACCTGATAGTGCACCTCGAAATTTGGTCGATAACATGATTTCTCGCGATAACAGGGATGGCATTCTGTTGACTGAATGTAGGGAAGTAATTTCAATATAGAAAAATAATCTCTCAACGTATCCTTGGGACAGATAAATGGGTGGATGGATGGATGGATAGAAGGATGAATGGATGGATAGATCAATGAAGAAACGGATGAATGGATGGATGAATGAAGGAATGGATGGATGGATGGATGAGAGAAATGGAAAGGTGGTTGTTTGTAGAGAGGCACATAGATGATTGTACATGTGAGTAGATGAGTATAGGTGTGGGTAGATGGAGGTAGATGGATGTGTCTAGGTGTGGGTAGATGGATGGGTCTATGTGTGGGTAGATGGAGGTAGATGGATGTGTCTAGGTGTGGGTAGATGGATGGGTCTATGTGTGGGTAGATGGAGGTAGATGGATGTGTCTAGGTGTGGGTAGATGGATGGGTCTAGGTGTGGGTAGATGGATGTGTCTAGGTGTGGGTAGATGGAGGTAGATGGATGTGTCTAGGTGTGGGTAGATGGATGGGTCTAGGTGTGGGTAGATGGATGTGTCTAGGTGTGGGTAGATGGAGGTAGATGGATGTGTCTAGGTGTGGGTAGATGGATGGGTCTAGGTGTGGGTAGATGGAGGTAGATGGATGTGTCTAGGTGTGGGTAGATGGATGGGTCTAGGTGTGGGTAGATGGATGTGTCTAGGTGTGGGTAGATGGAGGTAGATGGATGTGTCTAGGTGTGGGTAGATGGATGGGTCTAGGTCTGGGTAGATGGATGTGTCTAGGTGTGGGTAGATGGATGTGTCTAGGTGTGGGTAGATGGAGGTAGATGGATGTGTCTAGGTGTGGGTAGATGGATGGGTCTAGGTGTGGGTAGATGGATGTGTCTAGGTGTGGGTAGATGGAGGTAGATGGATGTGTCTAGGTGTGGGTAGATGGATGGGTCTAGGTGTGGGTAGATGGAGGTAGATGGATGTGTCTAGGTGTGGGTAGATGGATGGGTCTAGGTGTGGGTAGATGGATGTGTCTAGGTGTGGGTAGATGGAGGTAGATGGATGTGTCTAGGTGTGGGTAGATGGATGGGTCTAGGTCTGGGTAGATGGATGTGTCTAGGTGTGGGTAGATGGATGTGTCTAGGTGTGGGTAGATGGAGGTAGATGGATGTGTCTAGGTGTGGGTAGATGGATGTGTCTAGGTGTGGGTAGATGGATGTGTCTAGGTGTGGGTAGATGGAGGTAGATGGATGTGTCTAGGTGTGGGTTGATGGATGGGTCTAGGTGTGGGTAGATGGATGGGTCTAGGTGTGGGTAGATGGAGGTAGATGGATGGGTCTAGGTGTGGGTAGATGGAGGTAGATGGATGGGTCTAGGTGTGGGTAGATGGAGGTAGATGGATGTCTCTAGGTGTGGTTGATGGATGGGTCTAGGTGTGGGTAGATGGAGGTAGATGGATGTGTCTAGGTGTGGGTTGATTGATGTGTCTAGGTGTGGGTAGATGGATGCGTCTAGGTGGGGGTAAATGGATGTGTCTAGGAGTGGGTAGATGGATGTGTCTAGGTGTGGGTAGATGGAGGTAGATGGATGTGTCTAGGTGTGGGTTGATTGATGTGTCTAGGTGTGGGTAGATGGATGCGTCTAGGTGGGGGTAAATGGATGTGTCTAAGTGTGGGTAGATGGATGTGTCTAGGTGTGGGTAGATGGAGGTAGATGGATGTGTCTAGGTGTGGGTTGATGGATGTGTCTAGGTGTGGGTAGATGGAGGTAGATAGATGTGTCTAGGTGTGGGTAGATGGAGGTAGATGGATGTGTCTAGGTGTGGGTAGATGGAGGTAGATGGATGTGTCTAGGTGTGGGTAGATGGATGTGTCTAAGTGTGGGTTGATGGATGTGTCTAGGTGTGGGTAGATGGATGTGTCTAGATGTGGGTAGATGGAGGTAGATGGATGTGTCTAGGTGTGGGTTGATGGATGTGTCTAGGTGTGGGTAGATGGATGTGTCTAGGTGTGGGTAAATGGATGTGTCTAGGGGTGGGTAGATGGATGTGTCTAGGTGTGGGTAGATGGAGGTAGATGGATGTGTCTAGGTGTGGGTTGATGGATGTGTCTAGGTGTGGGTAGATGGATGCGTCTAGGTGGGGGTAAATGGATGTGTCTAGGTGTGGGTAGATGGATGTGTCTAGGTGTGGGTAGATGGAGGTAGATGGATGTGTCTAGGTGTGGGTTGATGGATGTGTCTAGGTGCGGGCAGATGGGTGTGTCTAGGTGTGGGTAGATGAATGTGTCTATGTGTGGGTATATGAATTTGTCTAGGTGTGGGTACATGGATGTGTCTAGGTGTGGGTAGATGGATTGCTTTAAACTAAGACACAACCTCGCAACGTCCTTAACATGGTGAACGCTGAAGAAGTTCTCAGAGCTTCTCAGGCACCGTAACATGATACTATCTTTATCATTATACCTCCTTTCAATCTTCAACATGTAGTAGCTCATTTATAATTTCAGCATATGGTACTTCATTTATAATATCCACATGGGTATTTCCTTTATATTTTAATCATGTAGTACCTAACTTATAACTTTCTCTTGTTCTCATTCATTTATATCATTAACATGTGGTATCTCAATTATGTATATCTTCCACGTGTGATTCCTCCTTTAACTTGTCAACCTATACTACCTCAATTATATCTTCTACGGGTAATACCTTATTTACACTTTCCACAAAGGATGTTCCATGTATATCTTCAACACGTGAAATGTCAATAATATCTTCAACATGTGAAATGTCATGTAAATCTTCAACATGTGAAATATCACGTATATCTTCAACATGTGAAATGCCATATATATATATATATTTAATTTTTTTTTTTTTTTTTTTTTTTTTTTTTTAAATTTCAACCTAAACTAAATCAATTATATATGTCACGAGTAATACCTTATTTACACTTTCCACAAGGAACGTTCCATGTATATCTTCAACGTGTAAAATGTCATGTATATCTTCAACATTTACTACCTCAATTATATCTTTCACGGGTAATACCGTATGTACACCTTCCACAAGGGATATCCATTGTTTATCTTCAACATGTGAAATGTCACGTATATCTTCAACATTTGTTAACTCCTTATAAGTTCCACATATGATACCCCAGTTTATATCTTCAACGTGTGCTACCGTTTCTATATCTTTCATATGTTCTATTCCGATTATATCTTCTATATGTTCTATTTTAATTATATCTTCCCTCTGTTACATCCCTTTTATATTTTCTATCTGTTCTACTCCATTTAAAGCTTCCAATTATTTTACTCCATTTATACCTTACACCTGTTCTACTCCATGTATATCTTCAACACGTTCTACTCTATTTGTATCGTCCACCTGTTCTACACCATTTATATCTTCTACATGTTCTACTACATTTATATCTTCCACCTGTTCTACTCAATTTATATCTTCCACCTGTTCTACTCCATTTATATCTTCCACCTGTTCTACTCCATTTATATCTTCCACCTATTCTACTCCATTTATATCTTCCACCTGTTCTACTCCATTTATATCTTCCACCTATTCTACTCCATTTATATCTTCCACCTGTTCTACTCCATTTATATCTTCAATACGTTCTACTCCATTTATATCTTCCACCTATTCTACTCCATTTATATCTTCCGCATGTTCTACTCCATTTATATCTTTCACCTGTTCTACTCCATTTATATCTTCCACATGTTCTATCTTTCTAGTATGTGCTGCCCCTGAGGTCGACCACTCTACTCATATTGTGGAAACAAATAGCACGTTTGCGCAGTACGCCTGTCGTGCGGGGTATAGGTTTGAATCTGGAGACCTACATAGATCATGTGATGCCAATGGGACTTGGTCAGGAGTGCAGCTAGTCTGCGCTGTAGACAGTGAGTAGCGTTTCCCTGTGTATGTTTATGTGGAGGTGAAAGCGGGAGATGTGGGAGATGTGGGAGATGTGAAGAAGGGTAGAAAGAAGAGCGGAACGATGTACAAGAAGAGGTGGTGTCGTCATCCAACAGGCGACCATTAATTGGTTGTTGTGTTGTCATCAAACAGGCGACCATTGATTGGTTGTTTTGTTGTCATCCAACAGGCGATCATTGATAGGTTGTTGTGTTGTCATTCAACAGGCGGTCATTGATAGGTTGTTGTGTTGTCATCCAACTGGCGGTCATTGAAAGGTTATTGATTTGTCATCCAACTGGTGGTCATTGAAAGGTTGTTGATTTGTCATCCAACATGCGACTATTGATTTGTTGTTATGTCATCATTCAACAGGCGACCAATGATTGGTTGTTATGTCATCATTCAACAGGCGACCAATGATTGGTTGTTATGTCATCATTCAACAGGCGACCAATGATTGGTTGAAGTGTTGTCAATCAACAGGCGACCAATGATTGGTTCTTCAACTAATATGTCGTCATCTAATATTATGTCTATGATTTCGCTGTTACAACAGGCAGTTACATTGGTTGATTGAAGTCACGTTATCAAACAGAAAGTCACATTGACTGATTGAAGTCTCGTTATCAAACAGAGAGTCACATCGACTGATTGAAGTCTTGTTATCAAACAGGAAGTAACATTGACTGATTGAAGTCTCGTTATCAAACAGAGAGTCACATTGACTGATTGAAGTCTTGTTATCAAACAGAGTCACATTGACTGATTGAAGTCTCGTTATTCAACAGGCAGTCACATTCACTGATTGAAGTCTCGTTATTCAACAAGCATTGGCTGGTTGAAGTCTCGTTATTCAACAAGCAGTCACATTGACTGATTGAAGTCTCGTTATTCAACAAGCAGTCACATTGACTGATTGAAGTCTCGTTTTCCAACAGGCAGTCACATTGACTGATTACAGTCTTGTTTTTCAACAGGCAATTATTAATTTATTGCGGTACACTACCCTCCCCCTCTTCCCCCTCCCCCATCCCACATTTCTAAATCCAATCTCTACATTATAAGTGTGCTCGGTGGATTCCACCTCACTATAGCATCCTGGTCAACGAGGAGGATGGTAGAACTTGCCGGGTAGGAATTGGCTTTATTACGAAGCGATAGTGGACAAGATATGATATGGTCTAAGCAAATATGAACGCTGCATTTTAATTAATGAAGAAGAAAAACCATCAAAGGTTATTAACACAAAACTACCCCTATCGTCTGCTCTCTCGGTGAGATCGTGTGACCACTTTCAGGTGTACGCTGCGCCAATTTCTATTTGATTAAAAGTTTGTCTTTCTGGATTTTACTGGCGAAGGCACGTCTCTTTCCACACGAGACCAGAGTCCTCTGGACAATATCAGGACGTATTGATCAGTGTATGGATGCATGTGTGTAATTGTTTGTAATGTGGCCATTTTGTGCTGTGTTTTGATGCGTGTGTGTAATTGTTTATAATGGACGTTTTGGCCAGTTCTTTGATGCGTGTATGTAATTGTTTGTAATCCCCAGGGTTAAATAGTTAAGTTATTTTGCCATATAACAAGGCATAGACTTTCTTTTTGAAAACCATACTAGAGGGTAGGATGGAAAGCAGTCGTTCAAGACGCAGGCAGCGGCATAAGTGGGTGGACAACATCAGGATTCTGGCTAGAAAAAAACCTTTAGGGCACCATTACGGCAAGAGATAGAGTACACTAGAGAGTCATTGCAGTCGATCTTCGATGCGGAGATGGCACTTAAATTATGAATTATAATAATAAAAATGTTTGCTTTGGTGCAAGTGGCCCGTTGCGTCGATCGTCTGCTGCCATGGCCACGCGCTGCAGCTTATTGCTAGGCATAGTCTGGAGCTGAAGGGAAGTCTGTCAACTGTCAGTGCCACGAGGTGTGGGGATGACTTCTATTGCGCCTTCCGGGGGGTGGTTCTTGGCACAGAGAAATGATTCGAGAGGGAGTTGATGAGCCGGGACGTCCTGATTCTGGTAGATGGCATATGACTAGGGAAGTACAAGACGGAGAGGAAAGAAACTGGCTACCATACGTCCTACAAGCTGAGACTTAGTATGCTGAATTCTTTAACAACTTCATTCCCCGACGGTAGTCTAACTACTATGAGATAAACCTTGGTTTAGTATACTAAAGTCTCTAACAATTTCATTCCCCGACGGTAGTGTAACTACTATGGGACAACCCTTGACTTAGTATACTGAAGTCTTTAACAACTTCATTCCCCGACGGTAGTGTAACTACTATGGGACAACCCTTGACTTAGTATACTGAAGTCTTTAACAACTTCATTCCCCGACGGTAGTCTAACTACTATGAGATAAACCTTGGTTTAGTATACTGAAGTCTCTAACAACTTCATTCCCCGACTGTAGTGTAACTACTATGGGACAACCCTTGACTTAGTATACTGAAGTCTTTAACAACTTCATTCCCCGACGGTAGTGTAACTACTATGGGACAACCCTTGACTTAGTATACTGAAGTCTTTAACAACTTCATTCCCCGACGGTAGTCTAACTACTATGAGATAAACCTTGGTTTAGTATACTGAAGTCTCTAACAACTTCATTCCCCGACGTTAGTGTAACTACCAAGGGACCTTGACTTCCTCTATACTTAATAAAAAAACTCATAAATGAGGCAAATAGAGAAACGGGAAAGATTACGGAAATACATGCAGCAACAATTACATTACGTTAGGAGACCCAATCAAACAAGTTGTAGTACCTTTCAGATGTTGCTAGAAATATAGACACATTATGATGTACATAGTCAAACATAACAATTAGACGACAAATGTCAAGAGAAGCTTGCAATGCATTTAGGGAACTTTTGGAGTTCAATTTCTACCGAACTGTTACTGTACTATGGAGGGATACTGCGATTGAAAGACGAGTCTATCGGGAATGTCAATTCGTATATCTACCTAGGCCAGGTAAACAACCACAGAACTGATACGGAGATTTCAGGTAGGAGAGCGGCGGATAGATTCAGCTTTAACCGCATTAAATCGATACTCCAGCAGATGACGGACGTCAAGGCCAGGGCTCACACCTTCAATAGCATGGTTATCCCAGCAACGGTAAACTTAACTTAACGTCTTTATACTGGCTTAGAAGACCCTGCAGAGTCTGTATACAACCAGTTACATTTACATCACCTTGCTCTAAAAGATATGCGCATCCAGTTTATTCTTAAATGCATTAACTGTCCCTGCCTCCACTACCTCCCCTGGCAATGCATTCCAAGCAGACACCCACTCTCTGACTAAAAGAATATTTCCTAATATCTAACCTGGACGGTTGAGAAGTTTGGAGTCTACGCATTTCAGACTCAAAGAAGCTCCGAATTACCGGAAAATCAAAAGAGTCCTAAATATGTACTTAAGAGACCATTTCCGAAATTCCGACATGAGCCGCTAACAGATTTCCGAGATGTCCTCAACTTTGCCTCAATGCGAAAGTACAGATTAGCCGACCATATGGTCCACATGACTGACGATAGATGGGCGAGGAGAGTGTCTTTCTGTTGCTCAAACAACTACAGCCGTGTATGTCGCTGCCCACCAACGAGATGGAGAGATGATCTGCACCACTCCCTTGGACCATCATGGTACACCAGGGTGAAGGACAGACACAGATTTAAGCAATTTTTAGCTACCTGGCATCAGGTAACCTTGCCTGATTGGCTTGGCTTGGCTTCGTTCATTCTCAATCTCCCATTACCAAACCCTGAAAGAGCTTAAGAAGCAGAATATTGTCCAGAGAACGGAATGTGTTGTGTCGTATTTTACAGCTTGACTGCGATATTTGAACCTTTCGGTCCAACACATCCGACTTCAGCAAGCATTTTTTTAGTACCGGGTTAGCATTCCCTCTTCGATCCCTTCTCCTTAGCAAAGTCTGCCCTGCTGCAACCTGTTATCCAGGATCATCGCGTGGAGGTGTAGAAGGGTCTTGGCAACTCTGGTTCGCTGGCCCTGGCGCTAGCAGTCAGCTATAGGTCGCTGACCACAGCAGCTCATGCGCTGCTCAGCATTTTGATCCCCGCATGATTGAATAACAGGGTTCAAGTAATCAAGTAAGTACGTGATGTTCAAAGAAAATACAAATATACAAATCTACAACTACAATCTAAAGTCCGTTCTATTGTATGGTTCTGAAACACGGAGAATGACAAAAACTACAACGAAAAGGTACATATTTTCGTAAATGGGTGCCAGCACAGAATAGAACGATTGAAATGGTATACATTTTTTTTTCTTTGCCTTCGCCTTATTTTTTTTATTCCCCAAGGTGGTGTGCGTTGCACTGTGGTTTTTATGTTTGCCCCTGTCGGCTCAGTGCATCCGACTTCAGCACCCATTTTATGTAAGGGTCTGCTTTCTCCTGCATTTTCTAAGGGATTGGCTTCCACGGGGTAACGGCAGGTGCTGTGGTGTGGGGATCGAACCCAGCACCTTCGGTTTGTGAACCGTGTCACTTAACCACTAGCCCACGCCGTCCCCACATTGAAATGGAATGATAAGATCAGTAATGTGAAACTGTTAGATAGAACATGACAGATATCAGTGGAACATGACAGATATCAGTGGAACATGACAGATATCAGTGGAACATGACAGATATCAGTGGAACATGACAGATATCAGTGGAACATGACAGATATCAGTGGAACATGACAGATATCAGTGGAACATGACAGATATCAGTGGAACATGACAGATATCAGTGGAACATGACATATATCAGTGGAACATGACGTAAGGAGAGGCCGCTGCTGTTGGACAGGACGCATATCAAGGAAACCAATTGTTAGCATTACAAGGCAGTCTCTTTTCTGGAAACCCTTGAGCAGGAGAAGTAGAGGAAGACAGAAACACATATGAAGATAAGGGATCGAAACAAACATAAAGGACATATAGAAGACGTGGACAGAGCTGGAACGCATGTTTCAGATCAGGAGGACTTGGGGTGTATGTGCTGAAGGTCTGTGCTCCATGGGGTGCTGAAAGGTTTACATTGATTGATTGACGGCTGAAAAGTGGGTTCACGTGAATAGTATGGCTGTTAAGTGGGCTTATATCTATGATATTGTAAGTAACATTATATGTATTGTATGGCTTGTTAAGTGGGCTTATATGTATAATATTGTAAGTAAGATTATATGTATTGTATGGCTTGTTAAGTGGGCTTATATGTATAATATTGTAAGTAAGGTTATATGTATTGTATGGCTTGTTAAGTGGGCTTATATGTATAATATTGTAAGTAAGATTATATGTATTGTATGGCTTGTTAAGTGGGCTTATATGTATAATATTGTAAGTAAGATTATATGTAAATTATGACTTAAGTTGGCATATTTGTATAATATTGTTAAGTAAGATTATATGTATAGTATAGGTATTTTTGTTTTTAATGGGCTTATATGTCCCGATTGGTCTGCCGGGGGTTTTGTGTATAACAAAGACAAGTATAGCACCACTGCCCCACAGAGAGCATGTCGTAAGAGGAGGCTAACTGTGTGACATGGCATAACACCGGTCAGGGTTAGATGGCTTGTTAAGAGCAGCAAAAATGACGCCAAACAGGCTGCGGATCTACTTTGCTTTAGTGTTTGAGTCTAATAATATGGACTCTCACATCGGTTAATCACCCTCCGCGGCAGTTGTTCCAACGCAGCGGAGTAATAGGCTGCTCGAGCCTAGTTCGCTAGGCAGGAAATCCTCTTCACTGCTTCTTCCAGCTCACTACAGGGCTGGGACTTACACAGGGGCATCCAACCCTGTAGATAGACAGGTCGACTAAGGCTTAGATATGTAAAATATTGTGGTAACTGAACGTATATCTACAAGTGTATAGCATGGTGATAAGTTGTCTTATACGTATAGTATGCGTGTTTTGGGTGGACATGCGTTTAGTTTCGGTTTATGGTGGGATTATAAAAACATACATAACATCAGATAGAAGATCACATATAATGAGGCCAAGACCATAATTAAAGCCAACTTCGGGGTAAAATGGGCTGATCAACACCCCGACTATAACTTAACTAGAGAAGAGCAAGTCATCATCTTCAGACTGAGAACTGGGCATAACACTCAAGAGTCATCTTTACAGCAAAATGAGGATTGGGACAGATGACAGGTGTCCGTGTGGGGAGCATACCGTGACCGTGGATCACATCCTGCAAAGCTGCACGCTCACGCAGAAAAAGAGAGAACAATACTGGCTTCGTAAGACAGATATGAGACAAAAGCTGAATGGAGATGAAACAGCCTTACAAACAACGGTGTCCTTTGTAAGAGAAACCGGAACCTTGATCTCAGGATGAACGAAGAAGAAGATGAAGAAGAAGATTGAAGATGTAATTAGGAAATAAAATGCAGAATAGCCCAAGAAAAATCGATCTTCCACACCATGAACGGAATAGTGTGCAACAAAATCTTGTTCTGGAACAGAAAAATAGAGTCCTTGGATGCTTTTTGGAACCAGTACAGACAAATGGCAGTGAATCATGGACAATTAGCAAGCAAGCGATTAGATCTATGGAAGCAACGGAGATGTAGATTTACATAAGAATGTTGCAAATCCTCTGGACTGCAAAGAAGACTAATGATACACTACTCCAAGACACACAAAGACAACTTGTTGCAAGGATCACAACAAGGCAGTCATCCTTTTTGGGGGGCATGTTATAAGAAGAGGTGGCTTGGAGCACGGCGTGACAACGGGAAAGATATCAGGAAAGAGATACAGAGGAAAGCAGAGAGAGAAGATGCTGGACAGTCTGAGAGAAGGGCACGGGCGACAATCAACAACAGAGTTGGTAAACTACATGATAGAAATAGATGGAGGTCCGTGATCGCCAACGCCAACCGGGAGGGCACCTGATGATGATGATGATGATATGTATAGTATTGGTGTTAAGTGGGTTCATATGTATAGTATTGATGTTAAGTGGGTTCATATGTATAGTATTGGTGTTAAGTAGGTTCACATGTATAGTATTGGTGTTAAGTAGGTTCATATGTATAGTATTGATGTTAAGTAGGTTCATATGTATAGTATTGGTGTTAAGTGGATTCATATGTATAGTATTGATGTTAAGTGGGTTCATATGTATAGTATGAGTGTTAAGTTGGTTCATATGTATAGTATGGATGTTAATTGGCTTGATATGTATAGTATTGGTGTTAAGTGGGTTCATATGTATAGTATGAGTGTTAAGTTGGTTCATATGTATAGTATGCGTGTTAAGTGGGTTCATATGTATAGTACGAGTGTTAAGTGGGTTCATATGTATAGTACGAGTGTTAAGTGGGTTCATATGTATAGTATTAGTGTTAAGTAATCTTGTTAGTTGTCCTCAATTCCACTTATGAGTTTCTAATTCTTGATTTAATCTTGCAGGTATTCTACCTAAAACATATCTGGTGATCCTCATTGTTGGTGCTACTATTGCCGTGTTCTTGGCTTGTATACCTTACGATTTTTACCGATTCCGGAAGCGGAAAAAGAAAGTCAGGGACCACCAGGAGCGACTTTCACTTGTCACAAGGATCGCTCCTGGTCATGCAAAAGTGGTCGTGGAGACGCTGTCCTCTAACCAAAACCCGATGGGTTATCCGCAAGGTCGGCGCTTTGGCTTCAAGTCCCTGTTCAGCGTTTTCCGATTCGTCGGTGGGAAGATGCGATCTACGCATGGACATATCGATGCGACAAATCCAGTATGCGCTGATGAACAGATTGGAGAGTGCGACACCAGCCAGGAACAGCGGTTGTCGGAGAATGCAGCTGCTGAACCCGACGGTGCTAAAGCTTCGTCGTTTATCTTCGATCCACCTCATGAGCCATCTTGTCCCTCATCTGACGTGATTGATTTGTGCCCTCTCGCTGAGCAGATCGAATTCGATTCAATCAGCCGTGAGTTGGTAGGGGAGATCAGCCCTATTATAGAAGAAGGGGACATGAGACCTAGATCTAGCTCCCCTTTAGTTATGGATACCAAAGACGGACATGATTCAATAATGGCGACAAAGAAAGGATTTCAGATGTTTAAGAAAGCCAACGAAATCTTCAGTCGAGATTCGGATTCACGTCGACACGCGTCGCTAACCACCAGCAGCCGAAAAGCGACAAGTTTATGCGAATCTGAGCCGGCCACTGTAGAGATTACAGCCGTGAGTGCAACAGCTTCTTCGGGAACAGACGATATTCGTGTCAGTCCCCTGGAGGATATCACCGCTTCTAAAGTGGGCTCGCCTGTTTCCTCTACGTCATCGCCAGAAGCCGCTTTGCTGAAGAAGGGTTGCTTGACCAAAGTAGAGCAGATCAGAACGTTCCATTACCCTAGTGGGAAGAACAGCGTAGCTTACCATTCCATGCCGACAATTTCTGACATTCCCTGACCTGCTCGGCTAAGTTCTGTACTTTTTGCTCACCTTAATATTTATAACAGCGGCTGGTTTGCATGATAACTGTCAATTATCTTAGGCCAGTTGTTTTTTTTTGTTTGTTTTTTTGTTTTAATTTTTTTATTGGGGGGAGGGGGGGGGGGCACATATACGCCTCTGCAAGTGTTGAAAATACTCCAACTCATTATTTTTAACACGCTAACATTAAGATATGCCACAAGCTTGGATGCATTTACGCCTCTGCCTTTTTGGCGACTCTACAACTCATGATTTTGCAGATGTCAACATTCAGTCATCCCATACGCCTGTATGTATACACGCCTCTGCGGGTAGAGGACTTTGAAACTCATCATTGGTCCGCGTCATCATTCAGACCTGTGACAACTCTGGATATATACGCTTTTCGAGGTCGAAGACACACCCAATTATTATTTGGAACAAGTCAACTTGCAGACATGCCACAAGCCTGCTGCGTGCAGATTAGTCATTTAAGCTCTATAACCTGCTTTTTCCCGCTCTAATTGGTACATTGGGATGCCACTACAGACAGTATCATTACAGGAAGCCTGTGTAAAGTATATATATATATATAATATATATATATATATATGTGTGTGTGTGTGTGTTCTTGATAAACTGGTTTCACTAGCATTTTGTTTTATATCACACCGAATATGAAAAGGCTCAGTAGCTCAGAAACTTTCCTAAGAGAGACAATCAATCAGTTGTCGATAGTAGGCGAAGATGTCGACAGGGCTAGAAATAAAGAATTACGGTTTGACTCAGTGTCTTGCGCTTTAATTAATTTAAGTAAGAATATTTGCGCTATTCTTAACAGCACTATTTAGTCCTGACCTACTTTGGCCCAGTGGCAAGACCTGTTAGTCGAGACGCCCATGTGCTTGGGGAGGAGTTTCCCTAATGCGCGAGTGTGTGTGGTTTTTTCTGGAAAGCGTCTAACAACTTGCTCCTTTGTATTTTCACCTGCTCAGAGTTCCATTACGTGCCCATCGTTTACACGGGACCTCCGAGTTTGTCATCCATCTCCAATAGCACTGCGCGTTAGATCTCACCTACATTGAGACAAGAGGCTGATTGAAACCTACGGGTTTCCAGCACCACACCGATTAGTGCTTCAGTTCGTTTCTTAAGAGACGAACGCCATACTTCGCTGCTAAATCCCTCCTCCCGCTCACTCGTACGTACACAAAGTTTCTTTAACCCTTTAAAGTCCAGCCTAATTGGTTAGATTCATGTCTTAGGACACAGCTGTAATCAATTAGGACGGACTGTAAAGGATTAAGACAAACCCAATCAGTTAGACGGGGTTGTCAGGATTAAGACACCCATCTAATCAATTAGGCGAAATTGTAGATCAGTGCCCTTCAACCAGGTCGCTACCGCCGACCAGGGGGTGAATTTAGCTTTCATGTTGGCAGTAGTAGAATAATTACATTGTGTGTTAAAGATTGAGAAAGGGGGTTCTTGTATGCTACATGGAACCGGTACTGACAAACGGCAGTGAATCATCAACATTTAGCAAGCAAGCGCTCAGATAATTGGAAGCAACGGAAATGTGATTTTACAAAAGAATGCTGCGAATCACATGGACTGCAAATAAGACTAACGCTACCGTACTCGGGGTGGCACAAACACAAAGACAACTTATTGCAAGAATCAGAACAAGATAGTTATCATTTTTGGGGCATGTTATGAGATGAGGCGGCTTGGAGCACGTCGTGACAACGGGAAAAATAGCAAGAAAAAGAGACAGAGCAAGGTAGAGGGAGAATATTATGTACAGCCTGAGAGAATGGCATGGACGACAATCAAAAACAGAGTTGGTAAACAGCATGTGATAGAAGGGAATGGCGGTCCATGATCGCCAACGCCAACCGGCAGGGAACTAGATGATGATTATTAGGGATTGATTGATTTATTATTATTATTATTATTATTATTATTATTATTATTATTATTATTATTATTATTATTATTATTATTACGAAAATGCAGAGGCTACACAACTTGAAGAAACTGTGGCAGAATACCAGCAAACCAACAAAAGTTAAAATTTCGAGAACATACGACCGCGAAACATGGACAGTTGCCCACATCTCATGAAAGAGTATCAAGTCCTTCAAGTCGAAAGGTTATACGTTTTCAGAATACAATGAAAAAAAGAAGAACGCACACATTCAACAAGAGTTGAGCATAGACGAGAATTGATTCATACATATTGCTTGATCAAGATGCTGAGCAACGCATGAGCTGCAGTGGTCAGCGACCCATAGCTGACTGCTAGCGTCAGGACCAGCGAACCAGAGCTATCAAGACCCTTCTACACCTCCACTCGGTGATCCTGGATAACAGGCTGCAGCAGGGCAGACTGGCTAAGGAGAAGGGATCGAAGAGGGAATGCTAACCCTGTACTAAAAAAAATGCTTGCTGAAGTCAGATGTGTTGGATCGAATGGTGCAAATATCACAGTCAAGCTGTAAACTACACCACAGCACATTCCGTTATCTGAACTACATCCTGCTACGTAAGCACTTTCAGGGCTTGGTAGCGGGAGATTGAGAACAAACGAAGCCAAGCCATACATTTTGTCCTGAACAGAAAATGTAAAATACATTAGCCGCATCAAAAGACACAGTGACCTTGAGAGAACGGAACTGGAAGGTAGGGTGCCGGGGAAAAGAAAGACACAGGCAGACCAAGATGGCGATGGCACCAAGATGGCAAGAAATGATTGGGCGTGACGTGGGCTTCTTCTTCTTCTTCTTCGTACGCTGGTTACAGCGATATACGTTGCACTGTGTTACTTTGTTAAGCCTGTGGCCCAGTACATCCGATTTCAACAGGCGTTTCTGTAGGGATGCCCTCCTTAGCCTTTGGCTGTCCCCAGCCTATCTGCAAGGCAGCAGTTGTTTTTGGTCAGAGTTGTCTCTCTTAGGGAAGTTGTCTTGCAGGACTCTCGAGTCTTCCCCACTCGTGTCTATAGGGTGTGGCAATGATATGATATAATGGACTGTATGTACTAGTTTTTCAAGTATCTCGGAAGAGAGGCAGTTCAGTGTGTCTGTGTCCCAGGATCGTCACGTCCTGCCAGAAACGTAGCATATGCATGTGAGTGAGGTATCTCCTTTCTCTTTTTATTTTCTCGGCTCATCTGCAGTGATGGTACGCCTAGCATTCCCCGCCACCTGGGAGGTCGACATTTTATTCAATTTAGATAGCAGTGAGCGGTAAGGAAAATGTGCCCTTACAAAAGTTGGCGCCAAGTATAAAAAGGTTAACGACCCTGCCGTAGAGGGTTAACTCTATCTATATACATTGAGAATTTGACATGGGTTAAACCAATTTCTACATGAAATACCACTGCAATAACACGATGAGCAGCAAAGATGGCGCCGTAACTGGCTGCGGGTCTACATTGCTTTGCTGATTTAGTTCATCATAGATGCAGCCAGACCATGGATTTGTCGGGAATTCATACTAGTCGACGACTTACACTTGTGTTCATGGAAACGTGTTGTTGGTTTCAATTTGGACTGGTTAATTCGTTCGTTTTGTGTGTTCTCTTCCGTCCGATTATCCTGGAATTGAACATCGACTATATGAATAGAACTACACTTAAACATGTGTCATATTTCACGTTCTAGTTCACCCAGCTGAACTTCACGAGATTGGCGCCCTTCGCATCAGCTGAAGACAGTGTCAGCTTTGTTGTATGAAATTTAGATACAACTATAATGAACTGCCACCTGGAGAAAGATGGGCTCCGTCAGGTGTGTAGTGGCCCTGGACCGTCGCTGTTGTATGACTAAGCTAGTACGACAAACTGCAATAACGGTGCCTCAACAACCTTCTGGGTTATGGGACTGATAAGGATGATGATGAATAGTACATAACAAGCTTTGACGCAGGCTTCTTGTTAGAAGTTATCTAACGTGACAGTCATGCACTCCGTAATGAGCGAAATGATGGAGAACAATAAAATATTTTTTATTGAAAATATACTTTCTTTACTAAACCTACTTCCCCTGTCCAAGCACCAAGCTATACAATATGCATCCAGTATTCAGCGACATGGATTGGCTTGTCCAAGTACTAGGTTATCCAGCATGCATCCAGTATCCAGCGACATGGATTGCCTTGTCATTTACCTCCAGCGCGTCGCACCTATTGCATGGTTCCTGGAGGTTGGGACAGGTCATCGGGTGGCAAATATATTCAATTCATATTTTCCCATTTTTAATAGTGTGAAAAGTTGTAAATTTACAATTAATATCACACGAGTGGTGAATGGTGTAGAAAAGGGTGAGAGCACTGTTATCTTCCAACATTTGATATAAGGTCACTAAAGAAGGTTGTGTATGGGGACAGCAATATTGTAAAAGCATTCAAATTATTAAAACTGTTACTGGTGGGGCTCGTTAACAGGCTTCCTGTAATGTGAATAGTTGTAGTGGTGGTCCACGTTGAGCTTAAAGGTCAAGTGAATTAAATGACTAAATAGCATTTTTGTTTCCGTTAGTAGTTTCATAATGTAAAGATGCATAGTGCTGTGTCTTACGCCTTACGGCCAAGTGCATCCAATTTTAGCACGCATTTTAAAATGTATTTACTTTATAATGGCACTACCTCGCTGATTCCGTATACGTGTTTGGGCTGTGAGTTATGTCCCTCACTACCTTGCTACGCAGCCGCTGAGTAAAATAGATTTGAAATGTTTAATTTTATAATGTTCGCTTACTGGTGAGATCATATATACTATGTAAGTAACACTGTGGTCGTACACCATTTCAAGTACACATTTACACTTTTCGTACAGATTATTCTCCAAGTTTTTCGGACTTTATTTTTCTACAGTACTTAAATACCACATTCTGTAACAGCACAGAGTCATGGCATGGAGATTAACGCAGAAAGACAACAAAACTGAATGAATCAACGCTGTGATCAAAGCAAATGGACAGGATCTTGAAACAGTGAACCATTTCAAATATCTGGGTTCAACAATAAGTTATGGGGGATCAAACCCAGAGGTCCTGGCCAGAATATCACAAACAACAGCGGCGTTTGCATGATGGAAACATTTATGGAAAGATGAACGACTCTCCCTCGCCATAAATGTCAGACTAATGCGCTCACTGGCTCTTTCGATATTCCTCTACGCCTGCGAAACATGGACTATTGCAGCAGAATTCCAGACAAGAATCCAGACCATGGAGATGAGATGTTTTAGAAGACTACTAAATATCAAAGAACGTATCACAAATGATGATGTACGACGTAGAATCGAGAATGCAAGTAGACTGTACGACGACCTCCTCAGAATGATCAAATGGCGAAACCTTACTTGCTATGGCCACATCTGGAAGTTCAATAGACTACTACAGGGCACAGTACAGGACAAGCAATAAGGAGGAAGTCTGAGAGAACGTATGGAAGACATCCATGAATGGACTGACCTACGACTCGAGGAGGCACAAAAGAAAGCAACCACAGACAGAGAGGGATGGCGGAAGATTGTTGAGATGTCAGCAGGGGTGCCCTAACAATCTCAAGAGGTCACAGGATGAACTGAACTTAATAAGTGAACTACAACTGCAAGTTCCCAACACGCGACGTTCATGCACTGAAGAAACACGGAATGACAACAACATTGGCGACAGAGATGGGACACAACAGAAAGATACATCTCCCCATGACGTTTAACGATACAAGTTGATAGACGATGATGATAGTAAGTTAGTAATATACGTCTAAAGCAATCCTTAACAAGAGTGGATGAGGTCACAATATTCAGACTTACAACTGGCCCTTGAAGAATGAAAGGTTACCTGGTTAATTGTTTAAATATACGGGTAACAGTTATAGATGCCTCAAACCTCCAGGGTCTTGTGTGGTTCAACTGCCCTGATAATGATGGGGTTCAGGGCAGCGGAAGAGCCCATTTCTGACCTCAAAAGCGCCCATTATGGTCCCATTAGATGTGATACAAGATTATACAAGGGAGGACTAATAGGTAAAGTAGAGAGGGACGTTTCAGAAGGATAATGGAACAAAGGAAGCAATTTTCTGTTTGCGAACTCTGACAGAGAAATATATACAAATACATAATGACAGTTATATTTGCTTCTTAGCCTACCAGAAGGCTTTTGACAGAGTCCAACGTGGAAAATTATGAAAATATGTCCAAGAAATTGGTCTAGATGGTCAGACATAGATAGGACTGCTTCGTAATATGTACTGGTAACAAACTGCCACAGTAAAATCAGGAAAGTTATGCTCTCTACGTGTCGATGTAAAAAGAGGAGTGAGACAGGGACGCTTATTATCCCCTTCTCTTTTTAATATCTACACGGAACAAACAATTTTAACATGTATCAATGACTGTCTATTGGACTGACTTTCTCTCGTTCTATCTCTATATATATATATATATATATATATATATATATATATATATATATATATATATATATATATATATATATCTTTCTCTCTCTCCATGTCTGTTTCCATCTCTCTCTCTATTTCTCTCTCTCTCTCTCTCTCTCTCTTTCTCTCTGGGGGCGCGTTAGCTCAGTTCATAGCGAACGATTTTAATCGGGGACCTCTTTTCCAGTCAACCCAGCTGTATTGTAAATGGGTACCTGACGCATGGGTTAGGGGAAGTAAAAACAGCAAGAAATGGCACTGGCCACTCCAATTCTCACAGGCTGCGGCTTAGTACAATGGAGTCTTCGAAAACTCCATTTCTAACCAACGGTTTTGTTCTGCTGAATTTACACTACTTTTTTAAAACTTATCTTTCTCTCTCTTTCTCTTTCTCTCTCTCTCTCTCTCTCTCTCTCTCTTTCCATCTCTCTTTCTCTCTCTTTCTCTCTATCTCACTTTCCCTCTTTGTCTTTTTATATATCTTTCTCTCTCATTTTCTCACTTTCTATCTCTCTCTCTATATGTCTTTCTCTCTCATCTTCTCACCTCTCTTTCTCTCTTTCTCTATGATTCTCTTTGTCTCTCTTTTTTTCTCTCTGTTTCCTTCTCTCTGTCTCTATCTTTCCTCTATTGCTGTCTCTTTATATACTTCTAAATCTTTCTATTTCTGTCTTTATCTATCTATCTGTCTCTCTCTCTTTCTCATCTCTCTCTCACTAGCTTTCGTTTTCACTCAAATCTTTCTCACTTACATCTAATTAAAGCGGAAGGCACTGTCAAATCTTAATTACTTATCTCTCTTTTTAATTCATATATATATATATATATATATATATATATATATATATATGTATATATATATATATAATGTATATATATATGTATTTATATGTATATATATATAAATAAATATATTAATATATATATAATTGTATATGTATTTCTCTATCTATCTTTTTCTATCTTTCTATATCTTATCTTTTTCTATTTATCTGCTTCTATATTTCTCAATTTATCTGTCTCTATTTATCTATCTCTATCTATCTTTCTTTTTGTATCTCTCTATCTATATCTCTCTAATTATCTGTCTCTATCTACCTTTCTCTTTCTCTTTATAAACATCTCTCTATTTTTATATTTTTCACTCTCCCATCCCTACCTCCCCCCCCTCTCTCTCTCTCTCTCTCTCTCTCTCTCTCTCTCTCTGGTCTGTCAGCACCCTAAGGCGCATGTGACAGGATTCAAAATTCTCCTCTTCGATTGTTCAGCCGGTACTCTCTGTAGTTACTGCATGTCCCCTAGTCCCATGACGACAATGCAACAAATTGATAATCAATATAGAGACTGCCTTAACTTGGAAATTAAATTAGGGTCGAGCGAAGTGAGGTGCATGAGAGGACGGAGTAGGAGTGTGTTCAGCAAAGGAGCTAAAGGAACTATCGAAATCCATACTCTTTTCCGTTTGTTGAGAGAGAACTGAGCACCTATATGTATTCCCGGAGTACAGTGATGTAGATTCTTTAGATAGAACAGACAATGGGGCACACAATTGTCCAAATCAACGTTTTCTTTGAATCTTTTGGCCGAACGAAAGGAACAGTGTGACCATGTCACCTTCTTCAACTCATTAAGAGATCCACTTTTATGGAAATAAGAGATGCATTTGTGAGGTAGTAATAGGTCCAGATTAGATATTAGGATAATTTTTTTTTAGTCAGAGAATGATGATTCCTTGGAATGCATTGCCACAAGAAATAATTTAGTCAGGGTCAATTAATGCATTCATGAATAGATTGGATGCCCATAGTTTTTAGATCAATGAAATGTAAAAAAATCTTTTATGCAGACTAAGTAGTGTAAGCCAGTATAAAGACGCTAAGTCTTAGCCGACCTGTGCATCTACAAGGGCATTAGCCCCTGTGCATGTACCAACTCCTGTGCGAGTTGGTAGTAGCCGGAGACATTGTTCTGCTTAGTGGGCTTGACTCGAGCATTGCTATATTTTTTGTTTTGTGCGGGTCTCATCTCGGTTTCCAGTCTATTCTGTCTCGGACACGGGTTGTCCAGTAGATGGCTTATTTCTTTCTCGGGCACGGGTTGTCCAGTGGATGGGTAACTTCTGTCTCGAGCACGGGTTGTCCAGTAGATGGCTAACTTCTGTCTCGGGTACGGGTTGTCCAGTGGTTGGCTAACTTCTGTCTCGGGTACGGGTTGTCCAGTGGTTGGCTAACTTCTGTCTCGGGTACGGGTTGTCCAGTGGTTGGCTAACTTCTGTCTCGGGTACGGGTTGTCCAGTGGTTGGCTAACTTCTGTCTCGGGTACGGGTTGTCCAGTGGTTGGCTAACTTCTGTCTCGGGTACGGGTTGTCCAGTGGTTGGCTAACTTCTGTCTCGGGTACGGGTTGTCCAGTGGTTGGCTAACTTCTGTCTCGGGTACGGGTTGTCCAGTGGTTGGCTAACTTCTGTCTCGGGTACGGGTTGTCCAGTGGTTGGCTAACTTCTGTCTCGGGTACGGGTTGTCCAGTGGTTGGCTAACTTCTGTCTCGGGTACGGGTTGTCCAGTGGTTGGCTAACTTCTGTCTCGGGTACGGGTTGTCCAGTGGTTGGCTAACTTCTGTCTCGGGTACGGGTTGTCCAGTGGTTGGCTAACTTCTGTCTCGGGTACGGGTTGTCCAGTGGATGGCTAACTTCTGTCTCGGGTACGGGTTGTCCAGTGGTTGGCTAACTTCTGTCTCGGGTACGGGTTGTCCAGTGGTTGGCTAACTTCTGTCTCGGGTACGGGTTGCGAGTGTTGTGCAGCTCGTGCGAATCTTGCCATCTAGTGGGGGGGTGGGGGGAGGCCAGGTAGTCTACTACAGAGTTGTTGCTGTGCTCCAGCGTTCGTCTTTCCTCCTGACTATATGGCCAGATTCGCTCCAGTGTTTGTGTTCATTTCGAATGTTCTGAAGTTTCTAAGTTAAGTTAATAATAATAGTCTCTCACCACGATTGGTTGCAGAAGTCCATGAGTTTTGATGAGCATCGGGTGATCATCCGCAGTCAGGTGTTGCGCTTGCGAGACCTGGGGCGCCACAGTGTGGAACAAGGTATTTTTCAACCCTTGATTTCAACAGCCACGTGTAGGATCTAACGGGCTGGGACATCCTGAGGGAGTTTAACTATATGACCCAGGATACAGAGGTGGCGATTGACTATAATATCAACGATACTCTTGAGATGTGTTTGTTGAGCGACCTTGGTAACCAAGTGATACCAGTGGATTCCAGAGATACGCCTCTGACTACCCAAATGAAATCTGTCAAGACTCTTCTGATCTCTCAGCAAGACCGTCCAAGTTTCGGAGTCATACAGAAGAATTGGGATTTGCCAAGACGCAGAATAGTTTTCAGCGATAGGAGAGAAACCTCAGACAGACTGATGGATAAACGCTATGGATAGGAGAGAAACCTCAGACAGACTGATGGATAAACGCTATGGATAGGAGAGAAACCTCAGACAGACTGATGGATAAACGCTATGGATAGGAGAGAAACCTCAGACATACTGATGGATAAACGCTATGGATAGGAGAGAAACCTCAGACAGACTGATGGATAAACGCTATGGATAGGAGAGAAACCTCAGACAGACTGATGGATAAACGCTATGGATAGGAGAGAAACCTCAGACAGACTGATGGATAAACGCTATGGATAGGAGAGAAACCTCAGACAGACTGATGGATAAACGCTATGGATAGGAGAGAAACCTCAGACAGACTGATGGATAAACGCTATGGATAGGAGAGAAACCTCAGACAGACTGATGGATAAACGCTATGGATAGGAGAGAAACCTCAGACATACTGATGGATAAACGCTATGGATAGGAGAGAAACCTCAGACAGACTGATGGATAAACGCTATGGATAGGAGAGAAACCTCAGACATACTGATGGATAAACGCTATGGATAGGAGAGAAACCTCAGACATACTGATGGATAAACGCTATGGATAGGAGAGAAACCTCAGACAGACTGATGGATAAACGCTATGGATAGGAGAGAAACCTCAGACTGATGGATAAACGCTATGGATAGGAGAGAAACCTCAGACATACTGATGGATAAACGCTATGGATAGGAGAGAAACCTCAGACAGACTGATGGATAAACGCTATGGATAGGAGAGAAACCTCAGACTGATGGATAAACGCTATGGATAGGAGAGAAACCTCAGACATACTGATGGATAAACGCTATGGATAGGAGAGAAACCTCAGACAGACTGATGGATAAACGCTATGGATAGGAGAGAAACCTCAGACAGACTGATGGATAAACGCTATGGATAGGAGAGAAACCTCAGACTGATGGATAAACGCTATGGATAGGAGAGAAACCTCAGACATACTGATGGATAAACGCTATGGATAGGAGAGAAACCTCAGACATACTGATGGATAAACGCTATGGATAGGAGAGAAACCTCAGACAGACTGATGGATAAACGCTATGGATAGGAGAGAAACCTCAGACTGATGGATAAACGCTATGGATAGGAGAGAAACCTCAGACAGACTGATGGATAAACGCTATGGATAGGAGAGAAACCTCAGACATACTGATGGATAAACGCTATGGATAGGAGAGAAACCTCAGACATACTGATGGATAAACGCTATGGATAGGAGAGAAACCTCAGACAGACTGATGGATAAACGCTATGGATAGGAGAGAAACCTCAGACAGACTGCAAATATTTTATGCGCGAAACATGGTTAGTTATTTGAGAGATAACTTTAAGATCAGATTTAGACTGACTGATAACGACGCCATGATCCTGATACAGACCAACACGTCTATGTGAAGACATTATGTTATTTCAGAACGAGCCTCGAAGAAGTAGTAACACTTTTGTTACCTATCCCTGCTTTTCCCCTCATAACTTGTATACAAATCAACATCATTCAAAACAATTTAACATGGACATAACTTGGTGTGGGAGAAACATAATGACCTCATATAAAATGTTGCAAGGGTCACCATTAGCATCAGAGCATTCCTGCACACATCTTTCCATGTTACGGAAGCTATTCATCAACGCACCAGGAGTAACAGACTCAGTTTCCCGCCGAATATTTTCTTATAGTTTCACGAGATTCCTTGGCTTGTTGAGAAAGACTTTTCTTCCAGCATGCTCAATAGGAAGATATCAGGTATAGAAACAGTCAGACGACCTTGGTGGCCTAAGTCACTTAGAAATTGTACGATCTTCAAAGAAGAAAGCAAATTGACCCATTCTGACATTTGAGGCGGGGCTTGTAGCTCCATCCCACTTAAAATAGCCAGTACTTAGTTTCTCGTTGACCAACTGGTTCACAGTATGTTCATGTCAAATTATATTGAATTACATGAATTGGTTGAAAAGTTAAAAGGAAACTGCAAGGGCCGGCACCTATGAGGGGGAGGGGGGAGGGGAAACACACACACACGAGTGCGTACTCTCACACACACACACATGGGAGCGCGCACTGACACACTTGTAACATTTAATATGAGCTCATTAGGTTTCTCACACGCTAAGGTGTGTCCATGTCAAATTGTATTAGATTACATTGATTGGTTTTTAAGTTATAAGGGAAATCCAGTAGCGAGTTGGACACCTTATATAAATGACCGGTGTTCGAGTAGTCTGTAGTGCAAGTTTTCTATTCTTGATCAGTATAAATTACAAATTTACAATCTTTGTCCAGTTTATATTGCACGTTTTCTGAACTAGGTCTTTCATGTTTCAAATGGTCACTTGCTTCCTTATAAAGATACAATTTTCCTGTTGCTTCTAGCAGCAGAGCTATTTTGAATATTTGCGACTGAAGTCGCCAGATCATTTAATATTATTTCAATGTATTTTTTGCATGTATTTAACAGAAGAAGTGGTATACAATATTGTAATATTTGATACGGTAAATGAAGCAATCTGCTTTCAGATTAGGTCGTATGGTCGGCTGTTTAATCTTGCAAGGCTCGTAACCAAAACGAAGATTACTAGGTCATTATCGGAGACTTGTTATGTTTATTCGTCTTTTTTCTGCGGAATGATTCCTGAAAATGATGTCGTAGTTTACAGCGAGGCTGCGATATCTGCGCCTTTCGGCGCGGCACTTCCATATTTCAGCTATACCAGGTTTGCCTTCCCACTGCAATCTATGTTCTCTTGGCTAGACTATACTAATGTAACCTGTGTTACAGGGTCACCGCTTGGTGGCGTCATAAGGTCATGGTCAGCTCTGGTCGATGACCCTAATACATGCAGCCAGCTATGAGTCGCTGTCTGCTGTAAGATCATTCCCGGTGAAGCATATTCAGATCCTGATGATGCTGTAATTTGATCTCAATCAGCAAGAACTTCAGAGCTTAAAAGATCCCCTCCTAGGTGGGCATAGATTTTGGTCTCACAATAAGTCTCAACAATACAAATGTGTTGAGACATGAAGTAGATGTCACACCAACTCTTAACATCGAGAATTATGAATTGCCAATTCATAACAATCGATGTTAATAGCAGTGCATTAATTCACGTATCTCGAATCCCACATCTACAACTCTCTGTAGACCAAGAAATAGACAGTCGCATTGGCAAAGCTGCTGTCACATTTGCTCGTCCTACAGCACGTGTTTGGGAAAACCAGAAACTTATAATTAAAACCAATACCATGTTTTACAATCCGTGTGTCTTCAGCACTCTCCTATACAGCACGCACATATATGGTAGTGAAAATTGAGCAGTCTATGTCAAACAAGAGCCTGCGATTCATTCTTGGAATTACATGGAGGGATCCATGTAGAGGTGCATTCTAGCACACGTCTCCCAAGCATGTATACTCACCTTAGGCAGTAGAGACTACTATGGCTTGATGGTGTTCGTCGCATGGAAGATGGTCCCATCCCCAAAGATATTCTCTGTGGATATTTGGTGTAGGGGAAAAGAACGGTCGGCCGACCACAACTGAGGTTTAAAGATGTGTGTTAATTAATTGGACATGAGGACACTGGACATGGGTGGGACATCCTGAGAAGACACAGCCTCACTTTAAATGTTTGCTCGTGACAACAATCACAAGATCTGCACTCGGATACTTCTTCTTCTTCTTCATTCATCCTCAGATCAAGATTCCGGTTTCTCTTACAAAGGACACCGTTGTTTGTAAGGCTGTTTCATCTCCATACAGCTTTTGTCTCATATCTGTCTCACAAGACCAGTATTGTTCTCTCTTTTTATGCGTGAGCGTGCAGCTTTGCAGGATGTGTTCCACATGCATGGTATGCTCTCCACATGGGCACCTGTCATCTGTCCCAATCTTCATTTTGTTGTAAAGATGACTCTTGAGTCTGTTATGTCCAGTTCTCAGTCTGAAGATGATGACTTGCTCTTTTCTAGTTAAGTTGCACTCGGATACGAACACCAAGAAGGAAAGGGAAGTAATGGGCAGGACCGAATTTGAACACCGGACCTTCAGATGACGGAAGTGCCTTGCCACAAGAGAGAGATCTGGATACCTTTCAAGTTGGCAAGGTGTCAAACTAGACCAGGCTTTCGTCTGTCAACTCTTGCGTCTGTAAAATAAAGGTCTAGTTCGATCCATACATATTTACAGACTAAATTAGTTTCTAACCTTCCTATTTTTAAGTATAGACCTTCCATGTTTACTGAAAACTTCGGACTCTCAACCCAAATGCACCGTATAGCGCAGAAGTGTTTCATTGCATGTGGGCTGGTTCCAGAAAAGTACAAACTTTCATTAATAAGAGTTTGCGTAGAATATCTTGACTCCATTGGTATGACTTCTTCCTCGTTCATCTTCAGACCTGGACTTCAATAACACGAACAAAGACAGTAGTCAGCTCGAGGCTCGGTATACTTATGTACAGCTTTTCATTGACGGACATTTTCTGTTGCAGCGCACTACTCCTGTCATCGGTGTATGATGAACAGAACTTCATCATGTGTCCTGTTGTCATTTGAACTGTGCTACATGTACAGAGATTCCTGAAGTTATTGAGCAGGACAATCCCCAGTGAGTCCAAACATAATGTGTAAGATATGTCGGTGGCTGGGACACAGATTAAGGGGAACCTCGAACAGCGTCAGTCCCTTTTGTGGACTCCAAACAGTATCACGTGTTTGTTGATTTTAAGAAGGCGTTTGATAGGGTATGGCATAAAGCACTTTGGACAACCATAAGGAGAAGTGACTCACTCATAAGCGTGGTGTTGTGAGGGTGTGTTCATGTGTGTCCCAACGATCTCACCAGTTACGGGATGACCTGACCTGACCTGACCTGAAACAGCAAGAGGAGTTATGGCGAAGCAGACACATTAAGAGAAAGAAAATGGCCGTAAACATGGCGGAATCGGTACAGACGTAGGACAAGCTAGATGTGTTGGTGGAAATCATTAAAGCTGGTCAGTGTTTGTTGATAGCCTATGTTCCACGGGGGATGATGAAGGCTATCCCTCTTTGTCGTTCACTTTTAGAAACGGTTAAAGGCGAGAGCTCGACTTCATTTCCACGTTTTTCCCCATATGACTCAGTCTATCTCTTTAGAAGAGTTTCCCGCCTGCTGAGATCATCACACAAAGCACTAACTCCGTAGCTCTAGCAATAAACCCTGGGATCTCCGGACAAATTGCCATCATGAACCGACCGTTGCAGCTTGAATTCCAGCTCGGACAGTCTGAATACGAGGAAAACGGCTTGACCACTTCTCTTCTCAACCTGTCAGACATCAATTTAAATATGTATAAAGAAAGCGGTGGTCAGCCTGAAGTTATTGGTATCTACACTGAGCTTATCTAGGAATGGTATTGGGGCTCGTCAGATATACTTTCTCTGTTCCTCATCTATTGGACACCTTTATAGCGGATGTTAAGCCGACATTTTTTCAGTGCCTGTGACATATCCATCAATATGTCCTATCCTTGGTATATAGAACAAATTATATCTCATTCTGTTATGGCATGTGCGGAGTCTAAAAATTACAAGGGTAAGTCAGTAGGAAGGTCATAAATTGATATGGGAAAGCTGAAAAAAGAGTTGGTAGCTTCTGAAGGTGTCTTTAAGTGGCGGGAAATTGAACCTTTTTTATGACTATAGGAAGCAGCCGTTAAGTGTTGCAGCGCAATAATATAATGTAGTCCGCGTTAACGGAAGGTACAGTCAAAGAACAGCGCGCTGTTATGCAGATTTGTTTTGTTTTTTATATTTTGGGAGGGCATTAAAAAAGACGTCCTGCAATTGATATTCGTAAGGAATCAATTCCAGTTACGGTGAGACGCGTTTGTCTGAATGATATTTTAAGAACACATCCAGGTGTGCTGACTAGAGAAGTACTGAGCCAATATGAGAATGCCAGATCACATGAGGCTCGATTAACCAAGGATAACATTGGCCAGCTGGGTGGCAACTTCTTGAATATCTGCCTGATAGCCATACTTAACCACAAGCAATTTGCACCTGTTTGGTGCACTAAAAATCTACCTTGACTGGAGATTTTCCCGAATAACGAAATGCTTCGACTTGAAGTGTTATTATTCAATGCCCGCAGTGAGTCAGTTAACTCGTGTGTGCGTCTTAATTGAGTCAGTTAACTCTTGTGTGCGTCTTAATTAGGACTTCAAGTGACGGGTTGTAGTAGCGTCCCTCATATCCTGACCCTGCTGATGAAGGTGTACCTCGGTCCCTCAGGCGGTTGTGCTATGATTGACTTCTGCTGCGTAACGCTCACTACTACGGGGATCACGTCGATTAACATCTCATCAACCAGACTGTCTTGAAAACAACCTGTCTCCAGGGAACGCTACATGGAAGAGAGACTGTGGTCCTGTTCAGTGTATTGTGCCTGACCCTGATGCGACGTCCTGGTCAGTGTATTGTGCCTGACCCTGATGCGACGTCCTGGTCAGTGTATTGTGCCTGACACTGATGCGACGTCCTGGTCAGTGTATTGTGCCTGACACTGATGCGACGTCTTGGTCAGTGTATTGTGCCTGACCCTGATGCGACGTCCTGGTCAGTGTATTGTGCCTGACACTGATGCGACGTCCTGGTCAGTGTATTGTGCCTGACCCTGATGCGACGTCCTGGTCAGTGTATTGTTCCTGACCCTGATGCGACGTCCTGGTCAGTGTATTGTGCCTGACACTGATGCGACGTCTTGGTCAGTGTATTGTGCCTGACCCTGATGCGACGTCCTGGTCAGTGTATTGTGCCTGACACTGATGCGACGTCCTGGTCAGTGTATTGTGCCTGACCCTGATGCGACGTCCTGGTCAGTGTATTGTGCCTGACCCTGATGCGACGTCCTGGTCAGTGTATTGTGCCTGACCCTGATGCGACGTCCTGGTCACTGTATTGTGCCTGACCCTGATGCGACGTCCTGGTCAGTGTATTGTGCCTGACCCTGATGCGACGTCCTGGTCACTGTATTGTGCCTGACCCTGATGCGACGTCCTGGTCAGGATCCTGGACCTGAACGAACTAGCGTCTGAGTTCCTCAGCGTGAAGTGTAAATGTGGCTGATACAGCAGTTCAAAGACTTCTTGGCTGCAGGATTCGGTCCACTGATAAAGCGATGGGATAAGCGTATCAATGTTGGCGGACAATTGTTTTAGAGATTTTGTTTGTGTGTTGCTTTCGCCTTATTTATCTTTTCCCAAAGATGGTGTGCGTTGCACTGTGGTTTTTATTTTGTGTCTGTCGGCCCAGTGCATCCGACTTCAGCATGCATTTTATGTAAGGGTCTGCCTCCTACAGCATTTTCTAAGGGTTTGCTTCCCCGGGGTAACGGCCGGTGCTGTGATGGGGATCGAACCCAGGACCTTCGGGTTGAGAGCCGTGTCACTTAACCACTAGACCACGCCGTCCCTTTTTGAGTGATAAGGCACACTGTAAGTGCAATAATAAATGGGTTTCAATTTCGTATGTCATTTGGCTTGGCTTGGCTTCGCTTCGTTCATTCTCAATCTCCTGCTACCAAACCATGAAAAGGGCTTAAGTAGTAGAATGTAGTCCAGAGAACGGCATGCATTGTGTTGTAGTTTACAGTTTGACTGCGATATTTGCGCCTTTCGGTCCAACACATCCTACTTCAGCAAGCATTTTTTTAGTACCGGGTTAGCATTCCCTCTTCGATCCCTTCTCCTTAGCCAGTCTGCCCTGCTGCAGCATGCTATCCAGGATCACTGCAAGGAGGTGTAGAAGGGTCTTGGCAGCTCTGATTCGCTGGCCCTGACGCTAGCAGTCAGCTATGGGTCGCTTGTCCCTGACGCTAGCAGTCAGCTATGGGTCGCTGGCCCTGACGCTAGCAGTCAGCTATGGGTCGCTGGCCCTGACGCTAGCAGTCATCTATGGGTCGCTGGCCCTGACGCTAGCAGTCAGCTCTGGGTCGCTGTCCACTGCAACTCATGCGCTGCTCAGCATCTTGATCCCCGTATGTCATTTAATATTTTTGAAATAACCATTGGTGACTTTTTTTGTTTACTGACTTGCCTTCGTTGAATGACCTAACGAATTTACTGACTTGCCTTCGTAAAATAGACCTAACGAACAATCCAACCTGTTAATGTAGCCTAGATCCATCTGAAGCAGTAGAGTGTCATCTATTGTTCTATCCAGCTCTGAAGCAAAGGAGACGGTTCCTGCTGCTTCCAAATCAAACTGTTTAAGGCAACTGTTATACAGATCTGAACAGCTGATTGGAACTGTATAGTTTCACGTTCAGACTATAAGCCACAAAATACATGTGCATGTTTCCCCGTCTGACTTTAATAACTGGAGCTGTAAGCCCTAGTGACGTGAAAGTTTCATTAGTCATTCTGTCTGGAATTTGTAGGTCCCAACTATTTTCAGCTCTCTGGGTTATTCCCTTCCCAAGAGGAGCAAGAATAGGAGGAAGAAGAAGAGGGGAAGAAGAAGAGGAGGAAGAGGAAGAAAAGTAAGAGGAGAAGAGGGGGAAGATGAAGACGAGGAAGATAAAGAAGAAGAGGAAGAGGAGGAACAGAAAGAAGAGGAAGAAAAGAAAGAGAGAATATGAAGAGGAGGAGGGAGAAGAGGAAGAAGAAAAAGTAGGAGAAGATGAATGTATCGAAGTACAATTCAGAGGGTTAGGGAACAAATGAATGTGGCATACAAATACTCACATGGACCAATATTACTGTGATGGGTTCGTTCTATACGTGTTCCCACTCAGAACAGACTCATACTTGTTTCTATGAGTATTTTCCCAATATTTATAACAAGTCTACAACACTGAAGATAAAACACTACGTTATGTTTTGCTTCCACACCTCGGTGTTCATGTCAGTTGTTAAAACTTTGATGTTCTTGATTGTTATTTCTCTAAAAAATAAATTGGTTTGTTCCACACACAAAAATCACGGATTGTTATTTCATGAAAATGTGAAAAAGAGGTTGGAGCGAATGTTGGCAACTAATTTAACTTAACTTAACTTAACGTAATTTCTTTATACTGGTTTAGAACCTGGGGAAGGCACCTACCTCCTACCAGGCGCGTCAGCAGGATTGCGGATTGCTGAAAGGCCTCCTAATTTGGAGGTTAGCTGCGAATAAATAAGCAGCCGTGGACAAAAATGGGTCGGCAGGCATGGAGGCTGTAAGGAGGCAGCCCCTCCACCATGCAAAGACACAACAGGCTAATCACCTGTTTGTTTTAAAACAACGATTACAAATCTAAACACAGAGAAAACCGGACTGACCTCAACGGCGACGAACAGACGAGAAATAAGGACCCCGATTTACGACAGTCCCTAAGTGATAGAGGGCTGGATTGGAAAGAGGCTAGGAAAAAGACGGCGGATAGAGCAGTGTGGCGTTCTCTTTGGCAAACCTCTACATCTCACGGTAGAAGAGGAGCGACTAAGTAAGTAAGTACTGGTTTAGAAGACTCTGCAGAGCATGTATACAATAAGTTTCTTCTACTACACTTGATCTAAAAATAACTATGTGCGTCGAATCTATTTTTGAATGCCTTAACTGGCCCTGCACCCACTAGTTCCTATGGCCATGCATTTCAAGCATATATCACTCTCTGACTAAAAAAATATTTCCTAATATCTAATCTTGACATTAATTTATACACGTGTATTACATCATTTCGAATTCTTCTTTGTTCGAGAAACCGATGACCAGAATTTGTTGACCTTTACTCATAACTAAAATTCTGAAACCCTGAGATCATTTTCGTAGCTCTTCTTTGTATCCTTTCCAGCATGTTTATATCCACTCTATGAAATGACTCCTCGTCTGAACACAGTTCTCTGGTTTAAGTCTCACCAATTATTTATACAGTTTGACTATTACTTCCTTGATCTTTTGTGAAATGTTTCTTTTGATCATGCACAAATCAGCATTAGCGGTTTTCAATGCCACCTGGACTTGCTCCTGCACCTTTCCAGTATGATCTACTACAACTCCTAGGTCTCTTTCCTTTTTTATTGTCCTAATATTGTTTTCTCCCATCCTGTAATTATAATCCTTATCGAATCTCCACATGTGGAAGACTGTACATTTTACTACATTAAACTCCATCTGCCAGCTCTCAGACCATTTTTGAATCGCATCTAAATCCGATCTCAATAGATCCACCTGAATTGTTTGGTCACATTGTTACTGGAGATGAAACCTGGATTTACTACACCAACGTCGAAACTAAGCAACAGTTGATCCAATTGTGGCATACGTGGTCACTGAATACAAAGAAGTTTATGCAAGCATTTTCTGTCAGAGAGATCATGGCCATTGTTTTCTGGGCAAAAATGGAGTCTTGCTTATTGATTATCTTGAACGTGGAAAGAAAGTTAGTACCAATGTGAATTGTAACTTTCTGATGAAACTTATACATGCTATTTAAAACGCAATATGGGGATCAATCTGCCATTGTGGTTTTACATGATGATGCTCGGCAACACACAGCGGGTCGAGCTACAGCCTACTGTAGACACAGGCCATCTGACTCACGGAGAAATCCCGTTGAAACGTCACATTTCACGTCTGACTAAATAACGGAACTCATGTTCAGGCAAGGTATATAATCAATACATGCTCCACACAGATAAATAAAACAAATTCTTATTACAAAACACAACAAATCACTGTTGACAGTGAACCTTTCACAGAATTCTGCTTTGAAACCAACTGCATCTCCATCTTTGTTTCCCGAACACGCTATTATAGTTGCACTGATAGTTGACACATGATAGTGCTGTCATTCAGTCAGTGGCGGAATGTGACGTTTCAAATGGATTTCTCTGCGAGTAAACTGGCATGTGTCTACAATAGGCTGTGGTCGACCTGTTCAATTGTTGCAAGAATTTCAGTTGGAATTTTTTAACCACCTTCTCTATATCCTCGATCTTGCGCCAAGTGATTATCACCTTTTCTTGCACCCAAAGAAGTTGCATTCATACCAGAGGTTTGAAACTAATGATGAACTGCAAACATGCGTTAATGAATGGATCAAAACACTGGCAGCAGACGTCTTTGACACTAGAATTATAAAACTGGAACCACGATACTAAAAATGTGTTGAAGTCATTGGTAAACATTGTTGAGAAATTATGTAAATGTGTGGTTCACGTTTGGCTGCAATAAATCATTTTTATCTTTGATGGTTTTTTTAAATATTTATTACCAAAACACTTTTTTTTTTAAACGCGCCTCGTTTGTTTGTATGTATTTATTGGAATTTTTTAACAACCTACTCTATGGCTTCGATATTGTAGCAGCGTTAGCTTGCTGACATTCCGTAGCAGATAGTGAAAGGGTTCTGCACTAATTATATTCGCACTCAAACAAATTCAATTAACACTATTAAAATAAAAACAATAGAACATATTCTTTATTACTACTATCTATACATTTCTAGCAAATTAAATTCTCTCACACGCTTGCTAAAATACTCCTACAACTTGATTAACGAAACTACAACTTGATGGAAGAAACTACAACTTAATTGATCAAACTAAAACTTGATTGACGAACCGTTAGTGGATAGCCACAGAATGGATGATTCGTGTTTGTTCTTTAATCCATGTGAATCGCCCGTGGTCCTGTTCTCCTCGTCAGTGGCTCGAAGGGATCGTTGTGCTGGGTCACTTTGATAGTCAAAGATATCTCTATCTAGTGACTATATTTCTTGAAAGAACTTCTGCTAGACGCTTGACTTCAAATAGATCTCTGGTAATTACTTTTGCTATTCGAAACATAATATTCTACATCACTATGTATATCACTAATTATCTCGCTTGTTAGGCTGCTGCACATCTGTACTTGAACTAATTTGGTCTGATTAAAAGGTGTATTGCTTCTTTCTCTCTGCTAATCTATCGCTGACCGAGCCTAACCGATACTCTCAATTGCTTTCTCATGACTGTCGACTTGTCTGTGTTGGGATCTCCTCTCCTCTCAACCTCTCGCTCAAGACTGTTCTCAAAACTCTCTGTCGACTTGTCTCCAGACTCAGGATTTCCTAGCTCCTTATATTCGCGGCTTCTGTTAGATCACGTGTTCCGCTAACGACCGGGTCTCCTCGAGATTTTTTTTTAATCTGTTTGTCCAGTTTTAATTTCACTACTGATCACACCATAACAGGCGTCTAGGCGTTACTCAAAAACACGTCCAGGTTACGTAGGCAACACCTGCGTGACTTTGAAAACAACGTTGTGCATTCTAGACATTCTTATGTCGGGATTTGAGTAAAGATGCACTGACTCGGTTCTTAGTTCAATTATGTAAGAAAATGAATAGCTACCGACTAGCAATACTCTACTCTCAACCCTTCTAACTTAAACATGTCTAAAATCCTATCCCTAATAAACACCTACACAGCTAAGATATGTTGCAATATATATATATATATATATATATACTACTGACCACCTACACACAATCTACTATCTGCTGGAGAGAGCACGTCAACTACGTCTGCACATATGTCTAGTGTTTATCAGTTCAGTTCAGTCCAGTTCATCCCGTAACTCATCAGGTCGTTGGGGCACACATAAAGACACTCCCAAAATCCCACGCCATCCCTCTCTGTCTGTCGCCGACTGTCGTATCTCACCAGGACGAAGGCCTGACCACTCAGTGATGTTGTCCACCCATCTCTTCCTTGGACGTCCTCGCCCTCTCTGTCCCGGTACGGAACCAAAGAATGTCGAGTTGGTAATTCCGTTGGACCTCGTGACGTGCCCGCACCAGACCATCTTTCGTCTTTTGATAGCTGTGAACAGAACTTCAAAAGGACCAATAGCGTCTTCAATTCTCTGACTTATTTCTACGTTCGTGACACGATCTTTATATGTAACATTTAGGAGTTTTCTATAGCACCTCATTTCCATTGCATGTATTCTGCCCTGGATATCTGATGTAATGGTCTAGGTCTCGCAGGCATACAGAAATATTAATAGCACCAAAGAGCGTATTAGTCTAACTTTTATGCCGAGGGCGAGGCGCTTGTCTCGCCATATAGGTTTCAGTCGAGTCATCACCGTTGTTATTTGTGCTATTCTTGCAATTACCCCTGGCTTTGATCCCTCTTCGCTGATCAATGATCCCAGATATTTGAAACGTTTTACCACCTCAAGTTCCTGCCCATTTGCCTCTATGTTTATAGACTATGAAAAAGCCTCCGACAGTACTGAGATCAATGCCGCGATAAATGCCAAAAGAAACCAGGGCTTGGCCGAAAATTACAAGAGGATGATTGAGAAAATAAACGTAGACTACTGTACAGACATTAATCTGTACTACCATCCAATAACTGTTCCACTAACAAGAGGCGTGCTGCAGGGGACAGAATTTCTCCAAAGCTGTTCACAGCAGCGCTCGGGGACATCTTCCAACAGTTGAGTTAGACCGATAGCCGCATACACATAGTCAGAGAGTGGTGAACGCTTCGAATGTATTGCCACGGGAAATAGTTGAGGCAGGATCAATTAATGCATTCAAGAATAGATTGGATGCACAGGAATTTTAGATCATGGTAATGTAAAAGACACTACTGGTTGTTTACAGACTCTGCAGTGTCTTAACTTAACTTAACGTCTTTATACTGGTTTAGAAGACTCTGCAGAGTCTGTATACAACCAGTTACATTTACATCACCTTCCTCTAGAAGCTGTACGCATCCAATCTGTTCTTAAATGCATTGACCGTCCCAGCCTCCACCACCTCACTTGGCAATGCATTCCAAGCATTCACTACTCTCTGGCTAAAGAAATACTTCCTAATATCTAATCTGGACCTCTCCTTAGTCAACTGGTAGCTGTGCCCTATTGTCCTTGTTGGTGGTTGTACTTTAAAAAACTTGTTATAGTCTACTTTATCCATTCCTCTGATCATCTTGTACACCTGTTTTAAGTCACCACGAATTCTTCTCTCTTCTAGACACTGAAGGCCAGTTCTTTTTAATCTTTCTTCATAACTGTAATTCTGGAATCCCACTATCAGCTTTGTCGCTCTTTTTTGTATTCTCTCCAGCATGTCTATTATATCCCCTCTTTGATAAGGACTCCACACCTGTACACAGTACTCCAATCTAGGTCTAACTAATGCTTTATACAGTTTGACTATCACTTCCTTGCTCCTATGTTTAATATTTCTTTTTATCATCCCTAACTTTGCATTTGCCTTTTTTACTGCTACCTGAACTTGCTCCCTCACCTTACATGTATGATCTATTATAACCCCTAAGTCCCTTTCTTTATCTATCTTTCTAATATTGTTCTCTCCCATTCTGTAATTATGTTCCATATTGGATCTACCCATGTGGATGACTGTACATTTATCTACATTAAACTCCATTTGCCAGATTACAGACCATTCTCGAATTTTATCTAAATCCGACCTCAATATATCCACTTCTGCTTTAGATGAGACACTACTGCATAGTTTTGTGTCATCAGCAAATTTTGCAATAATGGATCCCATACCTATGTCCAAATCATTTATATATATCAAGAATAAAATTGGTCCCAAAACCGAGCCCTGTGGCACTCCACTTTTCACTTCACACCACTCAGAGTACTCCTTATTTATACCCACCCTTTGCCTTCTTCCCGTTAACCAATTTTCAATACATTCGACAACTTCCCCACCTATTCCATGTGATTTTAATTTTCGAAATAATCTTTGATGAGGTACTCTATTAAAGGCCTTTGCAAAATCCAGATAAATAACATCCACTGGCTCCCCTTTATCTAACATTTTAGTAACCTCCTCCATGAATTCTAATGGATTTGTTAAGCATGATCTCCGTCTGGTAAACCCATGCTGACTATTTCTAATTAGATTAAATTTGTCTAAATGCATTACAATGTTTTCTTTGATTATTGACTATAACAATTTACAGACTATGCTCGTTAAGCTCACAGGTCTATAGTTTGCTGGATCTGCCTTTTTGAATAAGGGGATCACTCCCGCATCTTTCCAATCCCGTAGAACAATCCCTTGTGCAAGTGACTGAGAACATAATATAGCCAATGGTTTTGCTAATTGGTCTCTAATTTCAAACAGCAATTTTGGATGAATACCATCTTGACCTGGACATTTATCCACTTTCAACCCCTCCAATTTTTTAAAAACCATTTCTTCTAAACCAGTATCAAGACGTTAACTTAACTCCGCCTTGATACTCAATTTAGAGGAGTCTATAGATAGTTTCCATCCATGCATGTTATGTTTAAATCATAGAGCATTCACCGGGCAATTGTGGGCATTAAACAAACAACAAAAACAACTTCAATATTAGCTTTTCTAAAGTGCTACTGTTGTACTTTATATATTATTTATTTTATTCCGTTTCTTGCTTTCTGCACATGTGTTTTTTTTTTAAACCGAGAACGGAAAAGGGAAATTCTTAAAAACTTAGCGAAATGGCGGATTAGTTGTAAAATGTTTTTACTTATTTGTCTTCCCCTTTTGGTGCGACAAAATAGCAAAATGCCAGACATGTTCTACTTAAATGGGGTAGTTTGAGTAGCTTATTGCTCGCTCATAGTTACCACAGTCGATTGAAGTAAAAACATGGGAAATAAATCATCCCTGCGTAAGAGTCAATCAGTTCCTGATACCCAGGTGAGTGCGACCTTAATCTTTTTTTTCCTCCTTTAGAGTAAATCAAGTCAGTTACTGAGTTAGTCTAATGATAATTAATTTACAACTGTAATTAAATAGTTGTATTACTTAACAACGACTTCAACATGCCTCGTTAATTTATTTAGTTTAGTAACTTATGCATTGTAATTTGACAGAACTTTCGGCTCAAAGATTAGGAGTGAGTGGCATCCGCATATTAACTCGCATACTGATACTGATACTGTGATACTCATCATAGTCATAGTATAACTCATACTGAATACAGAATACTTTCTAAAAATACTGAAGTTCAATCAAGGTATTGAATAACATCTTTATCTTGATCATGATGACCCACCCGTTTCCCAGCGAAGCTGCGGGTTCCAACTTTGTATCCAGCGGATACTGTCTTGGGGCCACGGAAATACAGTTCATGGAAAGAAAGCACTTTCCAGAGGCGTCTCCGATGTTGTTACGTACAGCTGAGCAAGGGAGTCTGACCAGCACATTAGAAGTCTTCTTCAACCAACCAAGGTCTCTTTTTAGTTTTTATCTTGGAGATATCAGATTGCTGTCAGAGTGTCACGTTGCTCCATCGCTTCATCGCAACGAACATGTTGCCAGCCCATCTTTGAATTCTTTGTTTTGCCTTGTCTGCATTGAATAGATTTTCGTATCATTCACCAGTGTCCAAAGCAAAAGGACAATCTTTCTCATACACCTATAACAATCCAAGATCAAGTCATTACTACATTAGTAACCAATTCATTGTTGATGTCATTAACACCCAAAAGACTTATAGAGTAGAGGCATAACATGGTCACCTGAGGCTGAATGGTGACAGCAGCAAGCTACAATAATATTGACTAGTAATTCATTTCTTACGTGTTTGGTTGGAATCAAACTATGGTCGAGCAGAAAAGGGCGTCTAAGAAATATTAGAAGTATGAGCATTCAGAGTTATAATTATTTTAACTATATAAGCTATTCTCTACCATTATCATGCCCCTGGACGGTTGCCAAGACCAAAACCTATGAGCCGCTCTCAACTCCACTGTGCTCCCTATGATGTGCTACGATGCTGAGACATTTACACTAATAAAATCACCAGAGGACAAATTGAGAGTGGCCCAGGCCTCTCTTGAGAGACGCTTGGTCAAAATCACTCTCTGGAACCAACATTTGTAAAATCTCCACAATTCTGACATAAGACGATTGTTCTTGGGGAACGATGTGGTAATCTATGCAGACAAGGCAAAACAAAGATGTGCAGGTCACATGTTGCGACTAAACGATGGAGCACGACGACAGCACTCTGGCATCCCTGAGGTTAAAAAAGACTGCGGGGAAGACCTCCAATGCTTTGGTCAGACTACCTTGCTGTACACAACAACATCTGAAACACCCCTGGAAGAGGGTTAACATGCACTGTACTTCCGTGGCCCAAGACATGGTCCGCTGGAGATGAAGTTGGGACCCGCAGCTACACTGAGGAATAGGTCATCACGATATAAACCATTATTGTTGAATTTATTATTAATCATACCCATTGCCTGACAGCAGAAAAAAACACTACACAGCCATTGGTTTGGGCTTGATTGGCGTATGTGTTGTAAGGTGACTGATCCATGAATATCATGTTACAATATATTTTTTTGCGTGGGTAGTGATGACATACTACACCTGTCACGAACTTGTCCCCTTGACTTAACCTATGCATTGCAGCATTGGTGTTTCTCTCTAGTTCTGTAGATTTTATTTTTGTTTCTTTTTGTCTTGTACAGTTTCAGTAGAATGGATGATTTTTTTGTAGTCTTATTTTTGTAAGCTAGTAAATGTTTACTTAAGTACACAAACTGAGATTTGACATCAACATCCTTACTTTTTCACTCCAATAAGGGTCATGATGGTGGGAAGCCTGCAACAAATTTGTGTGTTTTAACAGTGGGGATTTCTCAGTATTGCACTGTTCCATGCATGCTGTCAAAGATGACTAAAGAGAGTTGTGCATGGAACTAGTGATCTCATTGCATAAACCAACTTGCTAAAGAAATTATCATTGTAAAAACACACAAAGTGCTTTGGTGCAGGCTTCCTGAAGGAGGCCTACTGCAATGATGGCCCCATGCTCAAACCAGAGTGAAACAAGGACAGAGGTTCACCAGATATGTCACAAAGTAGCTAAATAATCAACAAAACAAAAAAAACTGTCATACATTTTTCCCATTGCTGGGGAAGTCGAGGGGTTTTGAAGGCTGAGGACTACAGGCCACTTCGCCACTGCTGTCACCATGTCGTGTGCTGGCTATGATTGTTTATTTCACCCCCAACAGAAAAACAACAAATGCCATACCTGGGATTCGAACCACTGCCCTCCTTGTCGGCAAGCAGGCCTCAAAACCATTCAGCCATGCGCTCCTCAGCTAAATAATATGAGGCGTAATCTAATGAAACCGGACCTAAGTGAACATACGTACAATGCGCATGACGTCACTTCTGATGTAAACAGCACATACGAACTGTCAAGTTTGTAAAATATCATCATCCTCTGACTTATAGTTTCCTCAGCAAACCGTTGATGTGTTTTATATTTTCCTTTTTTTTTTAAAATGTGTATTCATTTTCCTTATTCCCTGAAAATGTTGTTCAGTGTTTGACATCTTGTGGCCCAGTGCCTCTGATTGCAGCACTCATTTGTAAAGAAATGTATCAATTTCCCATTGCTGGTGCATTAATTATTAATTCGAATACATGCAAGTTAGGTTTGTGAGCTAGGCCTGGCTTTCACTAGTCTGGGTGCCCCCCCCCCCCCCCCCCCCCTTAAATAAATGAAATATTGATTGCTTGTCTTTGGTAATGATAATTCGACATTTTCGTTTGTAGAGGCTTCCACTAGATGCTCCAGTGTTTGACAAGCAGAAGTCTGTCAGCCAGCTGCGACTGAACCAAACCAATGAGAAACCCGGAAAGGCTGGAAAGAAGCACAAACAGCAGGTTGAAGAACCTCTTCAGTTGGCGCCAGCAGAAGCCACCTTTCTACCAGAGTTCCCCCTTCGTGGAGACTTGGAGGACCTTGAGTTTGATGTAAGTGGTAGTGATAGAAAAGACAACAATGTGTATGGACTTGCTCACAAATCTAACCTTTCAAAAATAAGATTCATATGGCAGGAAGCCCAGATTTTGAACCCGACGCCAATATCCTCAGCGTGTGTACAAATACCCCGTTCTCTGACTCGCCAATTTTTCGATGTGACGGATGGAACATTATTTTTTACTATACCGCTCCACTTTCAGCCATAATATAGTGACATATACACACATTTCAGGTGATACACTCATCGAAGCATGTTTCGTGATGGGAAGTAGTTTTGAAAATTTGGGAAGTGGCCGTTAGAATAACTAACAACCGAACTAGTCACTGATAATATTATCAAGGAGGCTGATAAATTAGATATAGATAGCGATTATTCTGAAAGGACACGTGATTATTTGAATGGCGACATGTGTGATTATGATCTCACTGATTAAATCTCTGAGCCGTTGTATCGAAATGTCCTATTTCTTCGTCTTTGTTCGTTCTCAATCTCCCACTACCAAACCCTGAAAGGGTAAGTAGCAGAATGTAGTCCAGAGAACGGAATGCGTTGTGTTGTAGTTTACAGCTTGGTTGCGATATTTGCACCTTTCGGTCCAACACATCCGACTTCAGCAAGCATTTTTTGAGTACCGGGTTAGCATTCCCTCTTCGATCCCTTCTCCTTAGCCAGTCTGCCCTGTTGCAGCCTGTTATCCAGGATCACCGCGTGGAGGTGTAGAAGGGTCTTGGCAGCTATGGTTCGCTGACCCCTGCAGCTCATGGGCTGCTCAGCATCTTGATCCCGAAATGTCCTATTTGCTTTTTGAGTTGTTGTTTCTATTTCTTTGTCCATTCTTCCAGCGTCTGTGAGCATGCTTGCACTAGATATCTGAATTTCAACTTGATGGGATATCCTGCAATGAAGGGGAGAGGAGGCTGTCTTATTGGATATGTTAGTCAGGCTCAGGTAAAATATACTGGCCAATACCCCAACTTCACTTCCACATAGTTCTTCCTGGAAACGGGCTGTTTGTATGGCAGGCTTGTTAAGGGTGGGGGGGGGGTGTCGATGTGATCCCTGATGTAGTGGATGATAGGCACATGAAGCCAAGCATAGCACAGCCATCTGGTGGACCCTGGTCCACCTTCATAACATGTGAGGAATGTTACTGCAACACACCACTTAATGTCCTTTTCAGAGCGCACAGCCACCAAAGACGGATGTGTCGGACCAAAAGGTGCAAATATTGCAGTCAAGCGACACAATGCATTCTGTTCTTCTGCTACTTGCAAATCCCTGTTCAGGGCTTGGTAGCGGGAGATTGAGAACGAACGCAGAAGAAGAAGGGTGCACAAAGAATAATCACACTCAATGTGAGCATTCAACAACATCCTGCGATGAAATACAGACACCGAAAATTAAAAAGAAATGGCAGAGGTCGGACAAGGGGGTAAAGAGAAATAATGTAGAAAAATGGATATACGAGAAGGAAGTTAAGTAAATTCAATTGAGACATCTGAAGCAGAACTGAATTCATTACGCAAAATACTCTCTGCAGATGATCAGTGTCTGCTGTATGGCGATGAAAATAAATTGCTAAATCATATGAACAAGCTTGCAACTCTACCTGGGCTAAATACATTATACGAATTAACGAGAAAAGAACAAAAGCTAAGAAGATCAGTAGAACACGTGGTTCCTCTCGACATAATTATAAATGATACTGCTATTCAACAGGTCTATGAGTTAAAGTATTTGGGCAGTAATTTTTCGGTAGACAAGGAAATTGAGACTAAGTGTCAGAAAGCATCTGCAGTAGCTTATCAGCTGTCACCACTGCTTAGGCATCCGAGCATTAGTTTGGCAACATAGCAACAGCTGTTAAACAGTATATTTATGTCTACTCTGTGCTGCTGATGGCTCCTATCCAAGACACGTGAGAGCAGAATTTCGACATGTGAAATGAAGTGCATGAGGAAGGTCATTGGTGTCGCCAGAAAAGACAGAATGCAAAAAGATGACATTCAAAGCTTGGTCGGCACTACGTCTTGTGCAGAATACATTTCCAGGCACAAAATATGTTGGTTTGGTCATCTCGTGAGAATGCACACTCATCAACTTGCACTGATGGCTTACAATGCTGGTAGATCTGACCGATGCAGTGCACTTGTCGCAGGACAGGCGACTTAAGCTCCACATGACGCTTATTAACGGCATACGTGAAAAGAAAGCCAATTAACATTTAAGTAAAATAGGCATTGGGAAGTGAAATGGGACAGCAGAGATACAGTGATCTGTAATCCTGACATTCAATCAGGCAAAGAAAGAACCTGATTCCAGGTAGTCAAATGTTGTTGAAATGCAATGCTGTCTTTTGTTCTGGAGTGCTATGTTGGACCAATAGTTTAACTCAGGCTATGTCTCCATCTCATTTTATTAGCAGACATCCACAGTTGCTAAGTTCAATCTGGTGTCTATTGCCAGAGGTGCAGGAATCAATGCACACACAATCATGTCTACGGTGCCTGCTTCACTAATGTAATGGTAGTAGAGAAGTTTGAGAACCCTTGATGACATAACATAATTATCTTTTGTTTACAGATCATTGATGTTATAGCCAGGGGTGCCTACGGGAATGTCATCAAAGTGCAGAGAGAAGATCAGAAAAAATTCTATGCTGTCAAAGTCCTTGACAAAGGTCAAATCATTGAGGAAGGAGCGATAAGGCAATGCAAAGATGAAGCGACAATACAGGTAATCTCTCAATAACTTGGTTGTTGTTGCTACGAATCCATCAGCAGGCTCTGGCCCTTCGTCCCAATGTAATGGTATCTTCACGTGTTTGTTAGTTGTTGTTTAGTGCCATGCAAAGTGTTCCATTTATCTGGCCTCGGAGGAAGATGTATTTTCCTAACATCGTTGAGTGCCTAGCAACCAAAGAAATGATGGTCAACGGTTTTGTATGTGTGTGTACACAACTGGGACTCCAGTGTGTGTTGTGGTTGGACTCTGTTCAGGTGCTTTTTAAGTGGGATGTGATGGGTTCATAGTCAGAAAATGGCGTTCTGGTCCTTCCTTTTGATTGATACTGTCATTTGGATGGATGCTTGCCATATGTTTGTAGACCTACCTCCCTGTGTTTCCTATAGCCCAACTGACCAGCCAAATTTCTTTGTTTGCTGTTCTTAGAGTTGTTGTTCTTGTCTTGATCCCCTTTTTGCCAGTCTGTTTGCTTTGTCGTTGCCAGGTGTGTTTGAGTGTCCAGGTATCCACTGCATAATTATTTTGTCAAGGGAGGGAACAATGGGGTTGACGTCTAGATATATTCGGATAAGATCAGGTCTACAATGTCCATCATCTTCAAATGCCTGAAGTACAGTACTTTTGTCACACGGTCTCAGCTAATTGGGAATGAATATCAATATGAAGAAAGCCAAGCTCAGTAAACTCAACACTATCAGCAAAGAACCAATCATGCTGGAGGGAGAGCAGCTGGAGGAAGTGGATACCTTGACCTATTTAGGCAGCACAATCGACACATCAGGAGATGCAGACGTAAGGATCAGAATTGGAAAGGCAAGACGGGCATTCCTGACACTAAACAATATATGGAGATCCAGAGATATCATGATTCACACCATAGTTAGAATATTCACCGCCAGTGTTAAGTCGGTGCTGTCGTATGGAGCGAAGACATGAAGAACAAAAGCCATGCAACAAAGACTCCAGTCCTTCATTAACAGATGTCTATGAAGGAAAATGGGCATAAAGTGACAGGACATGGTGAGGAATGAAGACCTATGGTAAAGGAGCCAATAACAGCCATGCTGAAATTAGATGTGTTGGGCCAAAAGGCACAGATATCACAGCTTGGCTGCAAACTACAATACAGTGTCCTTTTGAGGACAAACATAGATGAAGATATTTAGGGACACGACAATGTAAAACTTCTGCTGAAATTTACACAAAGGTAAAATTAATTATTTGTTGTCAATAAATAGGCTCTGAAATTTTTATTTTTCAGAATGCCCATAAATGTTTTCTTTACAGATGGCCCCTAAATGTTTACCTTGCAGATAGTCCCTAAATGTTTACTATCCAAAAAATATCAAAATATTAACTTTGCATAGGGCACCTAAATGTTTACTGTTCAAAAGGTTCACAAATGATAGTTGTCTCATTACCCAAAAATCGTGCAATTTGCAAAACTGTTCAATATAAGACATCAACCCCATTATTTCCTGGCCTAGCAGTTTCCTTATCTGTTCTGTGCATTATTGTTATTTGTATTGTTTCTCCTCTATGTTTCAGTCTATGGCTGGGGAGCACCCACTTGTTGTAAAGGCACATGAGTACTGGCAATCAAGGAGAAGCTTGTACATAGGTAATTATTTATTTGTCTTTCTCGTATCTGCAGTTGTATTTTTTATTGTTGTCATGATCTTCTTTGTTGTTCATTCTCAAACTCCCGATATCAATCCCTGAAATGTTGTCCGAAAAGCAAAATGCGATGTCCTGGTTTATAGCTTGACTGCAATATTTACACTTTTCAGTTCAACACATCCGACTTCAGCAGGCATTTTTGGGTACCTGGTTAGCCTTCCCTTTTCAATCTCTTCTTCTTAGCCAGTCTGTTGTTTTGCAGCCTATTATACAGGATCACCGCGTGGAGGTGTAGAAGGGTCTTGGCAGCTCTGGTTCACTGGCCCTGGTGCTAGCAATTAGCTTTTGGTGGCTGACCACTGCAGCTCATGCACTGCTCAACATCTTGATCCCTGTCATGATCTGACAATCCTCGAAACACTCACCCTGCTAAACTGTCGCTGTTTAGCCCTATTTAGACATGTGGCCCACATCCCACACACTAGCTCTTGAAATAGGCCTTAGACATCAACAATGGCAAATTACCCTCTCTATCAATGTCCTGCACAATGTTCAGATCAACGACATATCTTCATTGCATGCAGCCTGAGACTACCACTTTTCGTGTTCATGGATGATTTCACGCAATGGGACTGACTAGTCACCTAAGCAGTCTACCTACCTATCATGTTCTGGGTTCATTCATTGCAGTTTCAGCAACATTTAGTTTTTATAGGTTAGCTTTCACACACACACACACACACACCCCCCCCCCCCCCCCCCCTCCTCAAGCCTGGAGGATTGGCCTGCTCATTTTGTCTGGACTTTTCTTTCTTCCAGTGACTTGTTCAACTTTCAAGCTCCCACCAAAATAGGTCGTATTATCAAATCACGCAAGCTGCCCCACGTCAAAGTGAAGCACACCTAAAGTAGGTCGGTTGCTACTCTTCTGTGTTCGGAAAGGGTGTTGTGTCGTAGTTTACAGCGAAGTTGCGATATCCGTGTCTTTTAACTCTGCACAACCGGTTTTCGCATGCCACATTTTTGGGACCAGTTTGCCTTTTCTCATCGATCCTTATTCTTTCTGCACGTGCAGTCTGTTTCTATGGTTGCAACTTGGAGGTGGAATAGTCTTGATCAGCTGTTATTCGCAAGCAAGCAGCCAGCTGAGTCACTGACCCAGACGCAAATAACCAGCTATGAGTCACTGACGCAAGCAGTCATCAGCTATGAGTCGCTGACTGCACTCAATCACTGTATCTTCAGTCTTTTGTTGTTGTTCAAAACTGCACATTTTGAGTCACTGAAGATTGTTTTTCACTGCTAGCAAATTGTACTGGATCTTTTTATATGTGGGGCTGTAGTGATACACAATAGTGCTCAGTGAGCTCACCACTACGGATGCATAGTGTTGATCCCCACCTTGTTTACCAGGCTGCTAGTTTTGCATGCAGTAATTTTAGACTCACAATTAACACTAGGTCAAAAGGTTAAAGATGAGGGCTTAGCTTCATCAAATTGTCATGAACCGATTGCCATAGCTCAAATTCGAACCATAACCATTTGAACACAAGACAAATGGCATCACCACTTCAAAATTAGAAAAACAGATACTCTTACCAGCCTGCTTTTCGGAAGCTGTATAACGAACCAAACAATACCAAAAGGCGCCAACATCTGTAGGCAGTCCTACCTAGACAGCAGCGAATATCAACAACAGGATTGTAAAGACAAGCTCTGAGTTTTGGAGGCTGCAAGCCGGCGTCTTCAACCAGCAAGACATCAGTGCAGTAACCGGGGTAAAATTGTCATGCTGTAGTGTTAACCACTCTGCTGCATGCCTGCGAAACATGGACATGCCAAACAGCTATATGGTTTTCACATGACCTTTCTGTGTGGATTGATCAGGATCAGGTGGTAGGACAGACAAAGTATCCAGTACCCAACTCTGAAATTTCTAGCAAAGTCAAACATGTTGAGCATCCATGCCCTTCTGCAAAAAGAGCATCCATACGCGCCTGCAAAAAGCTCAGATACGATGGGCCGGACTTGGTGTTCGCTTGTCCGATGAGCACCTCCTCAAGCAGCTGATATGTGGTGAGCTCAGAACAGGCATATACTCATCAGGTAGCAGAAGAAACGCTACAGAGACTCTTTAGAAATGTCTTTGAAAATCTTCAACATTGATGTCACCTCCTGTGTGATGCTTGCAGAGAACTGTCCCATCTGGCATGCTAGCATCACACAAGGTGCTCAGGTTGCAGAGTGAAAATTCATTGCCAGTGCTCACAGAAAGTAAGCCATTCAATATAACAACACACAATGACTGCAAAGGCGAATTCTTGGAAGGGGGGGGGGGGGGGGGGGGGCAGGGTTTGTCATGCCAGGATTGAACTTTGCAGTCATGTCTGATCACATCTCTCAGCATAGGTATGATGCTGTTGCCATGTATGCTTGTGATCGGCAACTATTATTATTATTAATCAGGTTGCATCAAGAGAGGTGAATCTTGGTTAGTTTGTAGTGTCTGACCCTGACTTTTAACCCCAATAGGGGATCAAGGTGCCGAGCAGTGCATGAGCTGTTGTGGCCCAAAGCTGACTGCTAGCATCATGGCCAGAGATCCAGAGCTGCCAAGACACTTCTCCAGTGGGTGATCGTGGATAACAGGCTGCAACATGGCAGGCTGGCTAAGGAGAAGGGATCGAAGAGGGAAGGCTAACCCAGTACCCAGACTGGCTAAGTAGAAGGGACCAAAGAAGGAAGGCTACCTAAAAATGTTATGCTGAAGTATGATGTGTCAGATCGAAAGGTGCAAACATAGCAGCCAAGCTGTAAACTACAAAACACATTCTGTTCTCTGAACTACATCCTGCTACTTGTAAAGACCTCTTCGGGGCTTGGTAGAGGGAGTTTGAGAATGCATGACATAGAAGAACCCCAATTGGTTGTGTAAAAGCTAATGTTTTATGTATTTTTGCGTTCACTTTTTAACTACGAATTTGATTTTGGCTTGCTCCTCAGTATTGGATTATGTTCCTCACGGAGACATGTTTACACTGTGGACCTTCCATGGAGCTTTTCCTGAAAGCCTTGTTCAGCTTTACATTGCTGAATTGGCTACGGTTATAGGTAAGATATAGTGAAAAAAAGTAACTGTGTTAGAGACAGGAATACTCCAGTGGTTTCCAGGGCAAACAGAATAGAACCACTGTTTCCTTCCAGGCGGCTAAAGCAGGTTGTGCATGGGGCAGGCAATTTCATTATGTTAAAAACCTTTGCTATGTAACGGCACTGGAAGCAGGCTTTTCTAAAAACTGGTTAACCTTTACCGTCCTAGCGCCATGAGATTATGCCGACTTGGCACCGTTCTACTGACGTTGTACACCACCAGCTCTAGAGTCATATAAACTTCCTGGTTAATGCCATAGGAAACAGCTGAACATGCTGCTCTTTTGATTGTAGAGAATTCCAACTCCCGTCATGTACGGTTAGACGTAAACAGTGGCAATAATTAAATTTGTTTGAGATTTTGGAAAGAATTTCTTGTGTTTTTCGCTTGGATTTGAAGATTCTCCCATTATTGATAAAGTGAGAGTTAAGTTTCTGCAACGGATTTTTCTGAGGTAGATCTGTTTAGTTTGTTTATGTTCTTCTTAGTTCTTAGTCGACCTGTACTTCTACAGGGGCACATGCCCCTGTGCAGGTCCCAGCTCTGGTGTGAGCTGGATGTTGCTGGGAGAAGGATTTCCTGCTTAGCGGACTAGGTGTGAGCAGCTTAATACTCCGCTGCGTTGGGTGGTTAACCGATGTGCTAGTTCATCTTAGTAGCCTCAAATACTAGAGCAAAGAAGACCTGCAGCCTGTTAGGCGCCATCTATGCTGCTCTAAACAAACCACCAAACCATGGTCGGTGTTATGCCATGTGGCACAGTTAGTCTCCTGTTACGGCATGCTCTCTGTGAGGCAGTGGTGCTATTCTTGTCCTTATCATACACAAAGACCATGGCGGACCACTCGGGTTTGTTTCTGTAGATACAATAATTACGTTTATAATCGAAGTGATAGACAGCTGTTACAATGAACATCAGTAGTAGTATTAGTGCGTTCTTCTGCATATATTTTTTTTCCTCTAACCAAGGGACACCGCTACCGGGGGAGTCTATATGCTTTTGCTATTTTTCACCACTATCACATTCATCTTCTTGTATCTCAGAAACTAACATACACACAAAAACAAAAATAGCACCATGTTCTTTTAACATGTCTCTAGACACACAAATATTTTTTTGTAAAAAGATTATAGAGGTTTTCAAAATCAACAGTCGTGACCTGACATGCTGAAAAACTATTCTGATGCAAGAAATAGACAATTATTTTTTTTATCTGGAAAGCTGAAGGCTAAAAAATTCGTTTCCAGGTGCATTGCGTGAATGTTAGACAGGGGTATTGGTCAGTATGTGTCAACCTGCACCCTGGGCGACTTAACCTTTAGCACTCTAATATATTTTAGAAAAATAATTGACCTAATTAATTTTCTTAATTAGTCGCTGTGGTAGTCGTCTTTCCAAATTTGTAACTTTTATGTTTGTTTGTCAATAAATATGATTTTCTGGCGTGTAGATACACAATAGCATAACAAACATGTGGGTGTTATTGTTTTTGTTGTGTGTTTGTTAGTTTTTGAGATACAAAAAGATGAAGTTGAAAATTTATGAAAATCTCTGGAAAAATTTTGACTCGACCACTAGGCCTAGTCGCTTCGATAGAAAACCATGGAAACCACAACAACGAATCGATACTGTGTTAACAATATCGCCACAACTGTTAGTTTAAATTCAAACGTAGTTCTTTCATTTAAACAGACAAAATAAACAGATCTATGCGATAAAAATTCTTTCCCAACAACCTACTTCCCCTTTCGCAAAAGTCGGCTTGCCCCAATGGCGTATACAAAATTAAAACTGTTCAAAAGCCATTTGTAATCGAACATACGATACTTTAACCGGCAAAATATTGTGTATATATGGAGGACGTATTCAGCAGTAAAAAATGGCTGTCGGGAGTGACTCCTTTAAAAAAAAAAAAAAGAATTTTTCGCACACCGTTTTTGTTGGCCAGGAAGGGTGGTTTTTTTCTAACATTGGCGTGCTAAAGGTATTAATATCCATGTTGCATTGTGTGGCTTATTTAAGCAGCTTTACCAGAGTGGGACTTCCATGACCATTTTATTGTTGATAATTCAATCTATTTACCAATTTGGTACAGCAACAATGTAAAATATAATAAGTTTGCTGAGGCTCGTTGTGTCGATTGGCCACATCCATGGTCCACTGCTGCAGCACGACTATAGAGCAGAGGGGGAGGCCGCTATCTACTGGTGCCATACTGTGTGTGAACGACCTCTTCTGCATCTCCAGCCAGTTGGGGGAAGTTCTTTAGAGCTGGGAAAAGATTTAGAAGTATCTTGTGGGTCGGGGTTTCCTAGTCTAGCCGTGGGACATGGCCGAAAAAATAAACTCATCAGCTGTCCAGTGTTTGCGAGATTGGGAGGAGACCTGCCTTAGTCCAGGATAGGCTGCTGGTTGCGCATGTCAGAAGCCTCTAGTCTTGATATGTCATATTTGAGTAATGTCCAGGTTTTATTTGGGGGGTGTTTTTTGCGCACTCCTTATTTCTCTAATCCCCAAGGTGGTGTGCGTTGCACTATGTTTTTATTTTGCACCTGCTGGCCCAGTCCATCCGATTTCTGCATGTATTTTATGTAAAGGTCTGCTTCCTCCTGCATTTTCTAAGGGCTTGCTTACCCGGGTAACAGTAGGTGCTGTGATTGGGGAGCGAACCCAGCATCTTTGGGTTGTGAGCCGTGCCACTAACCCCAGCTGTCCCCTCTCCAAGTTTTGAAAAAGATAAAGTTGGATTGGGACCAAGCAAAACTGGCCGATGCAGATTTTTGTTTTAATGGAAATCTTGCCGTTACTGCATACGTGTCGGATATTTTGCACATTAGATGCAGCTAGTCTGATCCACCTTCATATATCGGGACCGCTGCGTCTCGAGTTTCAATACCCAGGGAGGCTGTGTCAAAAATGAGGTTCTGAAATTTGGTCCAGGAGATAGACAGGCCCAGAAAGGGTGTTTCACTGTCTACGATTTCAAGATAGCGCTGCAGCTCAGAGTTCTTCTTCTTTTCGTTTGTGTCCATCTTCTCTCGTTCAACTTCAGGTTATGAAGAGGTTTCTAACCCAGTACCCAAAAATGCCTGCTGAAGTCGGATGTGTCATACCGAAAGGGGCAAATATCGCAGTCTAGCTGTAAACTATGGCATAACCCATTCTGCTCTCTAAACAACATCCTTCTACTTGCAAAGCTCTTTTTGTGGCTTGGTTGGGGGAATTTGAGAACAAACGAGGAAGAATGAGAAGAAGAACGCCTTGTGTAAGACGCTGTAAAGGAGCTGGCGCAACACGTGGGGAAAACGTGGAGTAAAACCCAATACTCAGACCATCAAGGCCTGGACTTTTGTCCTTTTGAAAGGAGCTTTGAGCGCATTTAAAATCTTCTATTGTTGGAGTTTTGTTTATGGCTTGTTTGTCTTGCTCATTCAAGCGTTTTTGTGAAGTCTCACATCTTTCATGTGTGTCTCTTTGATTGTTCTCTGCTGAATACAGTTTATTGTAAACAATATTTGAACGCTTGACATATTTCATCGCTCTCTGTTAGAATATTCCAATCGTCTCCAATTTTTTTCAATAAATGTATTTGGGGGACATTTGTATCTAAAAGTTCAGTTAATCTAATTGCTTCTTCTATAATTTGTTTTTCTCTTCTTGTTTGTTGGTGTATAATTTTTGTATATTGTTTGTGTTCATACATTAATTTTACCTTTTAATAAGTCCCAATACGTTGTTAAATTTTCACTTGGTGCCGTCTGTATGTAGTCTTGTATTACAGTAGATTAGTTATTTTTTTTGGGGGGGACAAATTCTTAATTTTAAAGTAAAGAGTTGTTAAATTTCCGCAGTCTCTGTGATGTTTGTATGTGTTCCATTTAAAATTATTTATGGTCTATAAAGGTTCTGGTGTCTAAATTATATATTTAATATATTGTGTAACTTTCGTGTACGAGGCATGTTCAAATGAAACCCGCCCTAGTGGATTTATTACAAACATATGAAAGGAACATCAGAAGATGGGGCAGAATTAAATAAAGTTGAAACTTGTTGTAAACAGATTCTGCCCAGTCTTCTAAACCAGTATAAAGATGTTAAGTTAATTGTTTTGAAGCACGCATGCACTGAGATTCATCAGACACACATACCACAGCTTGGGTAGATATCGGATGCCGTCAGAGAAGTCTGCCAATAGAAGCTCTTTAGGGTAAAAAAAGTGCGGCCGGCATTACCTTACCAGCAGAAACCTGTGATTTGAATTTCTTGAGCTTTGATGATCAAGGATGCTTCTATTGAATGCCTGCTGTTTAAGTGGTTAAGTGTCACAGCTCACAATCCAAAGGTGCTGGTTTCGCTCCCCACCACAGCACCGTCCGTTACCACGGGGAAACTAACCCTTACAAAATGCAGGAGAAAGCAGATCCTTACATAAAATGCATGCCGAAGTCAGATGCACTGGGCCGACAGGTGCAAAATAAAAGCACAGTGCAACTTACAAGGCAACGGCCACCGTCCATCGTAGACAATGATGGCATATTTAATTTTGCTAGCGCTATTTTTAGTAAGGATTAACTGCGCTACTTTTTATCCTCACTCTCTCATCTCGTGCCGCCCGACCTCAGTGGCAAGTCAAGGACAAAACGACTAGGGGGCGACTACGAGATGCAGGGGACTCCACATCAAGCACCCGTGAAAAAGACGGCGGAGTTCGGAGTTGAACCCACACCACCTGATCATGAGGCGGCTTAACCACTTCGCCTTGGGAAATAGAGAAATAAGGATAACGCCCAAATAAATTGTTCAATCCACCTCAAATGTTCTTCCTTATGGTGGTCGGTCGGCATCCATGGTACCCATTGTGAACACATCTTCCAAAAGTTCAGTTCCTTCAAAACTACCATTTGAACAGTCCCAAGCGACACAGCGAATTCCTCTGCTATGAAATGTAAGCTCAGGCGATGGTCTACCCGAATTGCTGCATCAATATCGGCAATGGCTTCTTTTGTTGCAACAATATGTGCCTGACCTGGACACGGAAGATCTTTCGTTAACTCGCGTCCTTCCCGAAACATCCGTGCCCAGTCCTTCACTATTGTTTTCGACAAACTTTTGTCACCATACACTGCTTGCATTCTACGTGGAATGTCGACTGGTCAACATCCTTCAGCTGTTATGAACTGAATCAACCCTAGATAGATTATGAACATGTACACATTTGTACATCGTGTGTCCGCGTTGCATAGCATGGTTGGGTCATTTGAAGACACCTCGTATATAGAATCTGTCTAATCTAGCTGATGTGCCATGGAGATGTGTTATGTCCGTATATCTGTATATGTTGTCTCTTTGCCCTCTGTGTCCTTTTGTCTGTATGTATCTAAGAGGACGTGTTCGTCTAAAATGTGCTGTAACTTATTGTTTATTTTTGTTTGTTGTGGGTTTTTTTTGTGTGTTGTCTCTGGTGATATGTCTAGTTTTTTTCAAAACACAATTGAAATTTCCACCCATAATAATTTTATGTTTTTTAAATTGTTGACTTAATGTATTTTGAAAAGGTTTACATAAAATGTTGTGTCTTAACTACTGTGGCATATATGTTAACTAGTGTATGTGTGTCATTACAGCTATATTTACTTTTTACTTGTGCTAAACTTCTGTGGTATTGTGTCATTTCCCACCTGTCAGATGTCTGCAATATTGTATGTGCATCTAAACTAAACCATGCGTGACTTTTTCCTTAGTTAATTGCAAGTGTGTGTGCTTACTTATCTATGTGTGTTTTTTTTTATAAAAACGAAATTTGTTTTGATATCTGCATGTTAGTGTTACTACATGTTGAAGTTTATGTTTTAAGCCTCTGTTAGTAAGAGATATAATATGTAGTTTATTTGTTGAAGACATATGTTGTGTTTGAAGTGTTGTTGCACTGCGTAGTATGTCCTATAATACATTTCTTATATTTTACATACATATTTGCTAATATTGATTTATCTAAACACATAAAAACAGTTTCCATATATACACATTTTTTTGTAAATGATACTTGCAAAGGAAAGATTGTTGTTTTTGGGGTTGTTTTTTTGTGTAATACTGTATTTAACTTCCCTTTTGACACATTTTGAAACATGAGAATTATTTGAAACCATTCATACTTATTGTTATGCAAGTGCATAACATGTTTATATCAGAGGGAAAGGGCATACTCGCACACAGTTCAAAAACACTTACATTCACAAATTCCAGCAATGGGAAAGGAAAGAAAAACTAAGTGAAATTTAAGGAAGAAAGTGGGAAAAAGTATACATAAAGTGCAGAAAAGGACAGTAGGCAAACATGCTAAGACATAGGGAAAGAAGAAAGCATCCAGGATAGAAGAGTGACAATACTGAAAATAGTATTCCAGAATTAAAGTTATGAGAAAAGACTGACCTATAGTGTCTAGAAAAGAGAATAATTCGAGGTGACAATACAGGTTTATAAGTTAGGCGACAGAAAGGATAAATTAAACTGTAACAATTTTTCAAAATGCAGATGCCTGCAAGAACAAGAGGGCTCATCCACAAATTAATTAAAGAAAGGTCCAGCTTAGATACCAGGAAATATTTTTTTAAGCTACAGAATGATGAAGTTAATGTTTTTCTCGACTGCATCTCTGATGCAGTCTTTGTCTGTGTTTTCGTCTGTAATGTTCTCTGTACTATTATTGACGAGTAGTTGTTCTGTTTTTATAGGTAGGATATGTCGTACCACCTGTTTTTGCTGTCCCTGTAGTGTCCCTGGTTTCTTCGGTGTCTGCTATGTGAGTTGTTTTTCTGGTGCCCGTTGTTTCTGTAGTGCCTAGTTATCGCTGCTGGTGTTGCCCCCTGTTTTTCTGCTAGTGAATCTTCAGTAAACCCATCTTATATGGTCGCTATCTGTATAAATGATTTCCGATTCTGTTTGCTGTTGTTCTTATACTTTGCTATTTTGTTGTCTAGTTCTCACTTGTGGAATTCATATTTTCTGTGGGCACTGGCATGTGAATTTTTGCCACATAACTTACACGTGTGCATCTGCCCAACAATGTGACTCACAATTTCTAAGGCTGTGTTGCTTCTCATTTGAGGTTGATCATAGCGTAATGTTCTAGCTTTGTACTTGTGTGAGGTTGAGTTAGCTTTCCACCTTTCTGTGACACTGTCAGCCTCTTGCATCAACATTTATTGTTGTTTTGAATGCCCACAATGGGTAGGTTTACTCTTTTGTGTGCCCTGAAAAGGATGTTAAGTGGCGGGTTGCAGTAGCTTTCCTCACATCCCGAGCGTGCTGATGAAGGTAGACCGGAGTCCTCCAGGTGGTTGTGCTATGCTTGGCTTCATCTGCGTGTCGCTTCCTACTATGGGTATCATGTCGATCCCATTACCCAGGAAGCCATGAAAGGAGCCCGTTTCCTGGGAGGGCTACGAGGAAGCCGGTGAGGGTCTTGGCCAGTATGTTTTGCCTACCCTGACTAACATGTCTGATCAGTATATTTTGCATCACCAGACGTTCGTCTTCCTCCCTGCAATAACATTTTTTAAATGACAATTTTCATTTATTTTGTTAAGACACGAGATGTAGAAATATAAAGTTTTGCTTTAATGTATTGTATGTTTTTTTTTTTGTTTTTTTTTTTTTCAGATTTTCTTCACAATGCCAGTGTCATTTATCGAGATATGAAGGTAAAATTATATGTGTGGACCTTGGCTAATATATGCTAAATTGTAACGATAAATCCAAGGAATGGTGTTGACGCTTGAGGAAAAAGATTGAAGTAATAAATCAGAATCATATCCAAAATGTTAGGGTTTCAAGGTGCTCCCGTTTGAGTAAGGTTTATTATATTGACCAAGGCACTACCTCATGCCATGCACCAGCGCAATTGCCGTCGTAGCCAGTGCTGTCAATGTGAGCCCTTGTCGCTGCACAATCACTCTAGTGTCATCTATCCACCTGCCTCGCGGCCGACCCCTTGCCCTGGCCAGATCTACCAGCGTTGTAAGCCATCAGTGGAAGTTGATGAGGGTGCATTCTCATGAGATGACCAAACCAACTTATTTTCTGCCTGGAAATGTATTTGACACAAGATGTAGTGCCGACCATACTTCGAATCTTGTCGTTCCGCATTCTGTCTCTCCTGGTAACACCGGTGACCTTCCTCTAACACTTAATTTCACAAGTCAAAATTCTGCTCTCACGCTCCCTGGACCGAGGCTGTGTTTGGCACTGGTAGCACAGAGTCGGCATAAATATACTGTTTATTAGCTGTTGTTTTGTTGCCAAACTAATGCTCGGGTGTCTAAGCCATGGAGACAGCTGATAAGTCACCACGGATGCTTGCCGACACCTAGTCTCAATTTCCCTGTCGATCCTACCGTCTGCCGAAAAAATACTGCCCAAATACTTGAACTCATGGACCTGTTGAAGAGCTAACATTTACACTTATCTTGATTGGCCCAGGTGTTCTACTGATCATCAGTTTCTGTTTTGTTCTTGCTAACTCACATATCGTGTTTAGCACAAGTAGTAATGATCAAATAAAATATAATTTCTTGGATCTTGGTCCAACTTTCCTTACAGCACTTTAAAACTTTACCATGTTCTTAAATACCTAGTAAATAATTCTCAGGTAAATGACAGCTTACGCATGCGTGGATCGCCAGCCATTTTGTAGGTGACGTCAAAATGTAAAATTCCTTAAAATAAGTGACAAAATGCAACGAATGTGTCCAGAAGTCGATATCGGATGGAATTATATGTTACTGAACAAGTCGCCTTTCTTCCCCAAAACGTAACTTAACGTCTTTATATGGTTTTCAAGAGTATGTATACAACCAGTTTCTTTTACATTTCCTTGATCTAAAAACTATGAGCATCCAATCTATTCTTGTATGCATTAATGGACCCTGCCTTCACTATTTCCTGTGGCAATTCATTCCAAGTATTCACCATGCTCTGACTAAAACAATATTTGGTAATATCCAATCCAGACTTTTCTTTAATTAATTTCTATCTGTGCCCTTTTGTTCTTGTAGGCGGCTGTATTTTGAAAAACTTGTCCCTGCTCATATTCCTTTAAAAATGACTGTCACAGCATTCTGGCCAATGAGTTTGAGATCGACACTGTAATCATCGACACTGTAATCATCGACACTGTAATCCTCATGTTTATTTTTTTCCCAGAGAATATGCTCCATTCTTCTATATATCCACATTTCCCAGACTTCCTTGTATGTTATTTTTTCTATCTGGGTAACTGAGATGAGCTATACTGACCAGGGCCTGTTTTTCAAGCAGCATTTTCTGGGAACAGCTGTTTTCAAGGCAGTCTGACTAATGACATGTGGATCAATGTGATCCCCATAGTAGTGATCGATATGCAGATAAATCCAAACATAGCAAAAAACCCCTCTATATATCCACATCTTTAGGACTCGCTTATATTTTCTTTTCTTTCTACTACATATGCCCCTCTCTTCTATATATCCATATATTCAGAGACTTGTTTATATTTTCTTTTCTTTCTACTAGATATGCTCCTCTCTTCTGTATATCCACATGTCGGAGACTCTCTTCTATTTTCTTTCAACAAGATGGGCCCCTCTTCTATATTTCCATATCTTCGGGTGCTCATAAGGTATCTTTTATTTCCACCAGATAAGATGAGGCCCATTATCCATATATATCCACATCTCCCAGCGTTGTCCTATTAAAAGAAAGAGAACACAATGAACTAATTGAATGTATCTGTTTGTCTAACAGATGGAAAACATCCTCTTCAATGCCAAGGGACACATTCAGCTGACAGATTTTGGGCTAGCCAAATGGTTGCAAGGTGGTGACCAGACCAGAACAGTATGTGGAACTCTACAGTACATGGGTGAGTAATCACCAACAGATGTTGTCCAGATATTATTTTTAGTGAAGAGGGAATAAATGACAGAAAAAGTGTTCTGTTCTTTCCTGCCCAGTAAAGGATCCCATGATGGTGTTAACCCTCATTATATTAAACTCCAGTCGCGTACTTCAAGCCATTTCAATCCCAAACAAGATAGAATCTAGCACAAAATAAAATATAATGTTGGGTTGCTGTCCCAGGAGAAACGGATCTAGTCCTACAGTGGATTCCGCCGCCATACTTGGGGATCCTTGGAAATAAGAAGGTAGCTAAGCTCGCAAATGGCGGTACACAGATTCGCTATCCACATAGCTATAAAGAAGCAGACACTTATAAAACTATCCATTAGAAAGGACTGGAGAGACCAGCACAAAGAATATAAATCTAAACATGACAGGATAGTCAAACTTGTTAGAGATGGGCAGACAAAGATTTTCAGGACATTGCAGGCTCAAGACACACAGAATGGTCTTAGAGACACTGCCACGTGCGATTGTGGAGCACCCAAGTGAACACTGGATGAGTTAATGGTGATAAATGTGATCCCGATTAACAGCAATGAATGTGATCCGGATTAATGATGATGAATATGACCTGGATTACTGGTGATTATTATGATCCAGATAAATGATGAGGAATATGATCAAGATTTATGACGGTGAATGTGATTCGGATTAATGGTGATTATTATGATCCAGATAAATGATGAGGAATATGATCAAGATTTATGGTGGTGAATGTGATCCGGATTAACGGTGGTGAATGTGATACAGATAATGATGGTGAATGTGATCTGAATTGATGGACATAAATGTGGGACATGAACATGATGTGATCGAGATAAATGGCGATGAATGTGTTCCCGGATTAATAGTGCTGGACGTAATCCAGATTCTTCTTTTTGCGCCTTCAGACATCAACTGTAATATATCTAAAGATAGCAGTGGTTGGCCTTAATCTATTGGTATCTTCATAGAGCCTGTCCAGGAATGGTACCTGTGATGGCCACACATGCTTTCTTTGTTCCTCGTATGTTGGACACCTTTGTAGCAGGTGCTCGGCAGTTATTTTGCCGTGCCGTAAACACATTCCTCTGTATGTCCTATTCTTAGTTTGTTGAACAGATGGTTTATCATCCTATTGTTGTCTGTGCGAAGTCTAAAGATTACTGCCTGCTTACCTCCTTTGAGCTTGTAACATGCCTCGTTTAGTTGATGACCTGTGTGCTCTGCTTCCCACTTGTTCCTGTATCTACACCTGGTAAACCTCTTGGCCTCTTCATAAGTTATACCTATTTCAGGTTGGTGTAGCTTTTCACCTTCTCTTGACAGTCTGTAAGCCTTTTAATTACCAAGAATATTTCATTGAGATGGAATCCACTTTATCACAAATCTCCAGAATTGGGGTCATAGTTTAAAGAGTATCACTTTTAGTTCCTTTAGGTTTGACTTGGGCAAATTGGTGCAGATGGATTTGGTAATTTTTAGTGACTCCAAATCAGTTCTGGAAGCGCTGAAGAACGCCCCATACAAAGAAAAGGAGATATTCTTGGTGGGGAGAGCGATCAACAACAATGTCACTGCTTACGGGATAAATGTCACCTTGCAATGAATCCCTGGACATAGTGAGCTTCTAGGGAACGAGATGGCTTCCAGATTGGCAAAAATAGGAGCCTCGAAACAGTTTAGAGAAATGTCACAGCCAAAAAGTAACAATGACATAAATAAACTACATAGAAGAGATCAAAGTCTCATCTTTCAATTCCGAACAGGACATACCAGAGTCAATAGCCAATTGAACCGGATCAATCCCCAGAACCTGCCCTTGTGCATACATTGCTCTCATCCTGATGAAGCAGTTCGCCATCTACTCATTGAGTGCATGGCGCTTGCGGACATAAGGAAAAGATTCTTACAAGCACTGCTGACAATTACCAACACACTGTACGGAGCAGTGACACGACTGAAGATATACTAGAATGGCATTGGGCTGCCAAGAGCAGGCTTGCTCAGCAGCTATAGGATAATAACAACAACTACAGCTCCTTTAGGTCTGTTTTTTTTTTCTGGCTTCTTCAGTGCCCTAACCACTGACAGCTCTTATGTGAAGAGTACCACTTGTCTTTCTGTGTTTCATCTGTCATTAGAACCTTTTCTGCAGTTTTCAAGTCCCCTGCTTTCTTTATGTACTGTTTTTTAGGCTCTGAAAGATTCCTCCGCCTTCATTTCTTTGATGCATCTGTTGTTGGATCGAGATTAATGGTGATGAATGTGATCCTGATTAATGATGATGAATGTGATTCTGATTAATGATGATGAATGTGATTTGAATTAATCATGATAAATGTGATCCAAATTAATCATGGATAATTAATCATGATGAATGTGACCCAGATTAGTCATGATGAATGTGATCCATATGAATCATGATGCATATTATCCAGATTAATCAGGATAAAAATGATTCATGTGATCCGCACATTTTTTCATTACATTTTTTAGTTCTGGAGTACATTGATCTTTCATTCACCTTTCACAGCCCCTGAAGTCCTATCCGTGTATCCATATGGTCACTCCGCAGACTGGTGGTCACTGGGCATTCTCATGTATGCCATGTTAGCAGGCAAGGTCAGTTTCATTCTTCAAATAATTATAATAAAGGAGTGCACAGCAACTGCCATCTGTTAGCTTGGTCTAACGGGTTGAAGATGCAGCACAGTAAACCAGAGCTAGCCCAGACCTGGTGACATTTTTTACTGACTGGTGAGACACCTTAACATTTGTCACGCCTTATATATATATATATATGGGGATTCCGTGGTGAAGTGGTTAAGCCGTCGACCTCGTGATCAGGTGGTGTGGGTTCTGCCGTCTTATTCACGAGTGCTTGATACGGAGTCGGCGGCACGAGATGAGAGAGTGAGGATAAAAAGTAGCGCAGTTAATCCTTACTAAAAATAGTGCTAGCAAAATAAATTATGCCATCATCGTCTACGATGGACGGCAGCCTTTGCTTTGATATATATATATATATTACACTGTTAAAACAAATTGCTACAGAAATCACCACCGCACAAAAAGTGCTTTGGTAATGGCTTCCTAACCATCTTTCCATATTATTTTTATTACATCACAAACATTTAGACACTCCCATTTTTTGGGAACACCAGACGACTTGTCAATCCATGAAATCACCACAAACCACTGATGGTGTTTTAACCAGATCGGCATGTCTGTTATTTTCCATTACAAATGTATTAAAACATCTACATAAACAAACTGAACAGATCTACCTCAGAAAAATCTGTTGCAACAACTTAACTTCCATCACCCTCAATAATGGATAACCTTCCAAATACATGTGAAACAGAAACAAACTGTTCAAAAATTGTTTAAAGTCATAATAACCATTGTATTGTTATCAGACAGGCAGAAGTGAGTTCTGATGCAGCCATTTCTATAGCAAAACCAGTGTTAATACAACTAATACACCAGTAAGTATACAGAGACAATGCCCCAGGCACGTTTTTTGGCCAATGGTCCAGTAAAGGTTACAGGGAGCCTAACTATAGCGCTGCTCTTATGCTCTGGATGGAGTGGAAAAGAGATGAGAAGAAGAGAGGCCCTGTAGCCCATACAGGATGTTTGGATTATCATTCAATCATCATTGGCGCTTTTTGTCTTGTCAGACAATAGTAATTGTACTATTAGCACAAATCCCGGACAGAAATATAGAGACCATGTGTTGCCCATGCATTACAGCCTCTCTCTCAGTCTGCCTTGTTTACTCCAAGGGAAAGGTGATACCAATACATTTGGAACAAGGCACACTGCCAGATCAGCAGATCAATGCTCTATCTGTTTGCCTGTTGGGGCTTCATTCCTAAACCAGCAGCCAACCAACTTTCAGAGTTATCAGAAAACAGGTTGCACAGCCATATCTGACAAAACCCCACAAGATACGCCAGTATCTTATCTGTAAGGCTTCGCATGGTTTGAAATCAGAGTTTTCTTTCTCTTCATTGAGCTGCCTTCCTAGACTTTCGAGCCCCATCTGCCCGAAACTATTGGTTTTACTGTGCCAGTGACCCGCCGTCCGCCCCTTCTCCTGTTGGTCAAAATAGTTCTGCCGTGTGAAAGCCAGGAGTTGGACTTTGTTGGCAGAGGCTATATGAGACGCACGCCATGGAAGTATTTAGTTGATGTTGAGAGCTCATCCTCAACACCCACACCCCGGCTATAACAACATTTAGAACCAATTGTTGGATTATATACAACAACATTTAGAACCAATTGTTGGATTATATGCTCTGTTTTAATCTCCTTGCCATATCAACTGATTTCTGGTGTTTGTGGACAGTACCCAGTTGATGGGGCAGACACCCATACCAAGATGGCCCAGAAAGTGTTTGAGTGTGACTTCCTTCTTCCAAGCCATATCAGCGACTCAGCTCAGGATGTTATTAACAGGGTGAGATATCATCGTGTCCTTTGCAGAACGTCGCTGTCACAACAGCTGATCTGTAATACTCTTGATCTCTGGCCAGAACTTCCGCCTCTGTCGCTGTCATCTTCAGGACCTCCGTGATGTCTGTGTCCCATCTTCTCCTTGGCCTACCTCTGCCCCACTTTCCGGACACCATACCCTCCAATATCGTTCTCTCTAGGCCACTGTGGCGTTTAATGTGGCAAAATATTTTAGTTTTCTAGACAAGATAATGTTTACACGCCAATTGTCCTAGATCTCCAGTTCTTGTAGGATATCTGCATTTTTCCTTTTTGCTATCCATGCAATTTAGTTCAAAAGAGTCAAATATTTTCTTAAGTGTTTGTGTGGTGGTCCACGTTTCACATCCGTACATTGCCACTGGGAAGATGCAAGTTCGCAGGATTTCTATGTTCGTCATTTTATTAGAGTTCTGCCATAAGTTTCTCGTTTTATTCAACCTCTGCTTTGCCATAACTCATTCCATACTATTTGCTGTACCCTGTGTCACAGGTTATTCAGCTGCAGCCGATTCGCGTACCCTGCGCCATATGAATTGTTTCATTTATGTCTGTCTTTCTAGTTTTACTACAACATCCTTTAATATGTATTTTTATCATTTCTGTTTACTGTAATATTATCGTCAGTTTTAATTATGGATTTGGGGACGTCGTGGGCTAATGGCTAAGTGACACAGCTCACAAACTGACGGTGCTGGGTTTGCTCCCCATCACAGCACCAGTCGTTACCCCAGGAAAGCAAGACCTTCGAAAATGCAGGAGTAAGCAGACATTTACATAAAAAGAATGCCAAAGTCGGATGCACTGTACCGACAGGCTCAAAATAAAAAGCATAGTGCAACACACACCACCGTAAGGAATAGAGAAATAAAGCAAACACAAGCCAAACAATTTTGGGTTTCATAGTGTGTTTCTTTCAATCATCGTTTTGGCTTGTTTTTCTGGTGTATTTGTGGTTGCTAAAGATGCACTAGACATAATGTCTTTACTAAATGTGTCATATCTTCACTTTTTTTAAATCTTATCTTCAAATTATTTGGTCTAAACTTCACTAATTGGATTATGAACTAATGCTTAGAAACATACAATGAACATTGTAGATTTTTTGATAATCATGTCAAGTCAGTTTGCCATATGTTACTGAATATTGAGATTTTATTTCATTCCCTGTAATATTTACTTCTGTTTTTTCTAAAGTATTGTTATGTAAACTTTTTGTTTTAATAGATTGCCCATTTTCCTTGAATTGGTATTTAATAATATACAGATTTGTTTATTTGTTTTTGTTCCGAATGCCCACATTAAGTAGGTTTACTCTTTTGTGCGCCCAGAAAAGGATGTTAAGTGACGGGTTGCAGTAGCTTTCCTCACATCTCGAGGGTGCTGATGAAGGTCGACCTGGATCCGCGAGACGGTTGTGCTATGTTTGGCTTCATCTGTGTGTCGCTCACTACTATGGGGATCATATTGATCCCTCGCCCGTTAGCCAAGCTGCCATGAAAACAGCCCGTTTTCAGGGAGGGCTACAAAGAAGCCAAAGTGAGCGTCTTGGCCAGTATATTTTGCCTGACTCTGACTAACATATCTGATCAGTATGTTGTGCCTAACCCTGACTAACATGTCTGATCAGTATGTTGTGCCTAACCCTGACTAACATGTCTGATCAGTATGTTGTGCCAGACCCTGACTAACATGTCTGATCAGTATGTTGTGCCTAACCCTGACTAACATGTCTGATCAGTATGTTGTGCCTGACCCTGACTAACATGTCTCATCAGTATATTTTGCCTGACCCTGACTAACATGTCTGATCAGTATGTTGTGCCTGACCAGGAGTCAGTCACCCTCCCCATTTATTGACATGTAATTGTGATTTTAAAAACATAACCCCCAGTTCTTTTTGCCTCCCGACTGCGAACAACAGAAAACAATTACGAGTGGAAAGAGTTACCCGACCCATTATTCAACAAGGTGGTTGGCATTGTGCGGGTTCCAACACTGTCTCCAATCTTTAGTCGCAGGCACGAGTTGACCACTGGACAAGCAGCTCGTTCGATATAGGGTCTCAGTTGGGAGGCTATCCGCGAGCTCATTTCTCTTTGAGCGGGTACCATATTACAGTTCTAGAACTCCCACCGCTAGACATTTCTTCCGGCAGTATGGCCAGGTGTTTTGTATGGTTTATATGCTGTAGAATGTCTTTGACTTGTCACATTCTTCGGATGTCATTGTTGAGAAGGCCCGTTTGACGTTGCTGCTTCATTGATAGTCCTATGATACAGCGCTCAAGTGAGGCATGCATTGCCCTTAGTTTGTTCTCAAATGAGTTTGTTAGTGGCCATGATTCACTACCATAGCACAGTACCGACAGTACGACTTAATTGAAGAGGTCCGCACATAGTCTGGTGTTTGTTTTTTTTTGTAGCAGTCTTGATGAAGTTGAAGGCCACCCAACCTGCTCATCAGTGTCTTGCGACCTCTGGCTTCATGTAGAGAAAACAACCAAGGTAGACATAATCTTCAATTAGAAGCACTGGGTTGGGCTTGGGGAAACGGTCACGCATGACTTTGGTTACCTCTAGATTTGTCGTGGGGCCTGACTTTTACATCCAGTGTTACCAACACCTTTGTCGCATCAAAGGGCGCCTCTGTGGTGAATACAATATCACCAACAAATCGGAGGGGAATATGTCTTCGTCTGTCTGTTTCAATGCTAAATTCTCTCTAGTCACAGTCTCTCATTAACAACTCCAGGCAAGCTGGAGTTTACACCAGGTAAACGTTTTTGTCTCTTCATACCTTATAGCTGTACGAGGTTATGTGTTGGGGTAGTTTTCCACCTTTGGGTTTATAATCCACATTTTACTGTATACAAAAAAGAGATATTCTGTACAAACATATAGACAAATTTTATCGTCATCGTCAGGGGCGATGGTGATCATGGACATCCATCCACTTCTATCATGTGTCTTTTACCAGCTCTGTTGCTAATTGTCGCCCATGTCATTCTCTCGGGCTGTCCAACATCTTCTCTCTCTGCCTTCCTCTGTCTCTCTTTCCTGCTATCTTTCCCATTGTCACAACGCGCTCCAAACCACTTCTTCTCATATCATGCCGGAAAAAGAACGACTGCCTTGGTATCCGCAGCATTCTTCTGTAAAACTTCATCTCCTTTGTTCCCAAAGATCTATGTGTTTGCTTGCTGATGGTCCATGATTCACTCCCATATGTCAGTACTGGTTCAACGTAATATCCAAGGACTCCCTTTCTCAGTTTCAGCGACGTCTTGTTGCACAATATTCCCTCCATGGTCTGGAAGACTGATTTTGCATGGGCTATTCTGCATTTAATTTCATAATTGTATCATTCATCCGATGTTATCTATGTGCCAAGTATTTAAACCTGTACATATTTTATACAAATAATTATTCATTTTTATACAAATAAATATACCATTTGTACTTGTGATTGTGTTTATAGTGTGTTCTGACAGGTTTTAACTAAAAGTCCTCACAAACGTCTGTCTGATGTCAACAGTCTCCAGGATCTGAATTTCTTCCAGGGCATCTTCTTCTCTGACCTGATTGAACAGAAGGTCAGTACTGAAGCATGTAGTTAGTCAGTCTAGAACAGTGACATTCTACCCTGGGGTCTGAAACCTATTTGCGATACACAGGCGTCATTATTCAGGCACCACGAGGCTGGCTCAATGAGAAGTGTGCATTAACCCTTTACACTCCATTCTAAATGTTTTACATATTTGAGACAGCATCCCAGGCAAGAGCTGCAACTCTGTATGTCAAATAGTTTGTACTTTTCAACATAAAATTAATTAATATTAACCTTTACCACACCACATAACAATTGAAAGCAATTTCATCAGCGACTGCATAATTTTTAGCACATTACGTGTTCCTGTGATGGTTGAATTTGAGAGCCTGTATCGTTTCTGTTTGATGGTCAATGTATATGATTTTGCTGTGTGTAGAGACATAAATGAATGAAGAACTTGTTGGTGTTTTTGTTATGTATGTGTTAGTTTCTGAGATTAAAAAAGGAGGGTGAACATTTATAAAAGAGCACAAACATTTAGACTCACTGATTATGGAACATCATTCCTCAACATAATCCATTGAAATCACCACAAAGCACTGATGCTGTTTTTTTTATAAGATCAGCATATCTGTTATTCATTTACATAAATAAACTAAACAGATCAACCCACAAAGATCTTTTGCAACAACTTAACTTCACCATTCTTAATAATGGACTGGCTTCAATCCACATAAAGAAGATAATAAATTGTTACAAATCCATTACTAATCTAATACAAAAAAATTTACTGTTCAAACCTGTGTAGAAGGAATTGGTGTATTCATCATAACAAATAGATTTGATTTGATTCTATTTCAGCGATACCCGGTTGTCTACATATGATTACCCATTGCTAATTCGGGACTATGGCCGCGGGACTAAATTTTTGTTTTCTGTCACGATTTTGCAGCGATGGTGCGGTAAAAATTAAATAAATTGAGCTAAAATTATTATCTAAAGACACACAATCAAATTATCTATGACATGAAGTATTCATAATAATTAAAAAATGAATTAATGTGAATCATTATATGTCGTTAATGTGGACACAAGAATTTCATCACACGAAAAAGTACAGCTTTAAAAATTCACCGCACTTGGAAATAACTCTACATTAACTCATTCACTCCCACGAGCCGATACAACGGCTTCCGGTTTTTTCTAGAAAACCCAGAAGCCGGTGTATCGGCTTTTGTTACTGTGTTCACAAAATCACATATTTTCCCATTCCTAGTTCTCCTAAATGTTTTATTTTGGTTATTGGCGGAAGTCCAGATTTAGCACTTTTTCATTCCGGAAGAGTTAGTTTGAGTTTCGTTGAAAAAATGTTTAGTTTCGTAACTTGGAAAATATAATTTTTTTTCGGAGAGCAACTTTGAAGCTATCCCATGCACCTTCAGCCACACCAATAGAGTTTTTTCAGTACAAGCTCAGGAATAGATAGATTATATTATTGTTAATGGTAGTGATGATGAAGATATCGATCGTTATGATAGCGCTGTTTCAATTTATTTATCTAGTCTTAGTTCTACGTCGAGCGATGAAAGTAAAAGTCTACTGACGAGGTGCGGTGCCCTCTTTTGTCTCAAGCAATGGTAATAACAGTTCACAAATTCAGTAAGGGTTCAAGATCCGACACAATCATTCTAGTGTGTATAATATTAATGTGTGTATATATATTTTGAATACAGCAGGAACATTCTTTCCGTGTGCGCGTAAATTGTAAACACTCACGCTGATGTTGATCGGAGCTTTTATTTTTTAGCACGTTTTCAACTTCACGTGCCTTCAGTAAAATGTAAATACTGTGAAAACATCTGCACCAAATTAGGTGCAACTTTCAGAACATCGTCCTTTGAGGATTTCCGTCAATAGAAATTCATTACGTTATTTGTAGATTGGTTTAGAGCTGAATAATGTTTTGATGACGGAAATATTTTTGTTCATAATTTTTTAAAATAACAAACGATTATGCAACTTTAATTCATCAAACACAAATTTACACCTGCATTTGTAAAATATATGTATTCCATTCTATTCTAGCCTCAATTGTGAACAGTTTGGTATATAATACGTGTTATTTTAGTGAACGTCTATTGAAGACAAATATATCGCAACTAAGTGATGCTGTTTTTCAGTTTTACATAAAAATAAAATTGTGTCCAGAGGTCCAAAATATTTGGGAGTGAATGAGTTAAATGACAGCCAGAATTTTCACTATGTTTTTAGGTTATTTCATTACCCGCAACAAAAGGACAGAATATGACGCGTGTGTTCGTAGCTGTAAAGAGCTAAGACGAAGAATGAAGACATCTTGCTTGATGAGAAAGATATGTCAAACAGATGGACTGAACATATAAGTGCAGTGTTCAATAACAGAGGAAACCAACAAACAATACTTAATACTGATGGCCGTAGCATTCTCAAATGAGAAGTAGAGAAAACTATAAAAGATATAAGCAATGGAAAAGCAACAGCAGGGACACAAGAAACGAAAACGGCCCTAGAGGATCTTAGTACATATAAAATGGTTGATCTATATAATGACACCACAAGACATGTATCTATACCACATGACTGAACTACATTAGTTTTTTCTTCTTCTTCTGCGTTTGTTCTCAATCTCCTGCTACCAAGCACTGAACAGAGCTTTGGAAGTAACAGGATGTAGTCCGGATAACGAAATGCATTGTGTCGCTAGTTTACAGCTTGACTGCTATATTTGCACCTTTCGGTCCAGCACATCTGTCTTTGGCAGCACATTAGTTTTTAATACATTAGCCTGAGACGAAAAGGCAACATTGTCAATGAGCTGACAGCAGCCAGCAACTCATAGTCATATTTCAGTCCCATACAGTGCCATATATCTTCTTCGTACGCTGTCAGACGTCAACCTGTATTTTTTCGAAAAAAGCGGCGGTCATCCTAAGGCTGTCGACACTGCCATAGAGCTTGTCTAGTGTTGCCACTGGTGATAGCCACCAGTGCCATATATGAATAATGATTATTCTTTGCCTTTAGTTTTATCCTGATTTTCTTTGAGGTTTGTAATTTCTGTTTTTCTACTAAGACCTGTTTTGTGCCTTTGCAATGCTTTTTTTTTTTTTTAATTATTATTTTTTTTAAATTGTGTTCGCCTTATTTCTCTAATCCCCAAGGTAGTGTGCGTTGCACTGTGGTTTTTATTTTGCTCCTGTCGGTCCAGTGCTTCTAACTTCAGCATGCATTTATGTAAGAGTCTGCTTTCTCCTGCATTTTCTAAGGGTTGGCTTCCCCGGGGTAACGACCGGTGCTGTGATGGGGATCAAACCCAGCACCTTCGTATTGTGAGCTGTGTCACTTTACCACTAGCCCACACCGCCCCCATCCGCAGCCAGTTAGATGCCATCTTTGGTCCTCTTAACAAATCACCTAACCATGGCCTGTGTTATGCCATGTCACACAGTTAGTCAGTCACCTTTTGTGACAATTCCCTCTCTGTAGGGCAGTGGTGCTATTCTTGTACTTGGTCTCCTACACAAAGACCCCAGTGGACTACATCTGCAGTGACAGGTAAATAATGAATGATGACCACATCAGCCGTTCTGTTAATACCACCAGGTTCATGCTATATCCTGCTGCCTTCACAGGTGAACCCTGTGGATGTGGTCCCCGAAGACTTCTTCCCAATGACTGGACTGAGCTGGGCACCACAGCTGCTAACAGATGAGGAGCAGAATGACTTTGATCAGGTACAGACACACTCTGAAGCCATTTATAAATGGCTTGTTCGTGTTTGCTGGCGCTCTATATTGTTTGTCCATCTGATGTCTTGTGGGAAATCTCTTGTATTTAGTTGTTTATCCTTTGTGAATTCTAGCTAACCTTTACCTCTCAGAATTTAACCTTTAGCATGCTACATCATTTTTTACGGAAATTTGCATCTCGCTTTCGTAGTTGACTTTCAAAATTTGTAACTTTTCTGTTTGTTTGTCAATAAATATGATTTTTTTATGTGTAGAGACACAATTGAATAAAGAACTTGTGGGTGTTATTGTTTTTGTTGTGTGTTTGTTAGTTTCTGAGATACAAAAAGAAAAAGTTTCAAATTTATGGAAAACCCAAACAAATTTGGATCAACCAAAGGCCTAGTCGCTCCGATAGAAATCCATGGAAGCCACAACAACGTATCAATACTGTGTTTATAATATCGACGCAACTGTTAGTTTCCAATTCAAACATAGTTCTTTCATCTAAATAAACAGATCTACTCGATAAAGATCTTTCCCAAAAACCTACTTCACCTTTCACAAAAAGTCGGCTTGCTCCAAACGGCGTATGTGAATAAAAATTGTTCAAAATCCATTTGTAATCTAACATACGATACTTTTACTGGCAAAATACCGTGTGTAGATGGATGACATATTCAGCATTTTTTTTAAATGGCTATGGGTAGAGTTTCAGCAACAAACAAAAATTTTTTTTTAAATTACGATTTTGTAGGTCGAGGCTTGTCTAGACCAGAAAGCGCTAAAGGTTAACAAGTACGTAATTTCCACCTTATCTAAATTATTTTTCAGCACTTCATGTTTTTCTAGGTTGTTGACTTTAAGAGCCTGTATCTTTTTTGTTTGTTGTTGTATAGATATGATTTGTTTGTGTGTAGAGACATAAATGAATAAAGAACTTTTTGACGTTATTGTCTTTATTGTATGTGTTAGTTTTTGAGATACAAGAAGATGAAGGTGAAAATGAAAAACGGCATAAACATTTAGACTAAACAATTTTGGGTGAAATCTGGATTTCGGAATTTGAAAATCGTCACAGAACACTGATAGTGTTTCTTACAAGATCATCATATTTGTTATTTTCCCTTACAAACGTATCTGTCACTGCTAAATAAACAAATTAAACAGATCTACCTCAGAAAAATATGTTGCAACAACTTAATTTCATTACCCTGAATAATGGGATGCTCTTCCAGTCGGAGTGAAAAAGACAATAAATTAATTCACAATTTTTCCAAACTAAACCAGCCATGTTTCTTGTTTACATCTACAGTAACGGCATTGTCTATTTTTAGAATAAAATACACGGGTGTTTAACAGGTGTAAATACATGACAATGCTCTGGAATTTATTTTTTTCTGCCATATAATTTTTTTGTGGCATAATAATTGGCAGCTCGAGTGATAAAGATTAATAACTTTTAATGCCGCCAAAGATGGATGTGTCAGACCGTAAGGTACAAATATCGCAGTCAAGCTGTAAACTAGCAACACAGCGCATTCCATTCTCCGGACTACTTCCTACTTGCAAGGCCCTGTTCAGGGTTTGGTAGCGGGAGATTGAGAACGAACGCAGAAGAAGAAGAATAACTTTTAATAACCTTTGTTTGTTTAATGTATACACAGAACAGATTGTCAAAAGACAGATGACGTGATTGAATATAGGAGTACAAAGTATCGATAATATCAGATATTCTAATGATACCGTGTTAATGGCAAAGGATCCAGTACATCTGCAGAACTTAATGGTTAAGATTACCAGCAAAAGTCAGCAATATGGGTTGGAAATCAACATCAAAAATACTAAAGTTATGGTGTTCACCAAAAAGAAAGTTCAAAAGCTTTCTTCTACATAAGTGGAGAAATTCTGAAACAAGTGTCACAACTATGTATATCTTGGCCAACTCATTCCAGCTGGTGGCAAATGTGAAAGGAAGATCATTCAAAGAATTTGTTTACAGATGCCCTGTCCGTGGTTACAGCACTAAAAAGCCAGAAAAATACAGAACTTAATGACTTAACAGTACTCTGTCAACTATGCCAGCAGTCCACACCCAAAAGAGTAGTGGGTACAGTGGGTTCCATCCGACTGCATTCAAAGCATTTCACCACTCTGACTAAAAATATATTTCCTAATATCTAATTTGGACTTCTCTTTAGTTAATTTGTAGCTATGCCCTCTTGTTCTTGTGGGTGGTTGTATTTTGAAAAACTTGTTAAATTCTAATTTATTCGTTCCTCTGATCATCTTATAAACCTACATTCTTCTGTTTTCTAGACACTGTAGGCCGGTTTTTTTTAGTCTTTCCTCATGACTGTAATTCTGGAATCCCAACATCAGCTTTGTTGCTCTTTTTTGTATTCTTTCTATGATAAGGACTCCACACCTGTACACAGTACTCCAATCTGCTGCATGACTTGTCCATGTACATCTGCTGCATGGCTTGTCCATGTACATCTGCTGCATGACTTATCCTTGTACATCTGCTGCATGACTTGTTAGTTAACATCTGCTGCATCACTTGTTAGTTAACATCTGCTGCATGACTTGTTAGTTAACATCTGCTGCATGACTTATCCTTGTACATCTGCTGCATGACTTGTTAGTTAACATCTGCTGCATGACTTGTTGGTTAACATCTGCTGCATGACTTGTTGGTTAACATCTGCTGCATGACCTGTTAGTTAACATCTGCTGCATGACTTGTTGGTGCACATTTGCTGCATGACTTGTTGGTGCACATTTGCTGCATGACTTGTTGGTGCACATTTGCTGCATGACTTGTTAGTCAACATCTGCTCCATGACTTGTTAGTTAACATCTGCTGCATGACCTGTTAGTTAACATCTGCTGCATGACTTGTTGGTGCACATTTGCTGCATGACTTGTTAGTCAACATCTGCTGCATGACTTGTTAGTTAACATCTGCTGCATGACCTGTTAGTTAACATCTGCTGCATGACTTGTTGGTGCACATTTGCTGCATGACTTATCCTTGTACATCTGCTGCATGACTTGTTAGTCAACATCTGCTCCATGACTTGTTAGTTAACATCTGCTGCATGACCTGTTAGTTAACATCTGCTGCATGACTTGTTGGTGCACATTTGCTGCATGACTTGTTAGTCAACATCTGCTCCATGACTTGTTGGTGCACATTTGCTGCATGACTTGTTAGTCAACATCTGCTGCATGACTTGTTAGTTAACATCTGCTCCATGACTTGTTGGTGCACATTTGCTGCATGACTTGTTAGTTAACATCTGCTGCATGACTTTCCCTTGTACATCTGCTGCATGACTTGTTGGTGCACATCTGCTGCATGACTTGTTGGTGCACATTTGCTGCATGACTTGTGTAATCCATCTGGTTCTTTTTGGTACCAAATATGTTTTTCAGTATGTGTGTAACCGCTGCCACACTATGGACATGATGAGTTGTACTAATATAAGCTCTTATAATATCTATCTTCCTTTCGTGCATTCACTTATGTAATTATTTTGTAAATTGTAACATATTTGGTGAAATATTTACTTTGTGAATTGTAACATATTTGGTGAAATAATTACTTTGTGAATAGTAACATTTTTGGGGACATAATTACTTTGTGAACAGTCCCGAGTGGTCCGCCGAGGTCTTTGTGTATGACAAGGACAAGAATAGCACCACTGCCTCACAGAGATCATGTCATAAGAGGCAACTAACTGTATGACATGACATTATACCAGCCATGGTTAGGTGATTTGTTTAGAGGAGTATAGATGGCACCTAACAGGCTGTGGGTCTACTATGCTCTAGTGTTTGTCTATTAAGAGGGACTCAAACATCGGTTAACCACCCTTCTCAGCACGTAGCGGGGTAATAAGCTGCTCCAGCCTAGCCCGCTAAGCAGGTAATCTTCCTCCCGACTACATCCAGCTCATACCAGAATTGGTACCTGCACATGGGGCATCTGCCCTGTAGAAGTACAGGTCGATTAAGAACTAGGAATAGTAACATATTTGGTAAAATAATTACTTTGTGAATTGTGACATATTTGGTGATTTACTTATGTTTTCAAATATTTGTTTATTTGGCTATTTATTGATTTTGTTTATTTTCAAATACTGTTTAGCATTTTATTGATTTTATTATTTTAAAATAGTGTTTGGCTTTTTGATTGAGTTTATTATTTTAAAATAGTGTTTGGCTTTTTATTGATTTTATAATTTTAAAATAGTGTTTGGCTATTTCTTGTTTCTGCTCATTTTTAAGCATTATTTGGCAATTTATTTTAATTTTAAAGCATTTTCCTATTTGTTTTTAAAATTTGACTATTAATTTTGTTTATTTTAAAAACATTGTTTGGCTAATTCCTTTTTTTTTTTTTTTTTTTTTCTACAATATAAACTTACTATTTATTTATTTTTAAAATTGTTATACATTTTTCCACAGTTTGACAATGACCCTGATAGCACATTAACTGAGGAACCTCGCTATCCTCATCACCCACATTACCACATACAACCCCCAGCACCACAGCCACACCACCACCCGGATCCAGTTCACAGAAATCAAGCGCCGCAACTTCACAACCAACAGCCGCACCAGGTGTTTGATAGGCATTACTCTCCACACAGTGATCAACATAATCAGCCATCGCAGCTTCCACAAGAACAGCCCTACGGACAACAGCTGCCACAAGAACAGCCCTACGGACAACAGCCATCGCAGCTCCCACAGCAACAGCTGCAACAGGAACAGCCCTATAGACAACAGCCATCGCAGCTCCCACAGCAACAGCCTTACAGACAACAGCTGCAACAGGAACAGCCCTATAGACAACAGCCATCGCAGCTTCCACAGGAACAGCTGCCACAGCCTTACAGACAACAGCTACCACAGAAACAGCCCTACAGACAACAGCCATCGCAGCTTCCACAGGAACAGCTACCACAGCCTTACAGACAACAGCTACCACAGGAACAGCCTTACCGACAACAGCTGGAACATAAGAAGCCTTTACCAAACTTCCAAGGAGTTTCCTCTAGTCATGACCCAGTCCTGATTGAGGTAAATGCTCGTAACCCTGATGTTACAGACGACAGAAGGCTTAAGCAGTCTATATCAGACTACAGCACTGGCCCAGCTGGTAGCTCAGAAAGATCGCAGAACAGTTCACCTCCCCCTGGATACAATAGTAGAAGTAGTTTGACACTTGAGAACAGCTTGGATGGAATTCCCGATAGAAATGGGAGAATGAATGGACATGGTGATATCACCAATAAAAGCAGTGCCGACTTTAACAGACGCAGCTATGGCGGTGGGGTCAGTACCACTCAGAGTTCTCTTAATAACTCTGATACCGCCAGAAGAGCTAATGACGACTCTGGGCTCGTGTCAGGGGTTCCACCAGCGAACAGTAGTATGAGCGTATCATCTGGAAGTACAAATAGATGGAGCTCTGGCCCAGAATACAAAACTGTTGAGGATACTCCAACTGTGACACTCAGAACGCTGCCATCTGCCAGCTTCTCGCAGCCAAGGTATAATCAGAGCTACAGCTTACAAGCATCTGGGGATAACTCCACATCGCCTGGTTATCTCCTTCAGAGCAATGTGATAGATAAACAGTCCGTTAGATTAGATACTCCCGCACATGAGGGCAACTATCAACCTCAAGTTTTAAACACCAGGGTCAATAATTCTCAGCCTTCAGGGTTTAACATGTCACAAAATTATCAACCCACAAATCAAGGGTATAAACCATTTGAAGCCCCACCTACTGTCACCGTACCTTCACAGCAAATTAGATTCGGCCAAAACCCGAGTGTGCCTCCTAACAAAGATCTGAAGCAACGACCCAAGTCAGCCACCTTTAGCTTTCCTATTAATTATCCTAGCAACTCGACCACTTTGTTGTACATGGGCTCAGACTACCAGAAACTGGAACAGGCAACTGTTACTTTAAACAGTGCACCACAAATAATTGCAGCACCACAACGACCAACCGTCCCTATCAGGCCCATCCCCGCACAGAAGCCAATACGAGGCCCCAAACCATCTGTTCCAGTCAAGCCTATACCAGCTCCACGGCGGTCGCTGGGTCGCAGTTACCCAGACAGTGATCATGTGAACTCAGAATCACAGAGTTTCCCTACATTCAACCAGAGCTCGAGCACTTCTGGTAATAAAGAATATCCTTACGCTTTTGACCCAAGCCTGCATGGTTCACCTCATTTCCAGAACACAGACCCTGTGAGCCATCAGGTAGACTGGAAAAGCACACCATTACTACCGGCAATGTCTACAGACCACAGAGGCAGATCCGGAAGTAGCGGTAATATATTACCAAATTCAAACGACCCAGAACCTGAGACTTCAATTGACAGCCCTGACACAGACAGACACAACTTCCAATGGAACCTGCCAGCTGGCACAACTCCGTCATATGTATAAATTTCCAACGTATGTATGCATGAAACCCAGCAATATATACCCTCTTTCATTTAAAAAATTTTTTTAAATCAGCCACAAGGAACATCCTGCATAATATGGATTACAGAAGGAAAGAGTAATGGCCGAAATAAAAGCGAGATTACAAAACAATTTAGTACGAGAACCCTACCAAAGACTGAAAAGTGCAAATATCGCAGTCAACTGTAAACTATCGAGACAGCGCATTCCGTTCTCCGGACTACATCCTACTACTTGCAAAGCCCTGTTCAGGACTTAGTAGCGGGAGATTGAGAACAGAAGAAGAAGTACAAGAAAATTAAGAGACATTAAACCATGTTTTACTCCAGTCGTCGCCATCTGGCTGATCAGTTCTAAGAACGGTTGTAAGGTTGTCTGAATATGTCTCTCCATTTGGTTGTTGCTTGTACTTTCTATAGGTGTGAATCAACATATTTTTTCTTGTGTATTATACAGGTGTGAATTCAGGGGATTCCGAGGCGAAGTGGTTAAGCCGTCGGCCTCGTGATCAGGTGGTGTGGGTTCGACTCCGCCGTCCTTTTCACGGGTGCTTGATGTGGAGTCCCCTGCATCTCGTGGTCGCCCATTAGTCGTCTTGTCCTTGACTTGCCACTGGGGTCTGGCGGCACGAGACGAGAGAGTGAGGATAAAATGTAGCGCAGTTAATCCTTACTAAAAATAGCGCTGGCAAAATTAATTATGCCATCATCGTCTACGATGGACGGCGTCCTTTGCCTATACAGGTGTGAACCAACAGATTGTTCCTTGTGTGTTATACAGGTGTGAATCAAGAGACTATTTCTTGTACTCTATACAGTCCACCTATTGTGACATAAACCAGCTGGTTAATGTTTGTACTGTTCAGTGTGATCAAATCCCTCCAGGATAGAACCCTGCATGTGGCAGATGATATAATAGGACCACTGCCACATTGAGGTTAGAAGACTCTCCAACTCATGGCATTCCACAGCCCCCACAATCCAATAAACCGCCAAGTAGCAGACTTTGGGGTTAACAAGAAAGCTCTGTAAAGAATACCTCATTTAAATTGTTACACAAATAAAATAATGACCAATTCACTCTCCCAGGAAGCAGAAGAAGAATGGACATGGTTTACTCAGGCTGTGAAGATAGTTATTTATCTAACTACTTTTCTGAGTTATAATGATCAAAGCTTTACATTGTCTTTCGCATATTTCAGACCAAAGATATTTCTTTCTCATCTTTCAGAATAAGGATATTTCTTTCTCATCTTTCAGAATAAGGATGTTTCTTTTTCATCCTTCAGATCAAATATATTTCTTTCTCATCTTTCAGATTAAGGATGTTTCTTTCAGATCAAAAATATTTCTTTCTCATTTTTCAGAATAAGGATATTTCTTTCTCATCTTTCAGATCAAAGATGTTTTTTGTCCCTCATCTTTCAGATCAAAGACATTTCTTTCAGACCAAAGATGGTTTTTTTTTCTCATCTTTTAGATCAAAGATGTATCTTTCTCATTTTTCAGACCAAATATGTATATCTCAGATAACATTATTTGTAGAATAGGAAATAATATTTGGAACAAAGAAATATTCCATTCCTGACAACAGTGATTCATGAAAGTATAAGTATATAATATGTATTATTACCAATTTGTTGAAAAATGGCTGATGTACAATAACTTTTTTTTATATTTGTTTACAATATTATTGGGTATTATGTTCACAATGTACGTGTATAAACAATGAGAGGTATTTCCATAATAGACACTGGACCCCAAACCAACAAGTTGTCTTTATCAGGCAAGCTGTAGTGCACTTTGTTCGAGGGCCCAGTGCATCTGTCTTCAGCCAAATCCATAGCCTTTGGTTTTCCCCATTCTACCTGCAAGACATCAGTTGGTTTGTTTTTTGTATCTTTCCTGTAAAAGCTGTCTTACTTGATTTTTTTGTATAACCTTATTTACATACTTAGTTTCACTTGTGAGCTTAAGTTGGGCCAAGTGTGTTGCATTGGTTGTAGGAAAGCCTGTGTTGTAGGATTTCTCTTATAAAGATCTATCCATCTGTCACCGTCATGGCTTGTAGCCAGATCTTCTTATGATGTAAACATACAGTGGCAGTTTGATCTGGATGTATTCTCATGAGATGATCAGACCATTTTATTCTCTGTCTTGATATCTATTCTGCCTAAGACATATCGCAACATGGTCATTAAATGCTGCATTGCAGCGGGACACATCCAGGCCGTGGAGATCAGGTATTTCAGAAAGATCTCTAGAATATCATATCGAGATCACGTCACAGATGTGGTGTACGCAATGCTGTTCGACAGTATATCAGACCATCTACAGACCTATTTTCAAATCATGAAAGTTTTGCTAGTTCAACAATGCGATATTTCGAGGCTCGGTTCCTGGCACGAGAAAGAGAGGCTGGACAGATGATATTCGCATGTGGACAGGAATGACATTTATTGAAACCACAAGAAGATCAGTGCATGAACTACAGCGGTCAGCGAGCGACCAGTAGCTGACTGTTAGCGTCAGGGTCGGCAAACCAGAGCTGCCAAAACCCTACTACACCTCCACGCTGTGATCCTGGATAACAGGCTGCAACAGGCAGACTGGCTAAGGAGAAGGTATCAAAAATGCCTGCTGAAGTCGGATAGAAAAGTCAAGCTGTAAAATTCGATACAACGCATTCAGTTCTCTAATCAAAATCCTGCAACTTTCAAAGCTATTTTCAGGGTTATAGCACCCATAGGTGCTCAGCCTCTCTGAGTAAATTGCTAAGGGTGTGGATACTGATGGTTCCTGCAGCTCATTGGTTGTACACACTTTTACTCCATGCTCTCTCTTGTGCCCCAGTTCGCTCGAACCTAGCTCGATATCAGAGGTGTGCTGTCTGTGAATTGCTGATTCATCTACTGTGGTGTCATCATCTAACTGATCATTGATAGACTTCAAAATGTCACTCCTATCCATATCAGGTCTACCCATAATTGGTGCCTGTGAAGTTAAGATGTCAACTCGTGAACCCCAAAATGTTTAATTTCCACAATGAGTAAGATTACTCTTTTGTGTTGGGGGGAGGTTTACAGTAGCTTTCTTCACATGCTGAGCATACTGGTGAATGTGGGCTGAGGTCATCCAAGTAGTTGTGCTATGCTTGGCTTCGTCTGTGTTTCGCTTACTACAGGGATCATGTCGCTACCCAGCCTAGATAGCCAGGTTGCCATGAAAACAGTCTATTTTAACCTGCATGAAAATGAGGTGATGATCTTGGCCAGTATATTTTACCTGACCAATAATAACATGTTCGATCAGTATGTTTTGCCTGACCAGACGTTGGTCTCCTCTTCCCACCCCATAACAGTTTAGTCATATTTTTTCTTTATTTTTTTGCCTTCCCAAGGTAGAGTGCGTTGTACTGTGTTTTACACCTAATGGTCAAGTATAACCGACTTCAGCACATATTTTTTCAATGTACCTATCTCCTATAGGGACGTGGTCTTGCTCTCTTTAATCAAAATATAAAAAAAAAAGCTCTTTAATCCAAATAAAAAAAAAAAAGCAAGTTTAAGTTATGATTCGTGCCATAGCAGCCTCTCCATGCCATGCTGCACCGCCCAACCACATTACAGTACCTACAATGCTGTTGTCTGTTTACTAGGGTGGACAATCGGTTGATGGCACTTTTTATTGTGGGCTGACAGACTTTTGGTTTGTCTGTGTCCGTTGTTTCAATTTCAGTGTTCGTTTGAACAAACATTTTTCTTGTACTTTATACAATCTACTGGTCTGGTTGTGACATAAACAGGTGTATGTTTGTTATAGTGTACAGATTGTGACATGAACTATCTTGTACTTTATAGTGTACCGATTGTGACATGAATGAGCTGGTTATTATTGTTCAAACTTTTCATGATGTTACTGGTTGAGGCTAATGCAAACTTTCTTGACCTAGTAGCCAATGAACATCTTCTATACACAGCAAACATTTGTAGGTTCCTCAGACATTCTTTCTCCGCCAGCAATGCCATCCATCTGTCAGAAGATCGTGTCAATGTCAGTTTTGCAGCCTGTGTACATTTTCACTTTGTGCAGTCTTTATTTTGTGATGAGACTAACAATTTGTGGGGCATTCATTACGTGTGTTTATTAGAACCCCACCACGTATGTTTTCCCATTGTGAATCCATTCTATTTATATTAGCCTGTACAAAAAGAAGTTTATCCGATTTGTGACTTGGGGTGGGATTTATTCAGATAATTTTTGTGTATTGCTGTTTTATTGTTATAGTTAACTACAGACAGTGTCACTCGCTACCTCATCTTCCATTGTGAGGCTTTGTTGCCACCTCAGCATCTGTTGTGAATTGGGTCCCCAGCTATGAGATGGATAAGTAAATAGTGGATACATGGCATCAATTTCTACAAAACTCATGTTGCAGATCATTAAAGACTAGTTTGGCTTGGCTATACTCACTGAAGACTTAAACCACTCTTACAGACTGAGTATGACTTCTTTAATGTTTTTGTGAATTCCCACAATGAGTAACTTTACTATACTATATTGCATGCCCTGAAAAGAGCGTTAAGTGGCCGAGTAATGATTCATTCACTCCATTGAAATTTCAAAGATCGGCACTTAATTTTTTCAGAAGAAAAAGTATATGGTCAGGTTTTCATGATATATTTTGAATTCCTGTAGTCTGTAGATTGCAGAGTCATTATCCAACAGAAATAGTCAATGCTTGGTTTTAGTACGGCACCCCATCCTGTCCATATTGTGAAGATAAAAAAAAACGGGTTGTACATAAGCAGATTGGTCAGTTGTTAAAGCATGAAGTAGATTAGTTAAAGCAAAGTAAATAGTACTTTGTTGGGGGGGGGTGTCGAGGATGGAGTGTTAGAGACATACTAAGCCACAACTATTGTGAGGTAGGGTGGCCTTTTTCCTCCCCAAGCTGTGAGCAAAGAAAAATGTATGGGTATTAAAATTTAAAAGAGGCGGTTAAACGAGGTGCTCTTTAACTGGGTATGCAAGGATATAGACTTTTGGACCAGTTGGTATTTTGCAATGCTACCTAATGACAAATTTGGGTTGAAATGGTTAATCAGTATTGTGCATTTTTGCTCCATATTGTTCATTTACAGTCGGTTGTATCTTTTCTTGTCAGGAAGGGGGGGGGGGAAGAATTGTTTTGTTGGTCATAAAATGCCTAGGAGGCTCATTTCGAACGGTCGCAGTAAAATGCCTAGCGGTTGTATAATTGTTTTGTTGGTCATAATCTAATTGTTTTAAATTATACAGATCCATGGTCTAAGCAAATATGAGGAGACTACGGTAATGGTGTGAGATTTGGTAGCCAGTGTAGATGATCACTGTTACTAACATGCGCCCCCTATCCGTCGATGCGACAGTCTCTCAATAAGGACGTTCCTTACATTAAAGTCATGTTCCAGCTTCAGTGTAAGCCATGTAGTTGGGGCATGTTTTATAGTTGGCATGTTTTACCATTTACAGTTCAAATCATGTTTAAATGAACTGTAAATTGTTGTGTGCTGTGAGTTCCCCAGTAATACGTCTCACTATTGCACTTTGACCTCGACCTCCCGTCTACTTATCTGTTGCCGCCGCCATCATTAGTATTCGATTAATGGTCCAATTGAGGTTTATGTGAAAGTGTTACTGACAAGATTATTGGTCCCAATGTGAAAGTGTTACTGACAAGATTATTGGTCCCAATGTGAAAGTGTTACTGACAAGATTATTGGTCCCAATGTGAAAGTGTTGGTAATAGACCAGTTGTTGAGTGCCCACGATGATTTTTCTTTTGTTTGTCCTAAAAAGTACCTGCTGAGTAGCAGGGTGTCATAGATTTCCTCACATCTCGACCGTGCTGACGATGATGGACCAGGCGGTTGTGCTATGCTTGGCTTCATTCACTACTATGGGGATCATGATCTCCCACATCATTAGCCAGGCAGTCATGAAAACAGCCCATTTCCAGGTAGTGCTACGAGGAAGCCAAGGCGAGCATCTTGGTCCAGCACGTATTGCCTGAACCTGGATCAGACAAGTTAAGCCAGGTTCAGCTAATACATACTGGACAACTTGTCTGATACCATTGGACCAATTAGGAGGGTTTGTGAAAGCTGTTGCAACACATTGATATATATAAAATTCATATCACCATAGAGATCATCTTGCACACACATATTGTGTGCTGCGAGTATAAGTCTCGCTCTGTTGCCACTATCAGTATTTGATTAATGGATCAATTAGGGTTTGTGTGAAAGTGTTGCTGATAAGGTTGGAAAGTGTTTTGTTGCAACGAATGGACAAATTAGAGCTATGTGAAAGTTGTTGCAACAAATGTTCGTGAAATAATGTATTGTTATGACTAATTGGAATTAATATAATTGTTGATATTAATTTATATATTTTTGTGGTATAATTCATGCGACCGCAGAAATCATCTTGCACTTTTGTCATTTAACAAGTCGACAAAACTCCCACCACACCTGGACTTGGTTATTACATTAAAATAAATGAGCCAGCAAATGGAGATGGTAAGCCCCCCTCCCCCAGTTGCTGAGCATGTAACTTATTCAAGACTAATCCTGTGAATTTTCATTTATTCCAGAATCTCATTTGTCCCTTAGCCTAGGGACATCATGAACTGTCCATCGCCATCATACAATATATATATATAATCTAACATACTCGTTCCAGAATGGTTTGTGACATTTTCAAAAGTCTTCCTTGTAGAAAGAACTAACTATAATTATGACGGGCTATAGAAAGAAATATGATTGAAAGTGAGGCATAGGCAATAGTGGCACTTTCGCCGCTTTATAAAATCTGGCAAGGCAAACGGTTAGCCATAGGCACGAAGATCAGATTAATGCGTACATTGGTCCTGTCTCTATGCATGTAAGACATGGTCAATTGCAGCGGAGGATACAGGCCTTGGAGATGTTTCCAAAGACTTCAAATATGAGAAATAATTACAACAGCAATAGGGCCTTTTGAAGACCTCTTGGCAACAGTCAAAAGATGAAAACTTGCTTGGTACTGCCACATATTGAGATCAGTCTTACAAATACAAGGTGGGCGACGAAGAAAATTCCCAAAAAAGTTGTGGGAGGACAACATAAAATAATGGAACAATCTCTGACCAGAGGAGTGGCATCTTCATGTGTGCTTCACAACCTCACTGGTTACAGGATGACCTGACCTGGATCTCAGTGGATGATGACAATCATAAAGAGATGGTGCAGGATCAACGAGGTCCATGTTGGTAAAGATGGCAGACTTGTAGACTGTTGGCACAGTCTTTGGTGTTTGTTCTGAAAAGTCATAGCTTGCAGCAGTCTGCGATACACATACAATTTCAGCACATTTTCCAGGTTTGCCTTCCTTCGTCAACCCCCTAAGCCAGGCTGTATGATTCTGGGGCGGCATGATACAAGGAACTGGCTGCCATTGGCATTTACTGCTGCATCTTTGGCTCCATGCTGAGTTGATGGTTTTAATTTATAATTATGGCCTCTTGAAAACCTAAACTTGTCTACATGAACCCCAGTGGAACGTATGCAAAAATTGTATAAAAACATAATATATCCTTGTTGAATGTAGCCAATACACAAGTGTCAGGCACATACATATCTTGATCACTATATTTTGTTTTAATAATATGTAATAAAAATACCTGACATTGAATTTCTGGTATCACAACATACGTTTTAGACTTGTGTCATGGCATGACTGCAGTAACACATGTGATAAGTCGACACAGGAATAAATGTTCTCTGCTTTATACATTACATTAAACAAAGCTTGTACAATAGCATAATAAATTCATTTGTTGTAAAAGGCTTCAAGTGATAAACTGTCCTCCGTGCTGTTTTGGCTCTCGCTCAATCGAATCACTTCTGTAAGACATTTGACTAGTTCCATTCCTAGACAAACATGAGATACCAGCAACCACTGACTTATGGGTCAAGTTGAATAAGCAAACCACTTAGTCCAGCAGTTGGTACCAGCAAACCACTTAGTCCAGCAGTTGGTACCAGCAAACCACTTAGTCCAGCAACCACTTAGTCCAGCAGTTGGTACCAGCAAACCACTTAGTCCAGCAGTTGGTACCAGCAAACCACTTAGTCCAGCAGTTGGTACCAGCAAACCACTTAGTCCAGCAGTTGGTACCAGCAAACCACTTACTCAAGTAGACAGTCATTTAATCGTCCCTAAACCGTCATCGTAAGGATATGCTACTGAACATTTCTCTACGCCCCACCCACCCCACAATAACCTCTAAGAAGATATGTCACCATCAACAAAAATGTGTAAAGAAAATATATACATATAATTTATTAACAAATATGCTATCCAGCAAAAAAGCAGATATTAAAATGTATGAACACATTATTGGTACAAAATGAACACATCTGGTATCTTTAGTTTAGCTTAAAACAACAATATATATATATATATATTAACACATCCTGAAGAAAGGTAAAACAATAAAATTGTGAATAAAGCCATCTACAATTAGTCAAACTGGAGTTCAACAAAATCCAAAGAGCCTCAACAGTTGCTCTTCAGTGGAATCACATGAAATGAGAGCTATCCTATCCAATGCAGGTGGCTGGATGGAGCAACTTGTCCACAGTGTGTTACTAAGAGGCAAAAACCATCATCCACAATTAGTACAACTCAAAATGTAAGAAAGACATGAATTAAGCAATAGACTTGACTCAATCCACCATCTTTCGCCTGAGAACAGGCCATTGCAGACTATTGGGTCACCTACATCGGCTCAAGATACACACAAGTGGAGTGCTCACATGGAACTGAAGTTTACCCTAAAACCAGTAGACGAAGTTTGCATGCTATTGGTTGTAATTCATCTAAGAAGAGAAATAACCTGATTTCTGCGGCTTTACAGCATGAGAGTTGATCCGAGTATATATATTGCAGTCGAACTGGCAAATGTATCTTACATGCAACAAAATTTAACAAATGAGAAGTTGAAAAGTTGACTTAATTGAACAAACGTACTGCTTCAATGAGTATCATTTCACATTAACACCTTTAAAAATTCTTGAATGGTCCACCCAGGGTCTTTGTGTATGACAGGGACAAGCACCACTGCCCCACAGAGAGCATGTCATAAAAGGCGACTGAGTGTGTGACATGGCATAGCACCAGTCACGGTTAGGTGGTTTGTTTAGAGTAGCATAGATGGCACCTATAGCTACTTTTTTTGGTCTAGTGTTTTGAGTCTATTAAGATTGACGATCGCACATCGGTTAACGACCCTCCACTGGACTTGTCCCAGCATTGTGGAGTAATAAGCTGCGTGAGCCTAGCCCGCTAAGCAGAAAATCCTAAACCCAACTATATCCAGCTCTCGCAAGAGCAGAAACCTGCACAAGGATATCCTTCCCTGAAGAAGTACAGGTCGACTAAGATCTTTAAAAATAATCATTTGAGATCCTGATATACAGTCTGGGAGAAGTCACCAAAGATATTGCACAGTGAATGAGCTGGCAGCAGCCAGCGACTCGTAGCTGGTTGCTTGCATCAGCAAATCACAGCTGACCAAGACCATATCCCACCTCCAAACAGCAGCCCTGGAAACTGGCTGCACTAGCGCAGCTATAAAGAATAGGGAAGGTTATTTACTTTGTGCTCTCTGAAAAATGCATTAAGTGGCGGGTTGTAGCTTTCCTCACACCCCGAGCATGCCCCGCAGTACTTCAGGCAGTTGCTCAATGCTTGGCTTCATGCTCACTACTACGTGGATCACATCAATCCACATAGCCAGACTGCTTGGAAACTGTTTCCAGGGAACGCTACATGGAAGAGATAGTAGTCATGGTCAGTATGTTGTGCTCGACCGGACTAACGTCTCAGTTCCCCCAGTGGGAAGGTACACACAGTGCCCAAAAAAGGCTGATGAAATCAGATGTCTCGCTGAAAAGTGCGGATATCACAACCTCGCTGTAAACTACGCCATGTCTTTTACATGACGAACGCCAAAGAAGAACAATCTGGCAGATCAGTGTCTTGCTAGGTAGCCAAAAATTATCCTGCTCTACAAATTCATCTGCTCAGCCCTTAGAAGGCACCATCTCATGTCTTCCCTGGTTTGACTTATTTGGCTATTATTAGAAGGATTGTGGGTCGTTTCCTTCTGGTTAATAATAGTTGGCCATCGCAGGCAAAGATGGCGACAGCATTAAACTATTGCTGTGAAATGTGTTCTCTGATGGCTGGAAAGACTAATCCTGGAAAGGCACAACCTGCCACATGCCACACTTGCGGGGGGAGCCAGCTGTGGAAACATGAGTATTTTTTCTGGCAGCACACTTTTACTAAGCCTCCACGATGGCTATACTCTGAGATCTGAGCACCATCGGTAATACTAGCTCGCCCGATAGTACGGTCTTGTGCAAGCATCTCCCAGGAGGTCGTATCAATATTTCAGAGACACTTTCAAAGAGTCCCTGGAGCGGGTTTTTTTCTGCCCCCCTGGTGAGTGTCTTGTGAGCTCATCATACAAACAGCTGCTTGGGGATGTGCTCATCTGGCATGCGAACAACATGTTCCCTCCATCTTAACAGGCCAATTTCATTAGTATTGCTAAGAATGTCAGAGTTAAGGCACTTTGTCCTGCCACCTGAACTCCAGCTTACTAGGCAAGGGGAAGGTCCTGCTCTGCGGGTGTCCACGTTCCAGGCTTTTCTGTTGCCCAAAGAAAATGGAGTCTGTACTCAGAGTGATCCAAGCCTTTCCCAAGAGGACTCGCACTCCACAACCAACGTATAAGAGGTCATCACTACACTGATGTATGACAAATGTCAGTGATGAAGGAAGCAGTCATCCATACAGATAAGATGAATCATTGTTGGACTGATCATCTACTTCAAAGATTGAACGATGCGAGACAAAAGTGGACCACATGGAAGGTCAACTCTTTTGAACTAAGAAACATCTTTAATGCTTCAGACAGGATACTTATCACCCGCTGGTCCACTATGGTCCAAAGACATCAAACATTGGAAACTAAATTGGGGCAGACAGTAATGTATTCGCTGCTGTCCAGTGATCCAGTAAATATAGAGATTTATCTATATCGTCATTATCACTTTTATTCTCTAGCTTGTTATTTACCACGTTGAATTCATGCACTGTACATTTGACACTTCATACAAATATAGATTTTTATTACATCATAGATAATTTAATAGTAGTCTTTAGATGATCATTTTAACTTGACTAATCATTTTAACTTGACTAATCATTTTAACTTGACTGATCATTTTAACTTGACTGATCATTTTAACTTGACTAGTCATTTTAACTTGACTAGTCATTTTAACTTGACTAGTCATTTTAACTTGTCTTTATTTCTATTTAGAAGACTACAGAGTATGGATACAACCAGTTTCTTCGAGGGTGGTTTTTACCGATGTGCAAGTTCATCTTAATAGACTCAAACACTTGAGCTAAGTAGACCTGCAGCCAGTTAGGCACCATCTATAGCTGCTCTTTTTAACCTGGGGAAAGGTACAAATAACTTGAGATTTTTAAAATTTCAATTTTGTCCAGGCAGCGGCCGTTAAGCCTACTCCTTTCGACTTCCAACTGCCAAGGAATTTTTAACGTGCTCAACACTGAACACAGGAGTCCGACTTCACTACCCAGAGATCAGGGGAATTTTTTCTAGAAGATTCACGTGAGAAAAATCCTGGTTTTTACCGTGATTCAAACATGTGACTTCCTGCACCTGAGACGACACCTTACCTCGAGACCACTGAGCTCAATGTGTTTAGTATTCATCAATTTTATTTTGAAGGGGGAAAAAAAAGTTTCACATACAGAGTTGTCGTACACACCTCAGACTGTAGGATACAAATCAATCAACATTTGGTTGTACTGTAAATAGCAACAAATTCTGGACAATAATGAAAAAACAAATCTGTAAGCAGAACAAATATTTTTTTTACAATCAGATTTGGTTCAAGCATCCAAGGTTAGGGAACCACAGACCTAAGCACTTCAACGAAGATGGCACTGGCAAATTAAGGCAAGCTCTAACACTGCTAGCAGAGACCCGCAAACCATAAGAGGCCATAAACTGGACACCATGTGGCAAGTCAAGCATAAGCACCAAAAAGGCATGTAAATACGAGGGTAAGTTAGTAAATAGGTCACAAATTAATGAGATTATGTGAAAAAATGTAGTTGGTAATTTCTAAAGATGGCACTAACATCAATGGCATCGGTGCTCACAGAGTGTACAGTCAAGGAACAGCGTACCGTGTGTGTTGTTTTTGTTGGGGGCGCCTTTTTTTTTTTTTTTTTTTTTTTTGCAAAGGATGTTCATAAGGAAATGTACCTGTTTACAGTGAGAAGTGTTTGTCGTACCTGTTTACAGTGAGAAGTGTTTGTCGTACCTGTTTACAGTGAAATGTGTTTGTCGTACCTGTTTACAGTGAGAAGTGTTTGTCGTACCCGTTTACAGTGAGAAGTGTTTGTCACGTAAATCAGTGCATAACTGGGTTAATATATTTTCTAAAAAAATTGCTGATGCAACCCAACCTGATTGTCCCTGTTCATACGGCCACATGCTGCTCGACTAACCCAAGAGAAAATTTACCAACTACAGTGGCAACTTAAATATCCACCTTACATCCCTGAGCGATTCCCACCTGTTTCGTGCTCTAAAAACCCAGGTTGGCAATAGAAGTTTTGCGAATGACAAAGTTAGATGTGTAATACAAGCCGTGTTCAAATAAAACCGGACTAAATTGTAACAAGTGAACATACGTACGATGCGCATGACGGCGTCACTTCGGGTGTAAACAGCACATAGCAACCGTTAGTTTGCAAAATTTGATTATCCTCTCTGACTCAGTTTCCTCGGCAGACCATTGAAAACAGGCGGGTGTGATACAGAATCTATCCAGAGTTGATCAGCGAACGGTGATTCGGTTTCTAACAGCTGAAGGATGTCAGCCAGTTGATATTCATCGCTGAATGCAGACAATCTATGGTGACAAAAGTGTGTCAAAAATAACAGTGAAGAACTGGACAACGATGTTTAAAGAAGGACGTTAAGTTAACGCAACAATATGCGCCTGACCTGGTCTTGGAAGATCTTTCGTTAACTCATGTCCTTTATACATCGTTGTCAAGTTCTTCACTGTTGTCTTCAACACGCTTTTGTCCCCATACACTGTCTGCATTCTGCGATGAATGTCAACTGGTCGACATCCTCCAGATGTTAGAAACCACTCACTGATCAACTCTGGATGGATTCTGCATCACACCCATGTTTTCAACAGCCTGCTGAGGAGAGTCGGAGGATAATCAAATTTTGCAAACTTGACAGTTAGTATGTGCTGCTTACACCAGAAGTGACAACATGCGCATCATATGTATGTTCACTTGAAACAGTTATGTCCAGTTACATTTTAACACGCCTCGTAGTGGCCGAGACAGCAGACCAGACTTCTACGCTGTAGTTTTGATGCACTGATAAAGCGATGGAATAAGTATCAATGTTGATGGAAATTATGTTGAGATATAATGGACAGTGGAAATTATGTTGAGATATAATGGACAGTGGAAATTATGTTGAGATATAATGGACAGTGGAAATTATGTTGAGATATAATGGACAGTGGAAATTATGTTGAGATATAATGGACAGTGGAAATTATGTTGAGATATAATGGACAGTGGAAATTATGTTGAGATATAATGGACAGTGGAAATTATGTTGAGATATAATGGACAGTGGAAATTATGTTGAGATATAATGGACAGTGGAAATTATGTTGAGATATAATGGACAGTGGAAATTATGTTGAGATATAATGGACAGTGGAAATTATGTTGAGATATAATGGACAGTGGAAATTATGTTGAGATATAATGGACAGTGGAAATTATGTTGAGATATAATGGACAGTGGAAATTATGTTGAGATATAATGGACAGTGGAAATTATGTTGAGATATAATGGACAGTGGAAATTATGTTGAGATATAATGGACAGTGGAAATTATGTTGAGATATAATGGACAGTGGAAATTATGTTGAGATATAATGGACAGTGGAAATTATGTTGAGATATAATGGACAGTGGAAATTATGTTGAGATATAATGGACAGTGGAAATTATGTTGAGATATAATGGACAGTGGAAATTATGTTGAGATATAATGGACAGTGGAAATTATGTTGAGATATAATGGACAGTGGAAATTATGTTGAGATATAATGGACAGTGGAAATTATGTTGAGATATAATGGACAGTGGAAATTATGTTGAGATATAATGGACAGTGGAAATTATGTTGAGATATAATGGACAGTGGAAATTATGTTGAGATATAATGGACAGTGGAAATTATGTTGAGATATAATGGACAGTGGAAATTATGTTGAGATATAATGGACAGTGGAAATTATGTTGAGATATAATGGACAGTGGAAATTATGTTGAGATATAATGGACAGTGGAAATTATGTTGAGATATAATGGACAGTGGAAATTATGTTGAGATATAATGGACAGTGGAAATTATGTTGAGATATAATGGACAGTGTAAGTGCAATAATAAATGGGTTTTTTTAAATAACCATTTATGACCTATCTAGTGACTTGCTCGCGTACAATTAGAAAAATGTGAAACATCCTTCCAGAAGCATGATCCCCCAAAAATATATAAGAAGGAATAAAGAAATAACAACATGGCATATTTTATTAACAAGTATGAATGATGATAGTTCGCTTGCTCTTGCACTGTGGTCACTCAAGGTCAGTAGTTAGGAAACCTTATTGGCCGGAATTTCGATACTTTACTTTATACATTTATGTACATTATTGAAAAAAATACAATGTGAGGTTCAATAAATATCTTAAACAGGCCATCCATTTCAATGAATGGAACATAAAAAATAAAAAAAAATAAAAAAAAAAAGATTAGCAAAGAACACAGAGCTGCTGTTTTCATGAAAACAGTCGCGAGCAAAAAAAACTTTATCAGCATTCATTAATTACTGTTTAAAGAAACAAAAAAATAATCCAAGTAACAAATTACAGTAAACTCTCAATTATACAGGGATGGAAATTATATTGCCTTGTTACATGGAGATCAAGAGAAATCAAGACTCAAATGAAAATGTTAGAATATTCAATGCCAGTGTCAAGTCAGAGCTGCTCTATGTATCCAGGTCTCCCCTTAAGACTTTAGTATGGAAAGACCAAGGTCATACAACAAAGACTCCAGTCCTTCGTTAACAGATGCCTACGAAGGATAATGGTCCTAAAATGGCAGGACATGAGAACCTATGGGAAAGGAGCCAACAGCCACTGGAACAACAAATTTAAGTGAAGAAAATGGGGATGGATGGGACATACACTACAGAAGGTACTGTCCAACATAGCCGGAGAGAGAGAGGGGGATAGGGAGGGAGAGGGAGGGAGGGGGAGGGAGAGGGAGAGAGTGGGGGGGAGAGGGAGAGAGTGGGGGGGAGAGGGAGAGAGAGAGGGAGGGAGAGATAGGGAGGGAGACCCAAAAATGCACAGAGGGAGGGAGACCCAAAAAGGCACGGAGAAGAGATGTGAGAAGGGACAAAATTAAATGATTACACTTGAAGAGAAAAAGAGCAGCGTATGTTGGCAAATATGTTGTCAATGGCCTATGTACTGAGGGGAGGGAGGGGCTCAGATTGATTGATTGATAGGGGCATAGATTGATTGATTGATAGGGGCATAGATTGATTGATTGATAGGGGCATAGATTGATTGATTGATAGGGGCTTAGATTGATTGATTGATAGGGGCATAGATTGATTGATTGATAGGGGCTTAGATTGATTGTTTGATAGGGGCATAGATTGATTGATTGATAGGGGCATAGATTGATTGATTGTAGAAAGAAAGGGAGCGGTGCCATTGTGGCTACGTCGAAACGCCAGCCATTATCTAATCAAACCTTTCATCATTCAATATTTGTAACTATGGAATATAGGCCAATCTCAAACTAGGAATAATTAATAAATCCCACAGTCAAAAGGCTTGGCCATCAGGATACTTATTAGGGGTGTCCAGCTGACTGAATTCTTTAACTCTTGTGGTAAGACACTATAGTTACCTGGAGATCCATGGTTCAAATCCAGGCTGCCTATTCATTTTCTTTGCTGTGATAACTAATTCTTGTATATATTTCTCCAAGTACAGATAAATACTTATGCTGGTGATCATTGTAACTAACAAAGATTCTTTGTTTACAACTATATGTCTCAAAAGTTTCCCCATTTTTCCTATCTCATTTTGTACAAATAACAGGCTTGTCTGTATGGCACAGAAAGACATCGTATATAGTTTCTCTGCCTCTTCTAATACCCTAACCCTCAATAATTGAGAGTTTACCACATTCTGAAATACAGACATTTTGTCTTGAAACACCTAACTTCAAAATGGCAGTTTTAACAAAGACACGTCTCTGCAAAATTACTCCCTTTCTCGTGACAATCATGATTAACTAATTCAGATATGTTCTTCAGCATCTGTCTGTGTTGCTACTGTCCATGATAAATTAGACGAACTGGGTCAAATCTGACGAGCGATGGAGCAGACCAGGAACTTCACATTAGCTCAAGATAGCCCTGTTCAGAACAGAACAAACAAAAGCATAAGCCCTGTTCAGAACAGAACAAACAAAAGCATATCAATATAACTTGTGGAATATCTTATATTTGATATGTCTCAAAAGAAGAGCAAAGAATAGTTACACTGCATCCTGCCAGGCATAACAGGCAACTAAGAAGGGAGAACATCATAGTAAATGGGGTGATACTGGAATAAGTAAACAGTTTCTTGTATCTAGGATGATAAGTGAAGGTAGATGTGAAAGATAAGTGAAGGTAGATGTGAAAGATAAGTGAAGGTAGATGTGAAAGATAAGTGAAGGTAGATGTGAAAGATAAGTGAAGGTAGATGTGAAAGATAAGTGAAGGTAGATGTGAAAGACAGGTGAAGAAGAGAATAGGAATGGGCAACAACTCAACGTAATGTCTTTATACTAGTTTTGAAGACTGCGGAGTCTGTATACAACCAGTTTAATTTACAGTACCTTGCTCTAAAAGCTATGCACATCCAATCTATTCTAAAATGCTTTAATTATCCCTGCCTCCACTACCTTATGTGGCAATGCATTCCAAGCATTCACCACTCTCTGACTAAGAAAAATATTTCCTAATATCTAATCTGGACCTTTGTAGTTATGCCCTGTTGTTATTGTAGATGGTTGCATTTTGAAAAACTTGTTATAGTCTTATTTATTCTTTCCTTTCATTATCTTATAAACCTGTTTTGTCACCTCAAATTCTTTCTAGACACTGCAGGCCAGTTTTTCTGAGTCTTTCCTCATAACTGTAATTATGGAATCCCACTATCAGCTTCGTCGCTCTTCTTTTTATCCTTTCCAGCATGTTTATATCTCCTCTACAGCAAAGATTCCACACTTGTACTAAAACTGCTTTATACTGTTTGACAATCACCAGAGCAAACAGTTGGAGGACAAAATAGGGCCCCTTGAAATGTGGATGTACTGTATAATGGGTCACATTTCATGGAAAGAAAAGCAAACAAATGAAGTCCTGGTGAGATCAGGAATGGACTCAGTAATGATAAAGCCTAATTTCCCATGTACAAGATTCAACTGTGCTCATGTTAACTAAATGAACAAACTGCTGAGCATTTGTTACATACAATAGTCCAGTAAAGGTTTCACTTACCCCATTGGACACTCGCACCAAGTGTCTGTCCAGTATGAGCACAAGCGTTTTGAAATTAGGTCGATCTTCAGGAAAATGATGCCAACACATTCGCATGGAATCAAATCTATGAGGATTAATAACATATTGCATTTCACTCTTGTATACATTTATACCCATCTTTTTAGTTCATGTAAAAAATAAACACTTTCATTAACCTTTTGCTTTCTAGATTACAAAATTACATCATTTCCTGTATCTGTATAATTTTTCAGCACGTCATGCCCTGATGTGAGTGTCAATTTTGAGAACTTTTTTTTCTGGATTTCTAGAGATATTAATAAAGAGCGTGTTTGTGTTATTGTGTGTAGTTTCCGAGATACAAAAAGATGAAGGTGATAGTGGTGAAACATAGCACAAACCTATAGAATCACCGGTAGCGGCGTCCCTTGGTTGGGGGGGGGGGGGGGGTGTCATATTGAAGTTTACCGTAATGGCTATGTGTCACTGACTATAAACGTAATTATTTTATCTACATAAAAAAACTAAAACTAAATAGATCTACCTCAGAAAAATCAGTTGCAGAAACTTACTCCCTGATTCGAAAAACAAGAAATCCTTTCCAAAATCTAAAACATATTTTAAAATCACCATTATTTTCATCTAACCATACATGACGGAAGTTGGAACCTCTCTACAATCAATAGAGGAGTATTTTCTGCCGTTTCTATGACATTACCCCAGTAGTATATATACAATAAAGCAATGACCCTAGAGCTGGCAGCGTGCAACACCAGTAGAACGGAACCAAATTGTCATAATTTCACACTGTTGGAACGGAAAAGGTTAAAGTAATTATTCCAACTGCTGAGATCCACCAAAGTGATTTGAGGATCGGGATCAAGATTCTGAGCAGTGCATGAGTTGTAGCTGTCCACGACCCAAAGCTGACACGACCAAAGCTGACTACTAGCGTCAGGGTCAGCAACAGAGCTGCCAAGACTCTTCTCCACCTCCACGTGATGTTCCTGGATAACAGGCTGCAACAGGGCAGACTGCATTTGACATGGTTGACAGGTTGGCACTCTGGAAAGAACTGCAAGGTATTGGTACCCCTGCCTCTTTGCTGAGACTGAAAAAGGAATTACACGCGGGAATTACACGCGGAAGTATATCGGAAAGGTTTCCTACATCTTCATGAGTCAGACAGGGCTGCATCCTGCAACCTTTTTTGCCAAGCTATCAACTGGATCCTTCATCGCCCCAGCTCTCACCATCAGGGTACTGCCATCACTCATCTCTAACCTCACCTATGTTGATATAGTTTACCCAGATAATGCAGCACTGATGCAACAATCCCTCGAATATCTAGACCACGAAACAAACATGTGCTTATCGATATCCTGACCAAAGAAAAAGTCCAGAACCTCGGCTCCAACACAGGATATTAAGGTGTAGCAGACCATGGCCACACTGTGGAGGGTACCAATCAATTTATATACTTGGGTAGCATGATCACATCGGACGGCTGAAGTGGCTCAGATATGTCAAGGTGGATCGAGCTCGCCACCTCTGCAGTGAACGAACTTTGATGCGTGTGGAGCAACAGCAGGCTTTCCCTGCAATCCAAATTTTGCATCTACCAGACACTTGTGATCCCCATACTCCTATATGGCTTCGAGACGTGGACATTGCTTACACTGCGTCATATCAAGACATGGCTTTTCATATGCGCAAATAGTCACGCATTTTCAAAATTCTATGGCATGACCTTGTTTACAATGCGAGGTCACAGCGCGGACAAATCTTCCTGTTATGGAAAATCTGGTCCGACGCAGCCTTTCTATCTTTGGCCATGTTGTCCGGCAGGATCAGGATGTCCCAGCTCACCAGCCCTTTTTCAAATGATTCCTCTGTGTCAAATGCCACAACTTCACCATTCTCAATAATGAGTTGGCCCTAAAACTCGTAAAAGAAGATAAGTGTTTCAAATCCATTTGTAATCTAAAACAAAATATTTTGACTGGTGAAAAAACCTGTGTAGATGGATGTAACGTATTCATTATAATAAACTGTTTCTACAGTAGCCCGGTTTGGTTATTATATGATTAAAACAGAGTTTGATTGGCTGTTTTACTACATTTTTTTTTTCTTCTATGACATTGGCGAGGAAACAAACATCTTTTTCCGTCGTGATTTTACATTGATGGCATTAATCTGAAAACAAAATATGGAATGCAATGAAAGAAACTTACAAAGAGTCAGGGGAGAGAGGTGGCTTTTCCAAACGATAACCTTCTATGAGTTTGTTGTACAAGTCTTCAACAGGAATGGAAGGGTATGGCATTCCACCAAGAGTGAAGATTTCCCACATCACAATTCCAAACGACCACCTGAGAAATAGAAATATTTCCTGTTAATAATAGATTGTTCTGAAATATTTCCAGTTAATAATAGATTGTTCTGAAATATTTCCAGTTAATAATAGCTTGTTCTGAAATATTTCCTGTTACTAGCCTGTTCTTAAATATTTCCAGATACTAACTTGTTCTGAAATATTTCCCTTTTTTAATAGCTTGTTCTTAAATATTTCCCATTAATAGCTTATTTTGAAATATTTCCCGTAATAGCTTGTTCTTAAATATTTTTTTTATAGTTTTTCCTGAGTTTTAGGGCTACTCATAACTGTAATTCTGGAATCCAACTATCAGCTTTGTCGCTCTTCTTTGTACCTTTCCAACATGTTTCACACCTGAGCCCAGTACTCAAATCTAGGTCTAACTATTACTTTGTAACATTTTGACTATCACTTTTTTGCTCCTATGTTTAATATTTTGTTTTATCATATCCTTTTTCACTGTTACCTGTACTTGCGTTCCTCACCTTACATGTATGATCTATTATAACCCCTAGATTCCTTTGTAAGAGAAACTGAGCTTGATCAGAGGATGAATCAATAAAATCAATAAAATCAGTTCATATAGAACATACAGGACAAGAAGATGTATGGTCTTTTAAAATAACTCACACATCACTCTTTTCTGTGTACTTGAGGTCCATTAAGGCTTCGGGAGGCATCCACTTCACTGGGATCTGTCCCTGTACAATATACACATTGATTGTAAATATTTAGACCTCAACAACAACAAAAAACAAATGCACCTGGAGATTGGAGAAAAATATTGGAAGTGAAAAGAACACACCCTTTGAAATTTTGGTAAAATTAGTCAAACAATTATGGCAGCTTCCAGTGAGGACATATTAAAAAAACAGTTTTGCAATTGCATGTACGTATGAACGGACATAATCAACAGATGCATACGTATCTCAAGTGCTCATTCGTAAAACGTGTTGAGCAGATGATTATTTCAAGTTTGATGCATCGGGGAAGGGGGGGGGGGGGGGGGGGGGGGGTTATTGCATTTTATAAGTAGCGCCATGCCGGTCTGATCCTGTTCAACTTAACTTCTTTATACTGGTTTAGAAGGCTCAGAAAAGTGTATACAACCACTTTCTTCATCTCAACTTGGATCCAAAAATAACATTTTTGAATGCATTAACTGACACTGCTCCCATTATTTCCTGCGGCAATGCATTCCAAACTTTCACCACTCTCTGACTAAAAAAATATTCCATATCTAATCTGAACCTGTGATTGTGGCAAAATTGATTTCATTCATCAACAGTACCTCCCAACTGGATATATCAGGTATACAAATAATTTCCACCAAAACCTCAAAAATAGATGGCTCAACTATACATTACTTGTAATGACACGTCCAACCAGTTTTATGTCCATCGTGCAGATCTATGTGTTTACTTTGTATGGCCTGTTCAAAGGTCAGCTAGACATTGGCAGGATATATTAAACTGTCTGTGTCTGGATTCACACCTTACAGGAAGCTGGGCCATTTGCAAGTTGTGCACATTCGCTAGGTTTCTTCCATTTCCATTGAACCAAACTTCATAGCGTACACTTCCCGCTATGCTTCACCACGTACCTGATAAAAGAAGATATTTTCCTACAGCAGGCACCATGGCCTGCCAAATTACAGCAACCAGTAATATGTATAAATCTTCGGGTCAGTTCTATGGAGATGGTCGCATCCTTGATAATTTTTCAAATCGGAGATGTACTTGTGGACATTTATACTGTTTTTATTTTGCGCCTGTAGACTCAGTGCATCCGACTTTGTCATGCATTTTATGTAAGGGTTTGCTTCCTCGGGGCAACGGCCTGTGCTGTGATGGGGAGCGAACCAGTACCTTCAGGTTGTGAGCTGTGTCACTTAACCACTAGCCCACAACGTCACCAAATTTTGAAATGATATATTCTCTATTTCCCCTTGATTTGAAGATTATCCCATTATTGAGGAAGATGTAGTTGATGCAAGATTTTTCTGGGGTAGATCTGTTTAGTTTCTTTATGTAAATTAATAAACGCATTTGTAGTGGAAACTAACGTATGCTGATCTTGTTAACACTATCGGTGCTTTGTGACAATTTCAGACTTACTAGACAAGTAATGCCCTCAAAAATCGGTAAGTCTAAATATTGGTGTTGTTTTTCAACATCTTCACCTTATCTACTTGTATCTCAAGAAACTAACACACATCAAAAACAACAAAAACACCTTTATTAATTTATGTTTCTACCCACAATCAAATCATATCTATAGACCGGGTACAACGTGCACAAGTGGTTAAGTTACACGGCTCACAATCCAAAGGCGCTGGGTTCGATCCAACACAGCTCCGGCCGTAACCCCGGGGAAGCAAACCCTTAGAAAATGCAGGAGGAAGCAGACCTTTACATAAAATGCATGCAGAAGTCTAATGAGCTGGACTGACAGGCGCAAAATAAAAACAGTGCAATGCACACCAGGAATAGAGAAATAAGGCGAACGCACAAATTTAAAACAAAAAATCTATAGACAGACACATAAAAAGGTTACAGGCTCTCAAAGACAACCATAGCAAAATATGACATGCTGAAAAATAATGTAGTCGCAGATTAAATTTGCATTAATTTTTAATGAAGGGTGACTAAGGTTAATGGATAGGAAAGACTCGATAGTCAAGCAAGACAGCTCTCCTAGGAGAGATAACCCTCTAATTCTGAATTTCCCACTACCAAACCCTGAAAAGGGCTTTGCAAGTAGCAGAATGTAGTCTTGAGAACGGAATGCATTGTGTTGCTAATTTACAGCTTGACTGCGATATTTTCACCTTTCGGTCCGACGCATCCGTCTTTTGCAGGAAGATAACCCTGACTACAAACTATTGTAGCTGCAGGTGAGCTGAAGTCGTAAAACAATGTACTGAGGAGTTTACCTTGGATTTTTTCTTGTAATAATCTCCATTTCGTGCCAGCCCAAAGTCTGCAATCTTCAAAATGTTGTCTTCTGTAACTAGGACATTTCTAGCAGCCAGATCTCTGTGGATAGTCTGGGAAAATAAACAAAAGCAAACAGTCAATTTTGGGTACACAAAATGACTTACTTTTCTGAATCTCCAGAATAAGTTTTCACTTTTCTTTGATCCTATGCCCAAGTAGTGGAATGGAACTCGTGACCCACATATACAGATGTATGTGTGTGAAACACCATTTCCCGAGGCACCCAATATTCAGTGTTATGGGTGGAGCATTATTATAAGGCATATTTCCACACGTTAAAAATACCTTAGCAGTTGGAAATTGAAAAGAGTAGGCCCAATGGCCGATGCTCGGATAAATTCAAGTTAAAAATACTCAAATTATTCTAGGGGTTCTCGCCCCACATATATCATAAAAAGGGGACTGTGTGGCTATAACAACAGGTCTTATGTGGTTATCGAAGCGGCTTATATGGTGCCCGATATGCTGCGGATCTACCTTGCTCTAATTTATGCTACCACCTCCACCAGTCTCAAAAATAGGCGATCATATACTCTAGGAGCTAACATACTGGGATTGACCTGGCACATCACCAGTGAATTTTCACCTGCCAAAAATATGAAACAAATGAGTTCGCACCTCCCCACGACATCTAACGACATAAGTGGACTGAGGATAGATATTTCCAACTGTACCTGCTTGGGTTTTGGCCATAATATCATAATGTCTACACAGTACACCACATTTCTGGAAATAAATTTGGTGGCATTCACAAATTTACCATTTTTCATGATGTATTTTGGTGATTTTCGAGATGGAAAGTTGATTTGAAAATTCATGGAAAAATTTGTGACATTACTGTGCCATTTTAAGCACTCTGACTCAGTATATACATCAATGGAGAGAAGACAAACAGTAGTACACCAGACCCAATTCCTCAACTCTAAAGAAATCAACAAACTACCTATTTTGTCTGAGTTCATCTGAGAACTGGACACTGCAATACTACTAGAACATCTATACCGACTGAGATCTCACACACTGATGAGTGCCCATATGGAACAGGAGACCAGAACCCTGAGCATACTCTACAGGAATGCCCAACCTATAGTGAAATGAGATGCCAGACCTAGCCAGAGGATGCGGAACTGAGAAAAAAGCTGTGGGGCAGCCGCTCCGATCTGGTGAAGACTAGACTTCATCTTGGTGACTAGCCTGCAGATATAGCACGACCAAAAGATCCGGAACGCAAAGAAGAAGCACTCTGAAAAAACAACATGGATGGTGAACCTGTCCTCCTACCGGGCACATCAGCTAAGTGGCTGATAACTGAAGTGGTATCTATATTTGGAGGTTAACTATCAATACTAACAAACCAGACATAACCAGAAATATTGATTAGTGTGAGGCCAAACAGACACTTTTACAGCAGAGTCAATAAAACAGGTCATCGTACTAGGACAAAAATAGTGTTTAATAAATACATTGCTAACAGGATTGCTAAGGCAAGCTCTGCGTTTGGGAGGCTCCAAACAAACGTCTGGAACCGACAAGGAATTAGTGTTACCAAGATAAAAGTATTGTGCTGTGGTGTTGTCCACTTTGAGACATGGACAGTGTAAAGCAGACATGCCAGACAGCTCAATCGTTTTCACTTGCTGTCTGCGTAGCCTGCTCAGGACCAGGCGGGAAGACAAAGTGCCTAACTCTGAAATTCTTAGGAAGACTAACATGTTAAGCATACATACACTTCTACGAATAGGTCACCTAAGATGGATGGGACATGTTCATATGCCCGATGAGCGCATCTCCAGGCAGCTGTTGTACGGTGAGCTCACGACAGGTAAACACTCACCAAGGGGGCAGAAGAAGCACTAGAGACTCCTTGAAAGTGTCTCTAAAAAGCTTCAATATTGATGTCACCTCCTGGGAGATACTAGCGCGCCAGGTGGTATGGTTCTGTGCAAGCATCAACAAAGGTGCTCAGATCGCAGAGAGTACAGCCATCACGGAGGCTCAGTGAAAGTGTGCTGTCCAAAAATACAAAACATGATTCTATAGCCGGTTCCAAACATGAGTGCCATGAATGTGGCAGATATGCCATTCCAGAATTCATTTTGCAGCAATAGTCTGTCCAATGCTGTCGTTATCTACGCTTTAGATGGGCAACTATTATTATTATTACTATTGTTATTACTGCAGCACTCGGAGACCAGGTCATGACCATGGACCCTTTGTTGCACCAGACAAGCCCTCTAACCATTATGCCATTTGTATTCAAAGACAGAAAAAAGACTCGGAAAGAAAATATTAAATAAAACAAACCTTATTTGAGGACAGGAACTCCATCCCACGAGCAATTTGGTGGCTAAAAGACAAGAGTACTTTTTGTGACAGCATGTTTTTGGCATTAATGGCTTCTTCTCCCTCCATCCCCTGCATGAAAATCTCTGCATCTTCACTCCATCCAGAAAGTCTGTTGGGTTGCGTTCGGAACGAAAGAAGGTAGTCACGGAGGTTTCCCTTCTTGCAGTACTCAACAATAACAAAGAGAGGACCTGTAGAATGTGAAAAAAGAAGTGTAAATAGACTTGACCTCCCTCTATTCTAGTTATCAGTCAGTTGGTCTGTCAGTAAGTTGGCGTTGGCTAGAGTCAAGTCAAAGTGTCAAAATGTTCTCTCGCTCACCAAGACAAGACACTTGGTAGCACAGTCAGCATAAAAGTATAAAATAATGGAGCCAGTACAAATTCATTATAAAATGATTATTAGCCGACAAAATTTAATTAGCCTAAAATAATGTTGGACCGTTTCATTTGTGTTCAGTTTTGCTGAAACATGTCCTCAGACACTTGCATCAATGAGCAATTGTGGTTGGATGGAGTTTATTCCAAGTCTCCAAAATTTGTTGTCTCTGTGACGACTTGCATCTTTGAGTAATACGCCTCTTAAACAATTAGACCCCAAATTGCATAGTCAACAGGATTTTAATCAAGATTTTGGTGGTCAAAGTGTTGAAGGTATAAAAACAGTAGTCTTCCATTCAAGAAAAACTTATCGCTTATATTTCGTCTGGGAGTGAACACCGTTTTAGAGCAGACAGAGCTAATGACAACATCAACCAAAATCACTGGAAAGATAGCAATTAAAAAAGAAAGGGAACAACTACAACTGTATTAATTTTCATTCCACTTTGTCAACTATTATTTTATTATGAATTTGTATTGGCTCCTATTTTTCTACTAACCCTCTAGTCTGTCGTTTATATTGTGCCAAAACCCAGCTCTTGCTGTATTGATTTTCATGAGATACAAGTTGGATGAAAACAAGTTGACTGACATACGTGCAAAAGACACCTACCATTGAGAGTACAGCATCCCAGGAAGTTGACAATGTTGATGTTGTAGCCCAGTTTCTTGACCGACTTCATTACCTCAACCTCTTTAACAAAGTCACAGATTTCGTCACGACTTGCGCCATCTAGGACAGTGTTTTCAGGCATACATTAGTTATATTATAAAATTGTACCAGTAAAATTAATTTTTAAAAATAATGTTTGAATACATACAATTCGGAAGTGACTTCAAATTGACATAACTGGAAATAGGTTTGGTTGATCATGATGACTTCGCGTTTAGTTTAGTTTTTTTTTCCTTTATGTAATTAGCATTTTAATTAATCTGCAGCATTACAACAACCACTGTATGCAAAATATTCACTTCACAGAAAACTCTGCCAGAAGAGCATTGCGCTTGAGTGAGAAAATGGAAGTTATGAAACTGGAGTTTTTCCTCTATCATTATGTAGCATGTCCTTTGCAGGACGTTGCTCCCATGACAGACCACCTAAAAGAAACTTGGGATCTCTTGCCAAATCTCCAGCCTGCTCCAGCGTCATGCACAAGCATTCCTCGACATCTTGGTGTCACAGCCTTCTTGGTCTGCCTCTGCTGCCTGATACCATACCGTCCATTATTCTTCTCAAGTATATTGCGTCAAAAGATGTGGCCCAAGTATTTCAATTTTCTGTTCATGATAGAATTTATGAACCAGTTCTCTGTTATGCCCAACTCTTGTCAAGCGTCTACATTCTTCTTTTCTTCGGACCATGGTATTCTGAGGACCTTTTTGGAACATTTTAACCAGACTCTTGGGTAACTGTCCATGTTTCGCTACCATATGCTGAAACGAGGAAAACAGGTTCTCAAACTTTTCACTTTTGTTGGTTTGCTGGTATTCTGACATAGTTTCCTCAGATTATATAGCCTATATATTGCCATTACCAATTCCTCATTTCTATCGAGCAGTCGCCATTGTTGTCAATCCTAGAACCCAGATACTCTAAGTTCGTAACCTGTTCTATTTCTACACCTCAAAACTTTAATTTATGTTTTTTAATTTATGTTGACTTTGTTTTGTCGGTTGCCATTATCTTTGTTTTGTTTATGTTTACAAAGAGGTTTTGATCTTAGCTTATCTGCTTACGACCGGATTTAGCTGTTTTAACCCCTCTGTACTGGATGATAGTATCACTGTTGTGTGTGATATCTTAGATCTGGGATCTTGTATCCGCCCGATTGTAAAGGGATCATAACTAATAGTCTCATCCTCTATAGTTCCCCATTATCCACTTTGCATAAATGCTAAATAGGTTTAGGGAGAGGTGACATCCCTGCCTTACTCCCATTTGTACTCGTTTTCTCTCTATTATACATAGAAAGACAAAAAATAAGATGGTTTGGTCATCTCATGAGAATGCAACCTGATCAACTACCACTGAACGCATATAATACAAGATCTGGTTAGAAGGCATGAAGACGACCACATACCAGATGGATAGATAACAGAAACCCAATAAATAAGAACATGACTTTTTCTGCATTCATCCTGAAAAAGATATGTGCCATAGTTTACAGCGAGACTGATATGTGCCTTTCAGCCCAACACATTCAATTTCAGCTGGCTTTTTTGTGTACCTAGTTTGCCTTACATTTCCACTGCAATCCCCATCCTTGGCCAGACTACACTAGTAAATAGTTGCCACCTGTTTCCAGGGCCACAATGTAGAGACAACAGAGTCTTGGCCAGCTGTGGTTCACTGGCCCTGATGCAAGCGGCCAGCTGTGGTTCACTGGCCCTGATGCAAGCGGCCAGCTGTGGTTCACTGGCCCTGATGCAAGCAGCCAGCTATGGTTCACTGGCCCTGATGCAAGCAGCCAGCTATGGTTCACTGACCATGATGCAAGCAGCCAGCTATGGTTCACTGACCCTGATGCAAGCAGCCAGCTATGGTTCACTGGCCCTGATGCAAGCAGCCAGCTATGGTTCACTGACCCTGATGCAAGCAGCCAGCTATGGTTCACTGACCCTGATGCAAGCAGCCAGCTATGGTTCACTGACCCTGATGCAAGCAGCCAGCTATGGTTCACTGACCCTGATGCAAGCAGCCAGCTATGGTTCACTGGCCCTGATGCAAGCAGCCAGCTATGGTTCACTGACCCTGATGCAAGCATCCAGCTATGGTTCACTGACCCTGATGCAAGCATCCAGCTATGGTTCACTGGCCCTGATGCAAGCATCCAGCTATGGTTCACTGACCCTGATGCAAGCATCCAGCTATGGTTCACTGGCCCTGATGCAAGCAGCCAGCTATGGTTCACTGACCCTGATGCAAGCAGTCAGCTATGGTTCACTGGCCCTGATGCAAGCAGTCAGCTATGGTTCACTGGCCCTGATGCAAGCAGCCAGCTATGGTTCACTGGCCCTGATGCAAGCAGCCAGCTATGGTTCACTGACCCTGATGCAAGCAGCCAGCTATGGTTCACTGGCCCTGATGCAAGCAGCCAGCTATGGTTCACTGGCCCTGATGCAAGCAGCCAGCTATGGTTCACTGACCCTGATGCAAGCATCCAGCTATGGTTCACTGACCCTGATGCAAGCAGCCAGCTATGGTTCACTGGCCCTGATGCAAGCAGCCAGCTATGGTTCACTGGCCCTGATGCAAGCAGCCAGCTATGGTTCACTGACCCTGATGCAAGCAGCCAGCTATGGTTCACTGGCCCTGATGCAAGCAGCCGGCTATGAGTAACTGGCCCTGATGCAAGCAGCCAGCTATGGTTCACTGACCCTGATGCAAGCATCCAGCTATGGTTCACTGACCCTGATGCAAGCAGCCAGCTATGGTTCACTGGCCCTGATGCAAGCATCCAGCTATGGTTCACTGACCCTGATGCAAGCATCCAGCTATGGTTCACTGACCCTGATGCAAGCATCCAGCTATGAGTAACTGGCTGCTGTTAGCTTATGCACTGCTACATCTTTGCCCCTTGCAACACTAGGTCCAAGAACAACAACTTTCGCTACTCATAATGCATAAAAGTGCAATTGGACAAAAAAATGTATGAAGTAAATTAAGTGCCAAAGTACTGTATAACCTTTCAATGTCTTGATAGCTACTACGTTTGCCTTTGTGTGCACTTTACCAATGCCATAAGCAACTGCTTTCTTCACAACACCAAATGCCCCTTCTCCTATTGTTTCCTGGATAGTCAGCCTAAAACAACAAAATAAAGAAATAAATGTGATTGAGTACACAATAGAACAAAAAGTTAAGTGTAACAAAATACATATTTCATGTCCAATTTCTTTGAATTGGACAGTTCAGAGATAATGGCAACATATACTATCAGAGTGTCAATACGATGGTGAAAGTTGAAATTGGATTTCTGATAGTGTGATTAATATGGGATGTGGTCTCCTACTGTGTGATTCAGATGGGGTCTCTTACTGTGTGAGAGAGATGGGATGGGGTCTCCTACTGTGTGATTAATATGGGATGGGGTCTCCTACTGTGTGATTCAGATGAGGTCTGTGATTGTGTGATTAATATGGGATGGGGTCTCCCTGATAGTGTGATTAGGGATGGGGATTCTCTGATGGTGTGATTAAAATGGTGTCTCTCTGATGGTGTGATTAAGATGGGGGGTCACTGATAGATTTATCCAAATGGAGTCCCTCCTATAGTGTGCTTAGGATGGGAACTCTCTGATAGTGTGACAAGATGGGATCCGAAGTGGGTCCATCAGAGTCTTTGTGTATGACAAGGAAAAGAATAGCACCACTGCCCCACAGAGAGTATGTCGCAAGAGGCGACTGTGTGGCATGCTATAACACAGGCCACTATTTGTATATAAAATTACATTTCAACCTTGCTGTTTTCTTGTTCTCTTGTAGCCTAGGAATTTATTAAGTCACATCTGATTCTATTGTGAACTACCCACTTCTAATTTAGTTGTATTTATTTGACATCGTCTGTCTAGGTTTATTCTGGTTCTTCAGAGTCTGACAACTTCCTGTCAAAAACAATAATTATCTGAATACCAGTCATACCAACTATATCCACTGGATAAATCATCCTTAACTCAATCCATGAATGAAGAAGTACTGATGCTTGCTTGGCTGAGAATCTTCGCTTGCAATCATTTGTGCTTACTGTTTGAAGCCATTTCTCATTATGGAAATGTAATGTTTACTTCCAATGGAGGATTTTCCCATACAAGGTTTTTTTTTTGCTGGAAATCTGATGCAAATGTCTAGTGTTGATATGATTGGACAAAAATATGGGCAAATCCGTATTAAAAATAGTGTTAAAGAGGCAGTGGTTGTCTGGTTTCTGAAAGGGAGCCCCGGAAAATGGAGACGATGGAAATGGTTTCTGAGTGGAGCACTTGGGTTACTAAGTATTAACTACCATTGTCAATCATAGTGTCAGGGAAGATAATCCAATGTGAAACTGGTTGTATACAGACTCTGCAGAGTCTTCTAAACCAGTATAAAGAAGTGGCACCAAACCACTGCCAGTATCAAGACAACACATCGGGTCAACTCAAAACCGGTTGAGGTCATTGTGGCACACATGAAGGGTAACGACCGGTGCTGTGATGAGGATTGAGCCCCACACCTTTTGGTTGTGAGCCATGACACTTAACCACTAGCCCACGCCACCCCCCAAAAATCAGTAGTTAATGTGTTTTTTAAATCTGAGGCAATATGAACTGCTTTCTTAGAATTCAAGCTGACCTGTTTCTTGGAAATTCAAAGGTGTCATCAGGAGGGACACTAGATCTAGAAGATCCTGATCCCACAGAAGGATAACTGCTGGTTGATGACCTTGATGAGCATCTTCTAGGCTTTACAAGGGGTTCAGTGTATGGACCTTCCTGGAATGATAAAAACAAATGTAAGAACCTTTCTGAAATGGCAAGAAAAATGTATGGATCTTTCTGAAATGGCAAGAAAAATGTATGGATCTTTCTGAAATGGCAAGAAAAATGTATGGATCTTTCTGAAATGGCAAGAAAAATGTATGGATCTTTCTGAAATGGCAAGAAAAATGTATGGATCTTTCTGAAATGGCAAGAAAAATGTATGGATCTTTCTGAAATGGCAAGAAAAATGTATGGATCTTTCTGAAATGGCAAGAAAAATCTACAGCTGGATACATTTCTGAAGTCTTTTTTGGGGATCTAAATCTGACACTGTCGAACTTGTAATTTCTTATGTCCTGAAATCTCTTCCCTTTTAGTAGAATCTTGTCTTAGAAAGATCCAAAAAGTCACAGGTAGTCATGTCTGGGGCGTAGGTAGAGGTTTGAACCTCTCCAATGCCATGTTTCAGAAAAATTTTCTGAAATGGGCATGATGTGAGCCAGAGCAGTGCCATGACGGTTCTGTTATTTGCTACTCTCCCACAGTTATGGTCTATTGCATCTAACTACATCATCTTGGGATCAAGACACTGAGCAGCGGATGAGCTGCAGTGGTCAGCGAACCAGAGCTGCCAAGACCCTTCTACACCTCCACGCGGTGATCCTGGATAACAGACTGCAGCAGGACAGACTGGCTAAGGAGAAGGGATCGAAGAGGGAATGCTAACCCGGTACTTAAAAAATACTTGCTGAAGTTGGATGTGTTGGACCGAAAGGTGCAAATATCGCAGTCAAGCTGTAAACTACGACAACGCATTCCGTTCTCTAGACTACATTCTGCAACTTAAGCCCTTTCAGGGTTTGGTAGTGGGAGATTGAGAACGAACGCAGAAGAAGAAGACTACATCCCGTAGGTGACACAGAATAGTTAGATAGTACCCATTGCTGACAGTCTGCCTCTAAGGAGCATACAAGTAATTAACTATGCCCTAATGGTAAAATTAGCTACGGAGGACATAGCTTAGTTAACAGTGAGCTGGCTTGCAAAGACTGGGATTACACTGCGCCAGAGTTCAAAATCACGGACAGAAAAACAAAAATCAGGACGTGGTTTGTTCCTGGTACAACCACTCCTTCACTTGACCCAGCTGTAAATGGATACCTGACGTATGAATTAGGGAAGGTATAAACAGCAAGGAAGGAAACTGGCCACCCCCCCTTTCATAGACTTTGACTTAGTCGATGAAGTTATCTTCATCCCTGACATTAATTGTTGCCATGAAGACACACCTTTACCTTACCATGACCACCTTTACCTTTAACTTTTACCTTACCATGGCCGAGAAATTGCGACCCATTCGTTCTGTACCCTGGTCGAAATTCTGCGCCAGCTCTAGTGTCATCACTTTATCGTATATAAACTACCGGGTCAGAAACAGATGAACGTACGTACTGTTGGTTTGTAGAGGGTTTCAACTTCCTTTATGTACAGTTAGACGAAAACAATGGCGATTTTAAAATAAGTTTTTAGGATTTTTTTAAAGTATTTTGGATTTTTCACTTGAATTTGAAGAGTCACCTATTGAGAATTGAGGAGTAAAATTTCTGATGTAGATCAATTTAGTTTGTTTATGTAGATACAATAATTATGTTTATAGTTGAAGTGACAGAAATAGATTAGTAAGTTTTTCTGTGAATGTTTTTTGTAACCAATGGACGCTGCTACTGGGTGAGTATATGTTTGTGCTATTTTTCCACCACTATCACCATCATCTTGTATCTCAAAAACTAACATACACACAATAACACCAACAAGTTCTTTATTAATATATGTCACTAGACACACACAAAAAATTGTTTAAAAAAAGAAATTAGGTTCTCAAAATCAACAACACCATCAGGGCATGACATGCTAAATAAAGTATGTGGATACAGGAAATATACAATTTTGTAAACTGGGAATCAGTGTTAATTTCTTTTCAAAAAGAAATTTCAGCTTTGGTGCTAAATAAATCTCAGTAATATTTGTTAAAACTTGCATTTGTATAATACAAAATGAATTCACAATAATGATGGTAAAACTCGCATTTGTTTAATACAAAATGAATTCACAATAACAATGGTAAAACTCACATTTGTATAATAGTAAAACTCACATTTGTATAATACAAAATAAATTCACAATAACAATGGTAAAACTCACATTTGTATAATAGTAAAACTCACATTTGTATAATACAAAATAAATTCACAATAACATTGGTAAAACTCACATCTGTATAATACAAAATAAATTCACAATAACAATGGTAAAACTCACATTTGTATAATAGTAAAACTCACATTTGTATAATACAAAATAAATTCACAATAACATTGGTAAAACTCACATCTGTATAATACAAATAAATTCACAATAATGATGGTAAAACTCACATTTTTGTGGTACAACTGGTACTTGGTCATCTTCAGCTTCTTGCTCTTGTAGTAGAAAACCGATATGCTGATGATGATTATTATCAGGAGAATGATGAACATACTGACGCTTGTGATGATTATGTAGGTGACATCTATGGCTGGTTCTTTGTCATCTTTCACAGCTATTGCTATGATAAATGAAATAAAAATGAAAAGAATTTACAGTATAAAACAATTGGTCAAGTGACATTGTTTCAGGAACATGAAACAATTGGTCAAGTGACATTGTTTCAGAAACATGAAACAATTGGTCAAGTGACATTGTTTCAGGAACATGAAATAATTGGTCAAGTGACATTGTTTCAAGAACATGACAATTGGTCAAGTGACATTGTTTCAGAAACATGAAACAATTGGTCAAGTGACATTGTTTCAGGAACATGAAATGACTGGCTAAGTGACACATTCAGTTTTAGGAACATGAAACAACTGGCCAAATAGCACATTCCGTTTCAGGAACATGAAACAAATGGTCAAGTGATACATTCAGTTTCAGGGACATGAAATGACTGGTCAAGTAGCACATTAAGTTTCAGGGTCATTCAGGATTAAGGCCTCAGTGGCAAACTTGCCATGCATGCTAAAATAATCTCTTCTGGACCTTCCAAATCTTTCTTTCTTACCTAGCCGCTCTTTTTTCCGCCTGGAATGTGGAGGATTGTCAAAGCATAATGTGGAGGATTGTCAAAGCAAATGATAGATTGCTGTATATGCAATCTTCCTCCTGACTTGGTTCCTGGCGTACCTTAACCTTTACCATTCCAACGGCGTGAGATTATGCCGATTTGGTCCCGTTCCACTGGCGTTGCATGCTGCCAGCTCTATCGGATATAAATTACCGGGTTTGTGCCATAGAAACGGCTGAAGATACTGCTCTTTTGACTTAGTGTTCCAAATTCCGTCATGTACAATTAGAAGAAAACAATGGCAATTTTCTAGTTTGTTTTAGATTTTGGAAAGGATTTCTTCTGTTTTTCACTTGGATTTGAAGATTCGCCCAATAGTGAGATTTGCTAAGAATATTAAGTTTCTGTAACGAATTTTTCTAAGATAGATCTATTTAGTTTGTTTATGTAGATACAATAATTACGTTTATATTCAAAGTGACAGACATAGACATTTTGGTAAACATCAGTAGTAGTAGTTAATATATGTCTCTAGACAATTTTTATGTTAAAAAAAAAAAAAAAAAAAAAAAGAGATTCTCATTATCAACAACCCTGTCGTGACCTGACGCAACCTGACGTGCTGAAAAATTGTGCTGAAAAATTATGTAGATACAGGAAATACCTTTTATTTCCAGATGACAAAATGTCTAACTTCTTTTTCCTGGTTTAGAATGCTCTGCAGAGTCTGCATACAATCAGTTTCTATAAACTTGATCTAAAAATAACTGCATCTAACCTATTTTTTATGCATTAACTAGCCTGCCCCCACTATTTCCTGTGGAAATGCATTCCAAGCATTCGCCACTCTCTGACTAAAATAAATATATCCTAATATCTAAAATGTACCTCCCTTTAATTAATTTGTTCTTGTAACCAGCTATAGTTTGAAAAACCTATTATCTTAGTTTGTAGTCGTCCTGTACTTCTACAAGGGCTGATGCCCCTGTGCAGGTCCAAATTGTAGCCTGGAGAAGGATTTCCTGTTTGACGGACTAGGCTTGAGCTGACGGACTAGGCTTGAGCAGCTTATTACTCCACTGCTTTGGGACAAGTGCCGCGCGCGGATGGTGGTTAACCAATGTGCGAGTCCATCTTAACAGACTCAAACACTAGAGTGAAGTAGACCCGCAGTCTGTTAGGTAGTTTGTTAAGAGCAGCATAGATGGCACATAACTATGGCCGGTGTTATGCCATGTCACACAGTTGCCTCATACAACATGCTCTCTGCAGGGCAGTGGTGTTATTCTTGTCCTTGTAATGCACAAAAATCTCGGCAGACCACTTATTATAGTTTAACTTATTCTGTCACTTCCACTTGGCCTGGTTCAAGTCTAGTGTCACTCCGAGACATACTTATGTTGTCACACTGGTGGAATTTGTATCGTCCTTGGGGTCTAGATGGTGATTTTCATAACGTTGACCTCAGATCCCTCCTGCCCAAAATGCAATGCGAGTCTCTTCGGTAAGCTCACTACATGGGGATTAGTGTCGATCCTCACCTCATTTGGCCAGACTATTGTGACACAGTCTATTTCCAGAAGCACGAACGAGGAAATGAATTGAGATCTTGATCATTATGTTTCACTTGGATTACTCTTCACTCTCTCCAAAACGTCAATTGCCCTGATAAACAGATCTCGTATGTCTAAACTCATTTGTCCTTTTCTTCTCAGTCAAAACAAGTCCTTCAAATAAATGCCATAATCATTCATCTAATAGATATAGATGAGTGCCTGGTTAGTAGAGTAGTCAAGCACTCGTCTCTCGCTGCAAAAGGTCGATAGCCATTATTAATACGCTACAGTCAACTCTTCTGTAAATAGGTACCTGGCTTACTGGTAGCACTTCAACTGAATCCAACCACAACACACAGCAGAGTGCTATCTGTATACATACACGTACTACTATTCTTTGCCCTTAAATAAATTGGATCTATCTCACTCAAGAACCTGTTGGTCCTTCCCAGGCTTGTCTCATCACCATATAGTTTATCTGGCAATTGAGTTGGGGAGGGCCATGTGGTCAATATGCACCTCTTGTGGAGCCGGCAGACTTGCAGAACATGTTTCACTGTGTGTTCTCCGCACACTGGCACATATCACACACACATATGAAACTTAATCACCATCTCTTTCAGTGCTTGGCACTTATTGGAATAATGCTTCTTCCTTCAAGGTCAGACAAATGGGACACTTGGTATGGCACTGAACAACAACAACTATGTGCAGATACCATTACATGGCACTGGGCCAAAGGGCAAGAGCCCAGACGCTGCTGGATCCGAAACAAAAAAAGAACACACAAACAATTGCACTCTAGAAGAGTTAGAAAGGAAAGTACTGTTAATCAGCTCATTCAACTAAGCCTCTACACAGATTAATATTCTATGCCACATCACAAAAGTACAACAAAATGTTACCTTCTGCAACTGTCAAGAATGCTGCTTCATAAGCATATCCAATGCTGTTTTTAAACCCACACAAGTACCATCCCTCATCCTTTCTTTGTACTTTCTCAAACACCAAAGGTGAATGTGTGGTGCTCCAATTCTGGTAGACGATATTTTCGCAAGCAGATATAGAACAAATTTAATACACATTTTAAGAACTTGTTCTTATTGATTTTTATTTGTCACTCGTTTATCCAGGTAGCCAAATGTTGAGTAAACTAATTTCACTCTTTTGCCTTGGTGCAACATGTTGGGCCCCCTTCTGGCCATCTCTCCACCTCAGCCTTCGTTATCCACAAGAACATTTAAAGTTGTAAGGCCACCATGATGTCGTTCTACATGTCCATCTGTTATCCGGCATGCGTACCACATAGCCGGCCCCTCTGCATTTTCATACCAGAGTGACATCAAAGATGTCAGTGAAGGAAGTTTGATGTCTGATCTCTGCGTTGTGGATTTAGTCTCAAATGGAGATCTTTAATTTTCTATGTTCATCGCCCCATCACTCATTGGGCAAGGCAGAGTCTATCTGCAGCTTTCCATAGGTTTCACACCTCGCAGCCATATACCATGCCTGGAATAGCCATACTGTTGAAGGTGTGAGCCCTAGTGTTATTTCGCATCTGTTGCAGTATGGGTTTAATACAGTTGAAGCTGAGCCAGCCAGCTGTTATCCTTCGTGAGATCTGCCGATTTATTAAATGGGAGTTTCTGATCTCTTGGTCCAAGTTAAGTCAGTTTAAAGAATGTAAAATACGACATTGAAATATCTTCAACTTGCGCTCATTTTGATTCGCACTTCACCTTGTGCGAAACCTGAGACGAGAATCATGGTGCTGGGGAGTGACAATATCACATTGGTGGAGTGGGCTTTATTATTGCTAAACATCAGGCACCATTTATTCAATCTGTTGAGATTATCAGCTCCAGAATAACACTCAGGCTAAAAGTGCATGACCAGGCTAAGCCACTCCTCGTACAATTTTTTTTGCGCCTATTAGCAGATATACAGATGACAACATGTGAGTATTTCTACGAGCCGCTTGAAACTCACAACAACCAGCATACAAAATAGTTATTGGGGACTCATGCAAGAGTAGGGTGTAGACAGACAGCGGAATATTACATCGGCGTCTTCTCCAAGGACATCCGAAATACCAGAGGTGAGCGTCTGGCTGTCTTTGCCCAAATATGGAAGCTTCATGTAATGAATACCTACCTACAAAAGCCGGCTGGGAACAGATGGACCTCACACATTCCCGAGCTGAAAAACCAAAGCGAAAACAGCCTATGTGCTAAGTGACAACATCAAGCTTGTTACAAATGTGGAGGTGCTGCATCAACTAGATCTAAACAGTGACCACATACCCATTAGGGCAACCTTAAACATGGACTCACTACCGCAAATAAGACGTTTTCAGTTCCCAACAATGCTGGACACTGCTAGACTGTCATAGAAAATCCGTCAAGTGGATTGAAGGTGCGAGAGGTCTCCTACGTGTCACACGAAACAGCTGACTAAAAAACTGAAACCGTACAGCAAAAGACAGTCAGATTAGCAAAGACACCCTACAACTTTTACATACGAGAAGGCTGAAATAGAACGGAATGCACAACATCCTCGAGTTATTCTAGCTGAACAAGCTGATCGGGAGCAGACTGACAGAGGACTATGAACAGCATAGTCTGAACAAGATGATCAGAGCAGCTGAAACGAGGCAACGTAATCAAATGCTGAAAAAGTCATCTCCAATCAAAGAGTATTATGATCGCCCTAAAAAATGCAGATGATGTCAGCGTGATGGATAGAGCGGATATCGAGGCAAAATGTTAGAGATACTAAACCGATCTCTTTGCATCAAAAGCGATAGTCACCAAATTGACACCCAACACCAAATCTGTGCCGGTACCAAAGATTGAATCAGATGAGATGGTACATGCAATCAAGCAACCTAAACCGGGTAGAGCCCCAGGACAAGATGGAATCACAAATGACATAATCCAGGAAGGCGGGGACGCACTAAAGCAGTATTTAACTACTTTGGTCAACATCCACCTGAACAAATGCCAAATCCCCAACCAACGGAAAACGTCAAACTATCTTAATCCATAAAATGGATAACAAGGAAAACCTGGCAAAATTAACATCCGATCTGTCTGCTCTCCTCCATTTATAAACTCTTCACCAGAGTGAATGCCAACCGCATAGAGAAGCTGCTAGAAGAGAACCAACCACAAGAGCAGGAAGGTTTCAGGAAGGGCTTATGTCAACCACTGACCACCTCCACACAATTAACTAATTAATGGAGAGAGCGCATGAAGTACACATGTCTTTATGCCTTGTGATAGGGGCATTAACATTGACATGGAAACTCTTACTCATCTGAGGTTCGCTGATGACAGTTATTTTCAGCCACAACAAAGGAGCAGAGAAAAGTCTGAATGAGCTCAGCAGAGCAAGCATTTAAGTTGGCCTACAAATCAACAGAAAGAAAACCCAGTTCATGCTCAAGACCTTCTGCCCAAAAGGAGATATGCTCCTTGGAGATTGTCCCATAATAAATTCTACTTGCCCCATCTTATAAATGCTGACACTTGTATTCCCTACTGCAATCTGTTATGGGCCAATCTTAACCCTAGATACTCCCGTTTACCCATCTGAAGAATACATACCGTTTTTCCTTCTGTAAGAATACATACCGTTTATCCTTCTGTAAGAATACATACCGTTTATCCATCTGTAAGAATACATACCGTTTATCCATCTGTAAGAATACATACCGTTTATCCATTTGTAAGAATACATACCGTTTATCCATCTGTAAGAATACATACCGTTTATCCATCTGTAAGAATACATACCCGACTACTCAGAGGCAAGATAAGGAATGTGAACATGTACCATGCTTCACAAATCAAAATGACTTAGCATACTTAAGTCCCAACACTTCATCCTCTACGACAACCTCTATTACAAGTCTACCTTTTCTTACCTTAAGAATTGTGATGTGTGGGTCTCCTTGGACAAGAGGACCAGATCCATAAGATCCATTGATGAAGTGCAACTTTGCCCAGATCATCTCTACCGACCACGTTGTCAAGCAAGTGCATATGAAAGTCACTGATGAGCCAGCATTCGCTGTCTGATTAAATGGACGAATTTGTAAAATGGGGAGGCTTTCTGGTGCATCTGTAGGGAGATGGGAAATAACAGATTTCAGAAGCAGTTTATTCGTTAATAAAAAAGGGTGATTTCATCAGCTTCTTTAGGCCACGCAGAATGATAGAATGGTCTTCAGGTCATGTCATCCCGTAAGCGGTGGTGATGTTTGGGCACATATGAAGACCACCCCCCCCTAATCCCACACCACGCCTCCCTGCCAGCAGCCACTGCCTGTTTCTCCTCTATCGAAATTCTTTTATGTTGTCCTCCCACCTCTTTTTGGGACAACCTCTTCAATGTCCGCCTTGCACCTTTCCTTGCAGGAAGGTATTTGCGAGACCGCTTGATCTCGATATGTGGCCATACCAAGCGAGTTTGTCTTTTGCCGTTTGCCAAGAGGTTTTCAAAAGGCCCTATTGATGCTGTAATGGTCTTCAGTCCCTAATGTTTTCAGTCATTTCATTTATCAAATATGTATCTATAGAAAATATAGTAGAAACAATAATGGAGATAAAAATGGCATTCACACTCGAGATAAAAATGGCATTCACACTGGAGATAAAAATGGCATTCACACTGGAGATAAAAATGGCATTCACACTCGAGATACAAATGGCATTCACACTGGAGATAAAAATGGCATTCACACTGGAGATAAAAATGGCATTCACACTGGAGATAAAAATGGCATTCACACTGGAGATAAAAATGGCATTCACACTGGAGATAAAAATGGCATTCACACTGGAGATAAAAATGGCATTCACACTGGAGATAAAAATGGCATTCACACTGGAGATAAAAATGGCATTCACACTGGAGATAAAAATGGCATTCACACTGGAGATAAAAATGGCATTCACACTGGAGATAAAAATGGCATTCACACTGGAGATAAAAATGGCATTCACACTGGAGATAAAATGGCATTCATACTGGAGATAAAATGGCATTCACACTGGTTATAAAATGGCATTCACACTGGTTATAAAATGGTATTCACACTGGAGATAAAATGGCATTCACACTGGAGATAAAATGGCATTCACACTGGAGATCAAATCGTAGACTACAAACGGTTCATTATCACTCTAGGGAGAAGATGCAGAGTCTGGTGCAGTGGGAAAGCCAACCTCGAGGCTGAACTACTAAATGGGATCAAGACGCTGAGCAGGGCATGAGCTGCAGCAGCCAGCGACCCATAGCTGACTGCTAGCATCTGGGCCAGCGAACCATAGCTGCCAAGACCCTTCTACACCTAGTGGTGATCCTGGATAACAGGCGGCAACAGAGCAGACTGGTTAAGGAGAAGGGATCGAACAGGGAATACTAACTTGGTACTCAAAAATGCTTGCTGAAGTCATGTGTGTTGGACCAAAAGGTACAAATATCGCAGTCAAGCTGTAAACTATGACACAGCACATTCCGTTCTCTGGGCTACATTCTGCTACTTAGGCCCATGTCAGGGTTTGGTAGTGGGAGATTGAGAACAAACGAAGTCAAGCTACTAAATGTGAAAATATCCAGGATTCTGATGCTGTCATATATACTGATGGATATGTGCTACAAGGTAAGATATCCTGTTGGGGCTTCAATGCTAGATTCTTCTTCTGCATCACTCATTCTCAAAATCAAGCCCTGAAAAGGACTTTGCATGCAAGTAGCAGAATGTAGTATGGAGAACGGAATGCGTTGTGTCGGTCGTAGTTTACAGTTTGTCTGCGATATTTGCATTTTTCGATCTGACACATCTGATGTCAGCATGGCATTTTTGGGCACAGAGTTGGCCTTCCCTCCCTTCCCTCTCCAATCCCTTCTTAGCCTTCCCTCTGCAATCCCTTCTTAGCCTTCCCTCTTAGATCCCTTCTTAGCCTTCCCTCTTAGATCCCTTCTTAGCCTTCCCTCTTCAATCCCTTCTTAGCCTTCCCTCTTAGATCCCTTCTTAGCCTTCCCTCTTCAATCCCTTCTTAGCCTTCCCTCTTCAATCCCTTCTTAGCCTTCCCTCTGCATAGTTTGTAGGCAACCAGTTTCTCATTCCAGTCATGCAGTTTCATCACAAAATGACCAGTGAACGATTGGAATGTTAATATAAAAAATGGTCAAAAGTGTAGATACCGATGGTTCCTGTTGGTTGTACACAAACCATTGTTATTGTCTTTGCCTATAAATCTAACCACCAAGCCCTGATTCACATATTGATCACATACGAGGAGGAGGAAAAATATAAACTCAATTTAGCATATTCAGTTAAAATACGGTTACTTTTTTTTTTTATTCCCTATCGTATATACCACAGCTTCGTAACATTGAATGTTATGTATGAAAATCTGACTCACAGAGTACTTTCAAAAAGAAGGTCCACTGAAGCTGATGGATGCCATAGTTGACAATGCAGGTATAGTTGCCACTGTCATATGGGTTCAGGTTTACAATCTTCAACGACCAACCCTGAAACAGAAGCAGAGCAAAAAGGTGAGATGACTTTGGACAAGAAGCTTTTGTAGGGATGATACCTGCGCTGGGAGCAGATCAGAGCCGCGCTGGGAGCAGATAGACCTGTGTTGGTAGCAGATAGAGCCGCGTTGGTAGCAGATAGAGCCGCGTTGGTAGCAGATAGAGCTGTGTTGGTGGCAGATAGAGCTGTGTTGGTGGCAGATAGAGCTGTGTTGGTGGCAGATAGAGCTGTGTTGGTGGCAGATAGAGCTGTGTTGGTGGCAGATAGAGCTGTGTTGGTGGCAGACAGAACCGCGTTGGTGGCAGACAGAACTGCGTTGGTAGCAGACAGAACTGCGTTGGTAGCAGACAGAGCCGCCTTGGTAGCAGACAGAGCCGCCTTGATAGCAGACAGAGCCGCGTTGATAGCAGACAAGACCTGTGTTGGTAGCAGATAGACCTGTGTTGGTAGCAGATAGACCTGTGTTGGTAGCAGATAGACCTGTGTTGGTAGCAGATAGACCTGTGTAGGTAGCAGATAGACCTGTGTTGGTAGCAGATAGACCTGTGTTGGTAGCAGATAGACCTGTGTTGGTAGCAGATAGACCTGTGTTGGTAGCAGATAGACCTGTGTTGGTAGCAGATAGACCTGTGTTGGTAGCAGATAGACCTGTGTTGGTAGCAGATAGACCTGTGTTGGTAGCAGATAGACCTGTGTTGGTAGCAGATAGACATGCACTGATTTCTCGCTGCAAATGAAATGCCTCTTAACACAACTCACATTCTTTGTGATCCTGTCATCAGAACTGTTGAACACAACACGCAGGCCACTCTTGAGCCAAGATATGCTACTCGGCTGCATGCTCCCTTCCCTGCTGCTTGACATATTCACCACTCCACAGTAGAACTCCACCAACGAGTTGACAGATCTCTCAATGACATTGACAGGCATATTGTCAGATGCCCACTTTATTCCTATCTTATTGGCTGCTGAAAAAACAAACGTTAGCATAAGATATACTGTGGACATTTTACAGTTTTGTTTGTTAGAAAGCCAACGACAAAAACGCTAAAGCGCTAAAGAACAGATAGAGCATTGCTCTGCTGATCCGGCAGCTTCTGCAGCTTGCCTTGTTCCAAATGTATTGGCATCACCTTTCCCTTGGAGCAAACAAGGCAGACCGAGAAAAGGACCGTACTGCATGGGCAATACATGGTCTCTATATTTCTGTGCTAAAAGTACAACTACTATCGTCTGGCAAGATGAAAAGAGCCAATGATAATATGTAACCAGTTGTTTGAAAAACCTATTATCTTAGTTTTTAGTCGACCAGTACGTCTACAAGGGCTGATGCCCCTGTGCAGGGAGAAAGGTTTCCTGCTTGGCCGACTAGGTTGAGCAGCTTATCACTCCACTGCATTTGGGACAAGTGCTGCGGCGGTGGTTAACCGATGTGCGAGTCCATCTTAATAGACTCAAAAACTAGAGCATTCACTAGCCTGTTAGGCGCCATCTATGCTGCTCTTAACAAATCACATAACCATGGCCGGTGTTATACCATGTCAAACTGCCATTTTACAATTTTGTTTGTTTCTTGGAAAGCAAACGACAAAAGCGCTATAAGTGAATGTAACCATATATTCAAGACCTGCACTCACTTTGGTAATGTGTATCTGTCTGAAATCGGCAAGATCAGCCCATTATAAAAAGCTGTCAAATTAGACCTACTCGCTTGGCTGCGTTCTCAATCTCCCACTACCAAACCCTGAAAGGGTTCTAGTAGCAGAATGTAGTCCAGGTAACGGAATGCGTTGTGTCATAGTTTACAGCTTGACTGCGATATTTGCACCTTTCGGTCCAACACATCGACTTTTTTTAGTACCGGGTTAGCATTCCCTCTTCGATCCCTTCTCCTTAGCCAGTCTGTCCTGCTGCAGCTTGTTATCCAGGATCACCGCGTGGAGGTGAAGGGTCTTGGCAGCTCTGGTTCGTTTGCCCTGACGCTAGCAGTCAGCTATGGGTCGCTGACCACTGCAGCTCATACGCTGCTCAGCATCTTGATCCCTTTTTTCTCGCTTAAAAACGTATGTAAAAATGAAAAAGAGCCGTGTACATCGTATATATGTGTTTGACAGGGATATCAGCTGTCAGACCAGCAAAGCTGTTTCTCGCTACTTTTTGGGGGCACGACTCTTTTCGACAATTGTATTCATGTTCAACTCTACCTAGTCCTTGCTGACAGCAGACTGTGGCTGTGGTTGGATGCCATTATTACATCTAAATCAGGTATCCTGGGGAGGAAGACTAGCGTCTGGTAAGACAAAACATACTGATCAGACATGTTAGTCAAGGTCAGGCAAAACATACTGGCCAAGACCCTCACCTCGGCTTCCTCTCAGCCCTCACTGGAAACGGGCTGTTTTCATGGCATCTTGGCTAACGAAGTGGGGGATCGACGTGATCCCCATAGTAGTGAGCGACACGCAGATGAAGCCAAGCATAGCACAACCGTCTGGAAACCTCGGTCCACCTTCGTCAGCACGCTCGGGATGTGAGGAAAGCTACTGCAACCCGCCACTTAACGTCCTTTTCAGGGCGCACAAAAGAGTAAACCTACTATTTGTGGGTATTCGAAACAACACATCAGGGATCCTCAACTAAACAGTGACACGAAATGAGCCCCTAAGACTGATGAAATGAGCCTCTAAGAAATACGAAATGAGTCTCTTAGAAGACTGACGAAATGAGTCTCTTTAGAAGACTGACGAAATGAGTCTCTTTAGAAGACTGACGAAATGAGTCTCTTTAGAAGACTGACGAAATGAGTCTCTTTAGAAGACTGACGAAATGAGCCTCTAAGACTGACGAAATGAGCCTCTAAGACTGACGAAATGAGCCTCTAAGACTGACGAAATGAGCCTCTAAGAAGACTGACGAAATGAGCCTCTAAGACTGACGAAATGAGCCTCTAAGACTGACGAAATGAGCCTCTAAGACTGACGAAATGAGCCTCTAAGAAGACTGCAATTAACACTGCAATCAAGCATCTCCTGGAAACGACTTTTCAGTCGACCAATCATACCACAACAGGATCACCACATAAGCATCGTGGATCTTAAAACTGCCCTCATGATTTCGCTCAATATCGAAGGACTCAACGCAAGACACAGACCACGTGATGATCTTATTCTGGAAACATTCAATACGGATGACACGTTGAGTGAGGGCGGAAAGGTGTGGGGGGGGGGGGGGGGGGGTTACAAGGTAACACACGTAGCCGAAGATTGCAAAACGTGTCTAAGCTGGCAAATGGAGGTTAATGTAGATAAATGTACAGTCACCCACATGGGTAGATCCAATATGGAACATAATTAAAGTATGGGCGAGAACAATATTAGAAAGATAAGGAAAGGGTCCTAGGGGTTATAATAGATCATACAGGTAAGGTGAGTAAGCAAGTTCAGGTAGCAGTGAAAAAGGCAAATGCAATGTTAGGTATGATAAAAAGAAATAAACATGTATAAAGTATAAGTTAGACCTATATTGAAGAACTATGTACAGGTGTGGAGTCCTTATCATGGGATATTAACTTGATGGAAAGAATACAAAATGGAGCGACAAAGCTGATTGTGGGATTCCAGAATTACAGTTATGAGGAAAGACGAATTCGAAGTGACTTACTACAGGTTTATAAAATGATCAGAGGAACGGATAAATTAGACTAACAAGTTTTCAGAATAAAACCACCCACAAGAACAAGAGGGCATAGCTACAAATTAACTAAAGAGGGATTCAGATTAGATGTTAGGAAATGTTTTTAGTCAGAGAGTGGTAAATGCCTTGAAGAAATTTAGTCTCACAACATGCCTTGAAGAAATTTAGTCTCACAACATGCCTTGAAGAAATTTAGTCTCACAACATGCCTTGAAGAAATTTAGTCTCACAACATGCCTTGAAGAAATTTAGTCTCACAACATGCCTTGAAGAAATTTAGTCTCACAACATGCCTTGAAGAAATTTAGTCTCCCAACATGCCTTGAAGAAATTTAGTCTCACAACATGCCTTGAAGAAATTTAGTCTCACAACATGCCTTGAAGAAATTTAGTCTTCACAACATGCCTTGAAGAAATTTAGTCTTCACAACATGCCTTGAAGAAATTTAGTCTCACAACATGCCTTGAAGAAATTGAGGGATAAGAAGGAGGAGGGATAAGAAAGAAGGATGAAGAACAAGGAAACGAAGGAAGACGAAGAAAAGAAACATAAAAAAGACTTAAAAAAACAAGACAAAAGAAAAAGAAAGAAAAAACAAGAAAGAAAAAACAATTAAAAAAACGAAACAAAAGAAAAAAAAAGGAACAGAAATAAGAATTGATGTACAATGCATCTGACGTATCTAAAACATGCGGGCATGACCTGGGTAGGAGGCCGACCCCGGATAGTGAATGCTGAGAACAGACAATACAAGAACGGACAGTCCAAGCATGACCTACTTTATCTAAAGATGGCCATGGTCAAAGGCCTGGGAAAAAAACTAAAAGTAGCTTCAAACAAAAGGTGAGAATGACAAGGTTTTGAATTACAAGGAGGCCAGCTACCGTGTTCTACCTTTTGTTGGAGATAAAGTCTGGGCCGGGGAAAGGTCACCAGAAACTCTACAATGCTGAGCATATAACGAGCCTCCAATACTTTTGTCCTCTCCACTTTCCCCCCGGGTTGTAGCCCGTCGTCGTGGTATGTATTTGCCTTTCGCATCTCTCGTGGCCCAGGTAACATTTTTTCCCAATTTTTACGACAGGTCTCGTTTACGTTGTCTATCCACCGTTTCCTCGGTCTACCTCTAGCCCTTCCTGATGTTCTCATGTAGAAGGTTGCATGAACAATGTGGTCTGGTTGCATTCTCACAATGTGGCCAAACCAGTTCATTCTCTGTTGCTCAGTGTACTGTAGGCAGGGAATTGTTCCAACCTTTTCCCGAATACTACTTATATTTGTGAGTCTCTCTTCTGGTATTGTTAGTGACCTTTCGTAGGCACCGCATATTACAGGTGGCTAACTTTCGTTCCTACGCCTTATTCAATGTCCATGTCTGGCACTGGTAGCACAGGGTTGGAATGAAGATATCTACAACGAGCAACGAAGAAAAAGTTACCTATGGACAAATTACTAAAAGATACCTTTTTTTAAATTCAGAGAGTGGTGAAGTTTTGAATGCATTGCCACGGGAAATAGTGGAGGCAGGGTCAATTAATGCATGCAAGAATAAATTGGATGCGGATAGTTATTTTTAGATCAAGTGAAGTAAGCGAAACTGGTTGTATACAGACTCTGCAGAGTCTTCTAAACCAGCAGTATAATGACGAAGTAGGAGTTGACAGACATGAGGTTTGAGCTAGATGCTGAAGTGTTTCCCCCTTGATCCCGCTTGACACTTGATAAATTCGAATACCCACAGTTTTACGCTTTCGTTTACCCGTTTCAGGAGAGGGGGCGAGAGCCGTACCTCTCAGCTAAAGGTTTCTACCTCTCCCCGCCCCCACCCAACCCCACACCCCTAATGAATATATGCAGCACTGACATTTCAGAAAGGTAGTCCAAGACATCCAAATGTAACAACATATCAAGTATCGGGATAACTCGTTTCCCCGGGGATAAGACAGGAAGGGAAGAAAAGAAAAAAGGAAGGGAAAAAAAGTAAGGGGAAGAAGGGGCGGGGGGAAGTAAGGGGAAAAAGAAGGGGGGGGGAAGTAAGGGGAAGAAGAAGGGGGAAAAAATGGGGGGAAATGGAAGGGGAAAAAAGAAGGGGAAGAATAAGGGGGTAAAGGGGAAGAATAAGAGGGAAAGGAAGGGGAAGGAAGGGGAAGAAGGGAGAAAGGAAGGGGAAGAAGGGAGAAAGGAAGGGGAAGAAGGGGGAAAGGAAGGGGGAATGAATGGGAAAAGGAAGGTGGAAAAGGAAGGTGGAAAAGGAAGGTGGAAAAGGAAGGGGAAATGAGGGGCGAAAAGGGAGGGAAGAATAAGGGGGAAAAGGAAGGGAAGAATAAGGGGGAAAGGAAGGGGAAGAATGGGGAAAGGAAGAGGAAGAAGGGGAAAGGAAGGTGGAAAAGGAATGGAAAAATAAGGTGGAAAAGGAATGGAAAAATAAGGGGGGGAGGAGAGGAAGAATAAAGAGGAAAAGAAAAGGAAGAATAAGGGGGAAACGGAAAGGAAGAATAAGAGGGAAAAGGAAAGGAAGAAGGGTGGAAAGGAAGGGGAAGAAGGGGGAAGGGCAAGAAGGAGAGAAGGAAAGAAGGGGGGAAGAAGGAAAGAAGGGGGAAGAAGGAAAGAAGGGGGGAAGAAGGAAAGAAGGGGGGAAGAAGGAAAGAAGGGGGGAAGAAGGAAAGAAGGGGGGAAGAAGGAAAGAAGGGGGGAAGAAGGAAAGAAGGGGGGAAGAATGGGAGAAGAAGGGAAGGGAAAGGGAAGAAATGAAGAAGGGAAGGAAAAGGGAAAAAGGGAGGCAGGGGAAAAGGAAAAGGGGAAAAGGTGGGGGAAAAGAAAGGGGAAAAAAGGGAAAAATAAAAATAAAAAAGGAAGGGAAGAAAAAGGAAAGGGGGATGAAGGGAAAGGGGGAGGAAGGGAAAGGGGGAGGAAGGGAAAGGAAGAGGGAGGGAGGGAAAGGAAGAGGGAGGGAGGGAAAGGAAGAGGGGAGGAAGGGAAAGGAAGAGGGGAGGAAGGGAAAGGAAGAGGGGAAAGGGGGGAAGGAAGGAAGGAAGAAAGTGAGAGTGAGGAGGAGTGAGTGAGAGGCAGAGAGAGAAGAGAGGCAGAGAGAGAAGAGAGGCAGAGAGAGAAGAGAGGCAGAGAGAGGAGAGGAGGAGAGAGAGGAGAGGAGGAGAGAGGGAGAGAGAGGAGAGAGGGAGAGAGGGAGAGAGAGGGGGAGAGAGGGAGAGAGGAGAGAGGGGGAGAGAGGGAGAGAGGGGGAGAGAGGGGGAGAGAGGGGGAGAGAGAGGAGGGAGAGAGAGAGGAGGGAGAGAGAGGGAGAGGGGAGGGAGGGAGCAAGGAAGGGAGAAGACAAGCAAGGGAGCAAGCAAGGAAAAGGCAAGAAAAATAAATAAGAAAATGGAGAAAGAAAGCCACTAGCTATGGCACACGATAATGATGTACAAAGAATGCTTAATAACAACAAGGACATTTAAACCCAGCCTGTTTTACTGAGCGTACTTCAGAACCGGAACGCAACCTTTGCCCCCAGCGATAACTTCGCCCATTCTAAGACCTCTTCTGCGACCGTAATCAGTGTACCCAAGCACCCTTGACATAACGGCAATACCCAGACTCAAAGTAATGACCCAGGATCAATTGTACCCCTGCGCCGTCAAGGGAGAGGGTTCACATGAACACAATCTTTTGGGCTGCTCCGTGTCTCAGATAAAGAAGGCCATTGTGGCAAGGCAAGCCGCGTACCGATTCGTCGACTGGTTCAAATCTTTACTTTGCAAATGGTGTACGGTTCCATTAGGCGTGAGAGAGAGATTCGAATTATGTCTGTGCGTGCGTGCGTGCGTGCGTGCGTGCGAGAGAGAGAGAGAGAGAGAGAGAGAGAGAGAGAGAGAGAGAGATTCGAATTCTGGGTGTGTGTGTGATTCGAATTCTGGGGGTGTGTGTGATTCGAATTCTGGGGGTGTGTGTGTGATTCGAATTCTGGGGGGGGGGGGGGGGTGTGTGTGTGTGTGATTCGAATTCTGGGGGGGTGTGTGTGTGTGTGTGATTCGAATTCTGGGGGTGTGTGTGTGTGTGTGTGTGTGATTCGAATTCTGGGGGTGTGTGTGTGTGTGTGATTCGAATTCTGGGGGTGTGTGTGTGTGTGTGATTCGAATGCTGGGGGTGTGTGTGTGTGTGATTCGAATTCTGGGGGTGTGTGTGTGTGTGTGATTCGAATTCTGGGGGTGTGTGTGTGTGTGATTCGAATTCTGGGGGTGTGTGTGTGTGTGTGATTCGAATTCTGGGGGTGTGTGTGTGGGATTCGAATTCTGGGGGTGTGTGTGTGTGTGTGATTCGAATTCTGGGGGTGTGTGTGATTCTTCTTCTTCGTACGCTGTCAGACGTCAACTTGAATTTGTTGGAAGAAAGCAGCGGTCATCTTGAGGCTGTCGACACTGCCATAGAGCTTGTCTGGTGTTGCCACTGGTGATGGCCACATGTGCTTTCTCTGGTCCTCGTATGTCTGGGCAATTTTGCAGCAGATGTTCAGCGGTCATTTTCCCTGTACCACAGGTGCATTCGTCAGTGCCACCTATCTTCAGTTTAGGTGTGTGATTCGAATTCTGGGGGTGTGTGTGAGAGATTCGAATTCTGGGGGGTGTGTGAGAGATTCGAATTCTGGGGGGGGGGGGGGGTTTGAGAGATTCGAATTCTGGAAGTGTGTGAGAGATTCGAATTCTAGAAGTGTGTGAGATTCGAATTCTAGAAGTATATGAGAGATTCGAATTCTTGGGGTGTGAGAGAGATTCGAATTCTTGGGGTGTGTGAGAGATTCGAATTCTTGGGGTGTGTGAGAGATTCGAATTCTTGGGGTATGTGAGAGATTCGAATTCTGGAAGTGTGTGAGATTCGAATTCTAGAAGTATATGAGAGATTCGAATTCTTGGGGTGTGTGAGAGATTCGAATTCTTGGCGTGTGTGAGAGATTCGAATTCTTGGGGTATGTGAGAGATTCGAATTCTGGAGGTGTGTGAGAGATTCGAATTCTGGAGGTGTGTGAGAGATTCGAATTCTGGAGGTGTGTGAGAGATTCGAATTCTGGAGGTGTGGGAGACGTGATTTTTGGTGGGTGTATGAGAGACTTAAAAAGAGTGTCAACAAAACACGTGTTCATGAATTTCAAAAAGGCGTTCGACAGAGTATGACCTGCGGCGCTATAGACAACAATGAAGCATGACAATTCGCTACCCATCACAGCCCCGGCCGTTACCTCGGGGAAGCAAGCCCTTAGAAAATGGAGGAAACAGACCCTTACATAAAATGAATGACAAAGTCGGATGCACTGGGCCGACAGGCACAAAATAAAAACAGTGCATCGCACATCGCCTTGAGAATAGAGAAAAGAGAAAAGAGGCGAACGAAAAACAAATTATATATATATTTATATATTTTACCTTAAATTTATCTTATAACACTTTGTTATGAACTTACGTCCTTGGGCGAAAAATATGGCTTGGATTAGATACACTGATCCGCAAGGGCGACAGCGTGGTGGAGAAGGCATTGTTGTAAGATACAACTATGGGAAAATAGCCCATAAGACTTTCCCTAATGGGAGGATCCAATTTTAGTGCAGTCAATGGCCCTCCTACAGGCAATAAGAATGATTACCAGAACAGACGTACCAGAACAGACGAGCACCCGCCAACTCTTCGCTGTATTCTTTACCGATTACAGATAATACCACTAGAATTGATACAAAACAGAGGTGAGCCAATTATGCAGGAGATCAGATCAGAGATCTACAGAATCCAAAGAACGTCAACAGTTGATTTTCTGTGGCTATCCTCCGATTGTGGAATCACCGGGAATAGGGGACGGCGTGGGCTAGTGGTTAAGTGACACGACTCACAACCAAAGGTGCTGGGTTCGATCCCCATCACAGCACCGCCCGTTACCCCGAAGAAGCAAACCCTTAGAAAATGCAGGAGAAAGCAGACCCTTACATAAAATACATGCTGAAGTCGGATGCACTGGGCCGAGAGGCGCAAAATAAACACCCCAGTGCAACGCACACCGCCTAGGGGAATAGATAAAATAAGGCAAACGCAACAAACAAAAACAAAAACAAAACAAAAATTTAAAATTTAAAAAAAATCACCGGGAACGAGATAACTAATGCCCTGTACAAAACAGAAGTCCGCATGGAACAACTTATCCGCACAATGATCTACAGAGAGGGGAAAAAAACTATCATCCACAATCAGTACACCCCAAAAAGAAGAAAGACGTGGACGTTAGCAACAGACCTTGCCCAATCAAAAAGGTAAAGGTAAAGGCCGCCGTTCATCGCAGACGATGATGGCATAATTTATTTGCTAGCGATATTTTTTAGTAAGGATTAGCTGCGCTACTTTTATCCTCACTCTCTCGTCTCGGGCCGCCCGACCCCAGTGGCAAGTCAAGGCCAGGACGACTAGGGGATGGCTACGAGATGCAGGGGACTGCATCAAGCACCCGTGAAAAATACGGCAGAGTCCGGAGTCGAACCCACACCACCTGATCACGAGGCCGACGGCTTAACTACTTCGCCACAGAATACCCAAACCTTGCCCAATCCACCAATCCCACAAACACCAACAAACCACCATCTTTCGCCCGAGAACATGCCACTGTAGACTACTGAGCAACCTACATCGGCCCAAGATATCGCGTACAAGCTAGTGGATAAGTTTCTATGTTGAACCGGGCAATACAAGCTAGTGGATGTTCCCATGTTGAACCGGGCAATACAAGCTAGTGGATAAGTTCGCATGCTGAACTAGGCAATACAAGCTAGTGGATAAGTTTGCATGTTGAACCGGGCAATACAAGCTAGTGGATAAGTTCGCATGTTGAACCGGGCAATACAGCGTACGAAGAAGAAGAACCGGGCAATACAAGCTAGTGGATAAGTTCCCATGTTGAACCGGGCAATAACGCTCGAACACATCCTACAAGACTGCCCAGCATACAATGACCTGCGATGCCAAACCTGGCCACCAGGAGCTGAGCTGGCACAGAAGGTATGGGCTGTCCTGGCCCTGAAGAGGTCCGTAGACTTCGTCCTTGTGACGGAACTACAGCATGACCAAAAAAAGCCTGAACACAGAAGAAAAATGGCTTAAGCTGTCATCAATTTGAGACCAATGTTCATAAAAACTAAGAAGCGCCATTCAAGTTCAAGGCCAATGAGCAGACTATCTGAAAGACTGACACACATACTGGCACTTGTCGTGCCTAATAATGTCTCGAGTGTACGCTAGAGGTCATTTGCCCATTAAATCTCGACATTTTGAAGATAATTTTGAAGATAAAGAGTTCAAGAGGTGGCTCTACTGCGTCTCACAAAATGTCCACTTCATCAGGTACTTTTTTTTTCTCATAAAGAGCACCAGCCACATTTGCAGTTGGTTTGACATTCTGGGTCGTCTGAGTGGCAGAGAAGCTGGAGCGCGTTTATCTTGCTCTAAAGAGGCAAGGTACGATACTGGGTCTGATATGTTTGTCTATCCAGATTAAAAAGGTTCTTTATGTACGTTTATGGAAGACCATCCTAAGAAGGATACTGGTAGCCATCCTTAGAAGGAAGGATACTGGTAGCCATCCTTAGAAGGAAGGATACCGGTAGCCATCCTTAGAGGAAGGATACCGGTAGCCATCCTTAGAGGAAGGATACTGGTAGCCATCCTTAGAGGAAGGGTACTGGTAGCCATCCTTAGAGGAAGGAAACTAGTAGCCATCCTTAGAGGAAGGATACTGGTAGCCATCCTTAGAGGAAGGATACTGGTAGCCATCCTTAGAAGAAGGATACTGGTAGCCATCCTTAGAGGAAGCGAAGAGTGGCCATCCTTAGAGGAAGCGAAGAGTGGCCATCCTTAGAGGAAGCGAAGAGTGGCCATCCTTAGGGGAAGCGAAGAGTGGCCATCCTTAGGGGAAGCGAAGAGTGGCCATCCTTTGGGGAAGCGAAGAGTGGCCATCCTTAGAGGAAGCAAAGAGTAGCCATCCTTAGAGGAAGCAAAGAGTAGCCATCCTTAGAGGAAGCAAAGAGTAGCCATCCTTAGAGGAAGCAAAGAGTAGCCATCCTTAGAGGAAGCAAAGAGTAGCCATCCTTAGAGGAAGCAAAGAGTAGCCATCCTTAGAGGAAGCAAAGAGTAGCCATCCTTAGAGGAAACGAAAGAGCAATCAGTGTCAGGTGAAACATACTGATCAACTCACGCATGGAAATCAAGATGCTGAGCAGTGCATGAACTGTGGCGACCCTCAAAGTTAAATGCTAGCGTCAGAGCCAGCTACCCAGAGCTGCTAGGACCCTTCTCCAACTCCCTACGTGGTGATCCTGGATAACAGGCTGCAACATGGCAGACTGGCTAAGGAGAAGGGATCGAAGAGGGAATGCTAACCCGGTACCCAAAAAATCTAATGCGAAGTCGGATGTGTCGGACCGAAATGTGCAAACATCGCAGTCAAGATGTAAACACAACGCATTCCTTTCTTCGCGCTACATCATGCTACTTACAAAGCGCTTCTCAGAGCTTTGTAGCGGGAGTTTCTTCTTCGTTCTCAATCTCCCGCTCCCAAACCCTGAACGTTCTCAATCTCCGCCTACCAAGCCCTGAACGTTCTCAATCTCCCGCTACCAAGCACTGAACGTTCTCAATCTCCCGCTACCAAGCACTGAACGTTCTCAATCTCCCGCTACCAAGCCCTGAACGTTCTCAATCTCCCGCTACCAAGCACTGAACGTTCTCAATCTCCCGCTACCAAGCCCTGAACGTTCTCAATCTCCCGCTGCCAAGCCCTGAACGTTCTCAATCTCCCGCTGCCAAGCCCTGAACGTTCTCAATCTCCCGCTACCAAGCCCTGAACCTTCTCAATCTACCGCTCTCAAGCCCTGAACGTTCTCAATCTCCCGCTGCCAAGCCCTGAACGTTCTCAATCTCCCGCTACCAAGCCCTGAACCTTCTCAATCTACCGCTCTCAAGCCCTGAACCTTCTTAATCTCCCGCTACCAAGCCCTGGACGTTCTCAATCTCCCGCTACCAAGCCCTGAACGTTCTCAATCTCCCGCTACCAAGCCTTGGACGTTCTCAATCTCCCGCTACCAAGCACTGGACGTTCTCAATCTCCCGCTACCAAGCACTGGACGTTCTCAATCTCCCGCCCTCAAGTTCTGAAAATGGCTTTGTAAGTAGCAGGATGTTGTCTGGAGAATGAAATGCGTTGTGGCGTGGTTTACAGCTTGAATGCGATATTTTTACCTTTCGTTCTGACACATCAGACTTCAGCAGACATGTTTTGAGTACCGGGTTGCCTTTCCTTATCGATCCCTTCTTAACCAGTCTGCTCTGTTGCAGCATGTTATCCAGGATCACAGCGTGGAGGCTTAGAAGGATCGTGGCAGCTCTGGTTCACAGGCCCTGACGCCAGCAGTCGGCTATGTGACGCTGACCACTGCAGCCCATGCGCTGCCCAGCGTCTTGATCTCGTAGCGAGAGTTTCAGAACGAATGAAAAAGAACCTGCCCAACGTTGGAATGTACTGAAAACAGGCAATATCTGGGGATATCTTCATGTGTTTTCGTCTGCTCTTTTTTCTCTAGGGTTGTGTATTCCAGAACAGAGATTGTACTGCAATGTTGTCCGCTGGTTTCTTCAATATGCCTCATACCCAACGCCAGCGCCTTCTTTCCACTTCGTTTCACTAATATTCGTCTGGTTCTTTCCAACAGTTCCACTTTAGTCATCTTATTCCATTTACAACTTTCGTTTCACTCAAGGTACATATTTCTGTTGACTTTGTCAAAAGTCCACAATATAGATGGATTAGCAACAAATGCTGGCAAGAAATGAAGCGCTTGTATCTTTACAACATACCCTGAGGACCATTGTGAGACAAGGAGTGTGTCCACTGATAAATTCTGCTAAAAAACTATACAGCTGTTGTTCAAGCTCTCAGGCTGCCAACTCGATCCTGACTGACAGGTCCGATTTTTTTTTTTTTTTTTTTTTCCGTTCGCCTTATTTATCTATTTTCCAAGGCGTGTGTGCGTTACACTGTAGTTTTTATTTTTGCGCCTGTCGGCCCAGTGCATCCGACTTCAGCATGCATTTTATGTAAGGGTCTGCTTCCTCCTGCATTTTCTAAGGGTTTGCTTCCCCGGGGTAACGACCGGTGCTGTGATGGGGATCGAACCCAGCACCTTCTGGTTGTGAGCCGTGCCACTTAACCACTAGGCCACGCCGTCCCCTACAGGTCCGATTAATGTATTTCACTTAACCAGACGTTAGTAAAAGGCTACTTTATTCGCTGTTTTTGTTGTTCCGCTTGTTAATCTCGTCATGAAACAGCAAATCTAATATATAGTAAACTGACAGACAACTCAAATAGGGGGGCGCGCAATGAAATGAACAGACTAGTCATGTGAAACACGGGGAGAGAGGTCTACAGAACTGGCAAGCCACAACCTAGGTGACAGTATAAATCAACTCACAAGTTAGGATCAGAGCACCATTTTGTCCCGGCTGAGAACCCAACACATCCCCACTTAACAAGCACGTGAACATGATCCAATCACAACATACCCCCTGAGTGCCAGCTGTGTACACACCCATACGAAACCGCTGATCATGTCTTTGAATGCTCAGCGCTCAAAGATGTTTGCGAATGTCCATTGTTTTTGTTTTTTGTTTTGTTTTTGCGTTCACCTTATTTCTCTAATCCCCAAGGCCTTACTCTGTGGTTTTTATTTTGCGCCTGTCGGCCCAGTGCATCCGACTTCAGCATTCATGTTATTTAAGGGTCTGCTTCCTCCTGCATTTTCTAAGGGTTTGCTTCCCCGGGGTAACGGCCGGTGCTGTGATTGGGGATCGAACCCAGCACCTTCTGGTTGTGAGCCGTGTCACTTACCACTAGCCCAAGCCGTCCCCAATGTGCATAATGAGTAAGTTACTCTTTGTGCGCCCTGAAAAGGACGTTAATTGGCAGTTTCAAAAGCTTTCCTCACATCACGAACGTGCTGATGAAGGTGGGCCGAGGTCCTCAAAGCGGTAGTGCTATGCTTGGCTTCATCTGCGTGTCATTCACTACTACGAGAATCACTTTGATCCCTCTCCTTGTTATCCTGGCTGCCATGAAAACAGCCCGTTTCCAGGGAGGGCTACTAGGAAGCCGAGGTGAGGGTCTTGGCCAGTATATTTTGCCTGACCAGACGTTAGTCTTCCTCCCTGCTCAACGATGTTAGGAACATGCTTCTTTCTCCGAGTCTCGGAAGTCAATTAAATTGAACACGTTGTATGACACTAGACAACTAACAAACACGTACATATACTATTACATAGCACTAGGCCGAAGGGCGGGAGCCCAGATGCTGCTGGATCTGTAACAACAGCACGAGATGTTCTTGAACTAGGTCACACAACTTTTGTATGACAAATAGTAAACACTGCGTAGCAGCAGGGAGCAGTTTGCCTGTATTCAGCCGAACAATAATTAGAAAGAGGGGTGCTGTTGTATGCGGTGGGGGGGGGGGGGGGGGCGCTGTTGTATGTGGTGCTAATAACGCCATTAATTACTTTACTGCTGTCCTGATTCGAGCGTTACTTTCCACTTCCGGTATGAATATTTAATTTCAGTGCACTTTTGTAACCCCCCAGGCGTACCTCAGTCATTTCGACACAATAGGCAATACACCTAAGACCCAAACACCGTGTTATCACGCAATGTGGTCGAGCTGTACCTTTGAGAATTTAAACTGCAGTTTAAAATAACAAGCAGGCGCGTTCACATCACTAAGGTAAACGGTAATGGTAGTCCCATAGGCCGACATTGCCATCAGGGATGAAGTGTCAGTACTTTGTTGTACGAGGATCCAGATATATACTGATGGATCAGCAACAAACGCAGTGAAGAATGGAGGCGCGGAAATATATTGTCTACCCAGATAAAGAAAACGAAACCGCTAGTTTTATTGAAACCACAAGCAGAGAACATCATTGCTGGGGAACAAGCAGGGTTCGGACAGGCAAGAAGCACTACAGAACAGATATTTAATTTGAGGCTGCTAAGCGAGAAATATCTAGAACAGGAGCAAAAACTATCATGTGTTCGTGGATTTTAAGAAGGTGTTTGATAGGGTATGAAATAAAGCGCTATGGGCAACCATGAGGATGTATACAACGGAAATATAAAGGCCTTGAACACCTGTATGACAAGGCGTCCAGCGCAGTTATTGTGACTGGGAGGCGAGGGGACTGGTTTCGCACATTTTGGTGTGAGACAGGGGTGTAAACTCTCTCCAACTCTTTTAAATATATTCGATGAGGGATCGGAGGGAGAGAGAGAGAGGGAGGGATCGAAGAGAGAGAGAGGGAGGGATCGAAGAGAGAGAGAGGGAGGGATCGAAGAGAGAGAGAGGGAGGGATCGAAGAGAGAGAGAGGGAGGGATCGAAGAGAGAGAGAGGGAGGGATCGAAGAGAGAGAGAGGGAGGGATCGAAGAGAGAGGGATCGAAGAGAGAGGGATCGAAGAGAGAGGGATCGAAGAGAGAGGGATCGAAGAGAGAGGGATCGAAGAGAGAGAGAGAGAGAGAGAGAGGGAGGGATCAAAGAGAGAGAGGGAGGGATCAAAGAGAGAGAGGGAGGGATCAAAGAGAGGGAGGGAGGGATCAAAGAGAGGGAGGGAGGGATCAAAGAGAGGGAGGGAGGGATCAAAGAGAGGGAGGGAGGGATCAAAGAGAGGGAGGGAGGGATCAAAGAGAGGGAGGGAGGGATCAAAGAGAGGGAGGGAGGGATCAAAGAGAGGGAGGGATCAAAGAGAGGGAGGGAGGGATCAAAGAGAGGGAGGGAGGGATCAAAGAGAGGGAGGGAGGGATCAAAGAGAGAGAGGGAGGGATCAAAGAGAGAGAGGGAGGGATCAAAGAGAGAGAGGGAGGGATCAAAGAGAGAGAGGGAGGGATCAAAGAGAGAGAGGGCGGGATCAAAGAGAGAGAGGGCGGGATCAAAGAGAGAGAGGGCGGGATCAAAGAGAGAGAGGGCGGGATCAAAGAGAGAGAGAGGGTGGGATCAAAGAGAGAGAGAGAGGGTGGGATCAAAGAGAGAGGGAGGGAGGGATCAAAGAGAGAGAGGGATCAAAGAGAGAGAGGGATCAAAGAGAGAGAGAGGGATCAAAGAGAGGGAGGGGGATCAAAGAGAGGGAGGGATCAAAGAGAGGGAGGGATCAAAGAGAGGGAGGGAGGGATCAAAGAGAGGGAGGGATCAAAGAGAGGGAGGGAGGGATCAAAGAGAGGGAGGGAGGGATCAAAGAGAGGGAGGGGGATCAGAGAGAGGGAGAGGGATCGAAGAGAGAAGAAGGGATCGAAGAGAGAAGGGTAGGGATCGAAGAGAGAAGGGTAGGGATCGAAGAGAGAAAGGAAGGGATCGAAGAGAGAAGGGAAGGGATCGAAGAGAGGGAGGGATCAAAGAGAGGGAGGGATCAAAGAGAGGGAGGGATCAAAGAGAGGGAGGGATCAAAGAGAGAGGGATCAAAGAGGGAGGGATCAAAGAGGGAGGGATCAAAGAGCGGGAGGAATCAAAGAGAGGGAGGGATCAAAGGGAGGGATCAAAGAGAGAGGGGGAGGGATCAAAGAGAGAGAGGGAGGGATCGAAGAGAGAGAGGGAGGGATCGAAGAGAGAGAGGGAGGGATCGAAGAGAGAGAGGGAGGGATCGAAGAGAGAGAGGGAGGGATCGAAGAGAGAGAGGGAGGGATCGAAGAGAGAGGGAGGGATCGAAGAGAGAGAGGGAGGGATCGAAGAGAGAGAGGGAGGGATCGAAGAGAGAGAGGGAGGGATCGAAGAGAGAGAGGGAGGGATCGAAGAGAGAGAGGGATCAAAGAGAGAGAGGGATCGAAGAGAGAGAGGGATCGAAGAGAGAGAGGGATCGAAGAGAGAGAGGGATCGAAGAGAGAGAGGGATCAAAGAGAGAGAGGGATCAAAGAGAGAGGGATCAAAGAGAGAGAGGGATTGAAGAGAGAGAGGGATCGAAGAGAGAGAGAGGGATCGAAGAGAGAGAGAGGGATCGAAGAGAGAGAGGGATCGAAGAGAGAGAGAGGGATCGAAGAGAGAGAGAGGGATCGAAGAGAGAGAGGGATCGAAGAGAGAGAGAGAGGGATCGAAGAGAGAGAGAGGGATCGAAGAGAGAGAGAGGGATCGAAGAGAGAGAGAGGGATCGAAGAGAGAGAGGGATCGAAGAGAGAGAGGGATCGAAGAGAGAGAGGGAGGGATTGAAGGAGAATGGATCGAAGAGAGAAGGCTAAAACGGTACTAAAAAATGCCTGCTGAAGTCGGATGTGTCGGACCGAAAGGTGCAAATACCACAGTCAAGCTGTAAACTACGACACAACGCATTCCGTTCTCTGGACTATATTCTGCCACTTAAAGTTCTTTCAGTGCTTGGCAGCGGGAGATTGAGAACGAACGAAGCCAAGCCAAAAGGACGGTGACGTAGTTTACAGCGAGGCTGCAATGAATCCGGTTTCAGCACAGCAATTTTGGGAACCGGGTTTATCTTCCCTCCTTGATCTTTATTCTCTAAGCCAGACTATTAGTACAACCTATTTCCATATCCACCTGTTCTGTTCCTTATTTATGTATGCTATTTCCACGATTAGATTCCACCCATGGTGGCTGAACGAAAGCCGGATTGGTGGGCATGCGCTTGACGGTCTGGCGGAGTTTGCTTAATGCGTTATCTTGTTCATCTTCCTTGTAGCTGAACGCATGTCTGGGTCTGGTGGCTTTGCCTTTTGCAAGTAAGACGATACATGGCAGATGATCACTGTCCTGTGCCCCCAACACGTCCCGTGTGTAGTGGGAGGTTTCTCTGATCCAGAGCCAGGTCAATGACCCCGTCTGTGTCGCCAGGCCGAGTTGCCAGCCTTGTTGGGCACCCGTCATTATGTTTGTGAGGTTTGTGTTGAGAAGTGCCTGGCTCGACGCAATCCCCTGCCTATTTTCAGTAGGATTTCCCCACTCCTTGGATCTAGCGTTGGGAATCAAGATGCTGAGCAGCGCATGAGCTGCAGTGGTCAACGGTCCATAGCTGACTGTTAGCGTCAGGGCCAGCGAACCAAAGCTGCCAAGACCCTTATACACCTCCGTGCGGTGATCCTGGATAACAGGCTGCAGCAGGGCAGGCTGGCTAAGGAGAAGGGATCGAAGAGGGAATGCTAACCCGGTACTAAAAAAATGCTTGCTGAAGTCGGATGTGTTGGACCGAAAGGAGCAAATATCGCAGCCAAGCTGTAAACTACGACAACGCATTCCGTTTTCTGGACTACATTCTGCTACTTAAGCCCTTTCAGTGTTTGGTAGCGGGAGATTGAGAACGAACGCAGAAGAAGAAGGATCTAGCATTGAAGTCGCCAGCGATGATCCACATATCAACCATTTTGTGGAAACATATGGTTGAGGTCAGCTGTGGTTCGCTGACCCTGACTGCTGTCAGCCAGCTATGAGTCGCTGACTGCTGTCAGCTCACTCACTGATGCATCTTCAGACCCTATGAAACACATACGAGTAGCTACGCAAACCTCGACAATGCGGATACACAAAGAGAGAAGTAATAGTATTCTGAATAGACGCTTAATACTCTTGTCGCATTACGCCAAGGGTACACCGGAAGTTTTGTGAAAGAATTATAATGGGGTCATGATACGAGAGCGCTTAATACGGTGTTTTTACTGTAAAGAAATGCTTTTCTTAGTTCTATGGCCTGGTTCCTATATTAGCCTGCTACTCAAGTGCCCAAACTAGTGTTTTCACCTGTTTGAATATTCAAAAAACGTGTCAGCTGTGTCGAAATTGGAGGAACTGGAAAATTATATCCCACGCCTATTGTTGACAATACAATATCACGTGATCGTCACATGGCAACACTGTTTCAAAACAAACTTGCACTTTGAATTTTCAAATCGAAGGTGTGAATGAGTACACAGGAAGTACATTTAGATAAGCCAATGGTGACAATGACAGGACGGGAACTGGTCAATTGTCCTCACAAAAAAGTCTTTGTACAATTGCAAAGGCCGCCGTCCATCGTAGATGATGGCATAATTAATTTTGCTTGCGTATTTTTAGTTAGGATTAACTGCGCTACTTTTTATCCTCACTCTCTCGTCTCGTGCCGCCCGACCCCAGTGGCAAGTCCAGGACAAGACGACTAAGAGGCGACTACGAGATGCAGGGGACCGCATAAAGCACCCGTGAAAAAAACGGAGTCCGACGGCTTAACCACTTCGCCACGGAATTGTACAATTACGTGTCTAACAATTCCATCTTGGATATCCTTGTGTCAGTCAGGAAGTTACAATCATCATGATTTTTCATCAGACAAGTGCGGGTTTGTGGGAGAGAAGAGAGCATGAAACCTGCCAGTGTGAAGAATAAGTGCTCTCTATCGTGGATGACCTTCTTCGTTCACTTTCAAACAAAAACTTCTTTATACTGGCTAAAAAGGCAGTGCTGAGTCTGTACAACACCTTGGACCATCGAAGCACCCCTCAGGATTCTCTCGTTATAGTTCATCAATTTTAGGGAGGACCATGTCACTCTGTTTTTCCCGTGGATTCGGCACATCTGGAGCACATGTTCCATCTGTTTATTCTCCCCCACATGGACACCTGCATGTGTGCTCCCTTTTGAGTATGTTCAGCCTGTGAGGTTGTGTGGTTGTCCCAGTCTGCAGTGGCATGTTCGCATATTGAATCTTGATCTCTTTGACCCAGCTGTAAATCTTTCGTTCGATCCCAAACCCCCGCTACCAAATCCTGAAAATGGCTTTGCAAGTAATAGAATATTGTCCGGAGAAGGGAATGGGGTGTGTCGTAGTTTACAGCTTGACTGCGACATTTGCACCTTTCAGTCCGACAGATCCGAGAGAGAGAGGGAGAGAGAGAGACTAAGTTTGGGAAGAGGAGACTAACGTCTGGTCAGACAAAACATGCCGATTGGACAATGTTAGTCAGGGTCAGGTGAAATTTACTGGCAAAGACCGCACTTCACTTCCACGTAGGTATCCCTGGAAACGGGCTGTTTTAATGGCATCCTGACTATGGAGGTGGGGGAATCTAACTCATCCTAGTAGTTGAGCGATAAGCAGATGATGTCAAGCATAGAACCAACTGGAAAACACCGGTTCCCCTTTATTAGCACGCTCGTAATGCGAGAATAGCTACAGCAATCCAGCTCTCGAGGTCCTTTTCAATGGGCACAAAAGAGTTATCTTACTCAATGTGAGCATTCAACAACAAAACGGCGAGGTCTCCTTTCCTGTTATGTCCAGGGCTCTCATTCGGATTTAGGGCTCTCATTCGGATTTAGGGCTCCCAGGAAATGCCCGTTAGGATCTGGTCATCTCAAACTTTAAACTAAGCCAGCATGGAGGACTTGAAGATGGCTAGAAGAGGTGGTTCAACGTAGGCCCATGCTGTTAGACGATGTAATAACCCATATACCCAGCCATAAACCTAACCCTAGCCCTAAACGTAACCCTAACCCTAAACGTAACCCTAACCCCAAACGTAACCCTAACCCCAAACGTAACCCTAACCGTAACCCTAACCTTAACCCGTCGCAAAACTGAATATTACCATCTTTTCTACACTTCTATCTTTATCTGTCTTTACTTATTTAAAATAAAATTATATCGACCTGTCCTCCCCTTTTAACGCGAAATGGAATGTCCCGTTATGTATTATGGGAACCCAGAGAAATACGTTTGGGGTGAATTTAAGACAAGCACGCAGCAGACGTGTCAGATTGGCTTATTTAGCCATCTTCGGATTCATGCGAAAGGTGAATGCTGACAATAGTCATCGATTTACGATGGACGAAAAAACTATAACAAGAAAGATGGTGATACTTCAGAACTTTATTTTTCATTCTCGAATGAATACTCACCCGCAGTGGTCGTCTGTTGGCCGTCTCTGGGTTTTGTAGAATAACCCTGTACACAGCTACACAGGAGGACCGAAACCACTAGAAACTTGAGACTGTAAAGACCAGCTTGGCGCTGACAACGGCCTGTGTCTGCCATCGTACCTGCAACGCGTCTCTTCTCCCGTCTGGGTGGCGCTGGGGATCAATTGTTAGAAGTGTGATTAAAGAGTGCCGGACAGATTTGGGGGGGGGGGGGGGGGGGGGCGATGACACAGGTACAATACAAAAGTAGATCGCGCACTGAAGGTCAATTGGAGGTCAGCCTGTCTGACTGACCAGTCCGGAGATGGGCTCAGACTTCAACCTTATACAGAACAAGTTTTTATTTATGCATAGGAGCGAGGTTGCCATATTGGCAACTTAGATGCCAAATTCCAGAAATATGAAATTTGTTCTAACCCTTTTGGCATCATTTTTGTTTTAAACGTTTTTTTTTTTAATTTCAACATTTTCTTTTTGTAATGCCTTTTACTAGGATGTTTTGTTTTTTAGGGTGTTTTTGTTGTTGTTAATGTTTGGGGGGAAATGTTGCGTAATATAATATATTCATTATTTGCTGTCTGTAAAGTTGCGTTTGAAACAAATAACTCGAGTTTCAATAATTCATCTGTTTAGCTGTTTTCTTAGAGCTGAACTTTCAATTTCCTATTCGAAGTGTTAGGGATGCGATATACAATTACAAATTGATTGGGATTTACTTAAAAATAAGTGAAAATATGGTATTTGGTATCGATTTCATATTAATCAATCAATAGTACGCTGAGGCGACCAGGGTCCGTCGCGTCGAATGACCATGTCTATGACCAAAGTCTGATAGCCGTGTCCAAGCCGGCTTGTAGTTCTGTAAGGAAGATGGCGATCTGTTTTAGACAGGTGTTGCGAGGGCGGCCGCGAGGCGGGCGGCCGCGAGGGCGTCTCCAAGATTAGCACCGCTTCTTCCTGTAACTCGGCATCCCCCTTCCCTCCCCACAGCCTGACGGTGCATCCCGTGGGCTGGGACTTCCCGGGAAAGGCGAGCAGCGTAACCGAAGAGGGAGAGACGACGGCGATCAATCGTTGAGATAATGCCTGCAAGTTGAGTACGTCGATCTACCATTTGCACCTTTTGGTCCAACACATCCGACTTCAGCAAGCATTTTTTTAGTACCGGGTTAGCATTCCCTCTTCGATCCTTTCGCCTTAGCCAGTCTGCCCTGCTGCAGCCAGTTATCCAGGATCACCGCATGGGTTTAGAAGGGTCTCGGCAGCTCTGGTTGACTCTTAGCAGTCAGTATGGATCGCTGACCACTGCAGCTCAAAAGCTGCTCATCTTGATCCCATATGTATGATATTAGATGTTCTCCAAAAATATATTGATATTTAGCTTAACTTCATTATACTGGTTTAGAAGGCTCTATGAGTTGGTATACAACCAATGCATTACACCCATCGATACTAAATATAACTGAACATCCAATCGACTTTTAAATGCATTACTGACAATGCCTCCACCACAGCCTGTAGCAGTGCATTCCAAGCACAAGCATTCACCAGTCTCTGGGACTAAAAATGTTTTTCCTAATATCTAATCTGAACCCGTATTTAAATAATTTGAAGATGTGTCCTCTTGTTCGTGTAGTCGGTTGTACTTTGAAAAACGTGGTAGTCTTAATCCTTTTCAATTATTTATAACCTTTTATTAAGCCACCTCGAGTTATTCTGTTCTAGGCACTGCAGACCAGTTTATTTTCTAAGCGTTTCAAATGTTGTGACATAATAAAATGGAACGAGTGAGTCGGACAGAAAGAAGATTCGATGGCAACATCCTCCTCCAATGGCAACATCCTCCTCCAATGGCAACATCCTCCCCAAATGGCAACATCCTCCCCAAATGGCAACATCCTCCCCAAATGGCAACATCCTCCTCCAATGGCAACGTCCTCCTCCAATGGCAACGTCCTCCTCCAATGGCAACGTCCTCCTCCAATGAGAATATCCTCACCGAGGTAGACACAAAGACGAATATTTAAAAATTATACAGAAACGAGGACTGAGTTGGCCGAGACAATGTGCTACATGAAAGGGTCTTCTACAGTAGATACTAGAGATCAAAATAGGAAGGATGCGATCAAGAATCACCTTTACATCTCAGACCTGCAGAGCCAAAGTAAAGTAACCCATATTATTACTGCCGTAGGGGTGGATGTGTTAGCGATCTCACATTTCAAAGGCTCGGCTATATGAGGGCGGTAGCCATCTCCTCTCCCTCGCCACTTTTACTTCCCGGTCTGAACCGGTACCCATTTAAGGGTGGGTCGACCCGGGAGCCATTGCGGTCTGAAAAAACATTACCGCCCCGCACAACCGGTTTTAGGACTGATAATGCTCAGACAACCGCACAACCGGTTTTAGGACTGATAATGCTCAGACAACCGCACAACCGGTTTTAGGACTGATAATGCTCAGACAACCTTACAACCGGTTTTAGGACTGATAATACTCAGACAACCGTACAACCGGTTTTAGGACTGAGAAACCAGAAGATAAGTAGACCTGCGTTTTACTAAAGTGTTTCGAACCAGTGTCCACTTCGTCAGAAAACTTATCCAAACCGCTCGACTACCACACACGTCCTTCCTCGCATTCCCAAATAAAAACGGCTTACATCTTGCTCCAAACAAGTGGTTAATTGATCCACATACGCTGCAAACGAAACAGAACGTCAGAGATACAGACTCAGAATGGCTGTACAAAGTAAACTATCACCAACAGTGGCACGTCTTCCATCGGCATCTTTCTCGTCAAACAATGAACATGTTGCTCGTTGCTCCTGTCATCACGAACAAGAGACACTTGGCAATCGCCCGCCAACTCGTCCAATCTCACGTGAAGACGTTGAGACGAGGGAGAAACGTAATTGGATTCTTGAGTTTTGTTTAAACAAATTACATTTCATCGGCCTGAGTAGTAAAGTCGTAGGAGCAATTGCTTCGATCGGTTAATGTTGCAAGTTCGAGCCCCGGCAGTAGCCGATGATACAGCAATGAATAAGCGGGACAGCTTACATCAGGGTTTGTGACCCATAACTGAACAAGGTATTCCGCCTCTAAATGCCGGTCCTTGAAACAGGCGTGCAATCATGCAGACTGGCTAGGAGATTACGAATCGAAGAGAGAAGGTAATCTCGATCCAGAAAAGACCGTACTGAAATCGGATGTGTCGGGCCGAAAGTCGTAGAGAGCGCAGCCTCGATGTAAATATACGACACGTAGTCACAAGCGTATTTTTCAGGACGAAAATAACCTTTACCAATAGAGGAAACATTTTGCAGGACATAAAAGGTAAAACAAAACACACGGAAACGAGAATAAATAACAAAGATCCGCATAACGATGTATGGTCAAATAACCGAGGAAGTTTTACCTATCTGGGAAGTAACATTGTTAAGGACGGAGGACCAGACCAAGATGTTAACGCCGGGATTAACAGAATTGTTTTCAACTTTTTTCGCTCAATATGGAACTTTGTAGTCTTTTAGATGAATAATAAGAGAAGGCTGTTTAACACAAATCTAAAGTCTTTCCCGAGACATGGCTTGTTACTAATCTCACATCCAAACTGCAGACCTTCGTGTGTCTCTGTCGCATTCTATGTGTTAGATGGCCAGAGGGATCAAGACGCTGAGCAGCGTATGAGCTGCAGTGGTCAGCGACCCATAGCTGACTGCTAGCGTCAGGGCCAGCGAACCAGAGCTGCCAAGACCCTTCTACACCTCCACGCGGTGATCCTGGAAAACAGGCTGCAGCAGGGCAGACTGGCTTAGAAGGGATCGAAGAGGGAATGCTAACTCGGTACTCAAAAAATGCTTGCTGAAGTCGGATGTGTTGGACCGAAAGGTCGCAGTCAAGCTGTAAACTACGACACAACGCATTCCGTTCTCTGGACTACATTCTGCTGCTTAAGCTTTTTCAGGGTTTGGTAGTGGGAGATTGAGAACGAACGAAGAAGAAGAAGATGGCCAGAGACAATGGCAACCACGGATCTGTGGGAAAAAGCACTGCAGCAACCAACACAGCGGGACATTTAGGAGCGAAAGAGTGGGGACGGATATGACACACTCAGAAAGAAGCCAGACAACATAACCACGCATGCGCCTGATTAGAATGCACAGGAAAAGAAGAGAGTGGAAGATCATTAAGCTCAACCTTAATCAACTTTTACTAGTTTTTGTTCATGTTTTTTTCCCATTAAGATCATGAAATGCATTGACACGAATAGTCTATAAGGTAGTCATGTCAATTGGCGTTTCGTGGGCAGACATTAAGATGGCACAGAATAGGAACAGAGGGAGATCATCCTTTGCGGTCCTATGTTCAGAGGGGGGCCAGCCGGACACATGATGAATATGTGATGAATTAAGAGAAACAAAATACATTCCAACTTTACCCCAAATGAACTTTAACGTGCTTCTGTCAAAGTTCGGAACCCTGCTAGGTAGGTGTTTGAGAAAGCTTTAGGAACTGCGTAAGGAAAATAAATTCGTCTTTTTTGTTCGTTCTCAATCTCCCGCTACCAACCAATGAAAAGGGCTTTGTTAGCAAGTAGCAGAATGATATCCGGAGAACGGAACACGCTGTGTCGTAGTTTACAGCTTGGCCGAAAGGTGCAAATATCGCAGTCAAACTAAATTACGACACAGCCCTTTCCCTTCTCTGGACAACACTTTGCTACTTGCAAAGCCCTTTTCAGGGGTTGGTAGCGGGAGATTGAACGTCCAGAGCTTGGTGGCGGGATATTGAGAACGTCCAGGGGTTGGTGGCGGGAGATTGAGAACGTCCAGGGCTTGGTAGCGGGAGATTGAGAACGTCCAGGGATTGGTAGCGGGAGATTGAGAACGTTCAGGGATTGGTAGCGGGAGATTGAGAACGTCCAGAGCTTGGTAGCGGGAGATTGAGAACGTCCAGGGCTTGGTAGCGGGAGATTGATAACGTTCAGGGATTGGTAGCGGGAGATTGAGAACGTTCAGGGATTGGTAGCGGGAGATTGAGAACGTTCAGGGATTGGTAGCGGGAGATTGAGAACGAACGACTATAAGACGGGTGAAAATTATGATCAAGACGCTACCTCACGTCTGATTGGAAAACGGGTATCTCAACAGCTAGGACAGCCAGGTAGAGATCGAATTTCAGATCCTCAAAGCGATGATGTTACTGGGGAGCCTCGCACTGCAATACAGCCAGGCGGATCTAGACCCACCTTCTTAATTACACTTCAATATGTAAGAAGAACCACTGTTTGGAATGTCTACAATGAGTAGGTTTTACTCTTGTTCGCCCTAAAAAGGACGTTATGTGGCGGGTTGTAGTAGCTTTACTCACATTCCGAGCGTGCTGACGAAGGTGGACCGGGATCCTCCATGCGGTTGTGCTATGCATTGCTTCGAATGCGTGTCGCTCTCTACTACGGCGATTATGTCCATCCCTCACCTCGTTAGCCATGCTGCAATGAAAACAGCCCGTTTCCTGGGAGGGCTACAAGGAAGTCTAGGTGAGGGTCTTGGCCAGTATATTTTGCCTGACCCTGACTAACATGTCTGATCAGTATATTTTGCCTGACCCTGACTAACATGTCTGATCAGTATATTTTGCCTGCCCCTGACTAACATGTCTGATCAGTATATTTTGCCTGACCCTGACTAACATGTCTGATCAGTATATTTTGCCTGACCCTGACTAACATGTCTGATCAGTATATTTTGCCTGACCCTGACTAACATGTCTGATCAGTATATTTTGCCTGACCCTAACATGTCTGATCAGTATATTTTGCCTGACCCTGACTAACATGTCTGATCAATATATTTTGCCTGACCAGACGTTAGTCTTCCTCCCCAAAGAACCACTGTAACCTGCTACGAAAGACGTGAATTAACTCAACTTAGCTCGATGAGCTTCAAACATCATCATGTGACTAGACACTTGATACAAACAAGCAAATTGTTTTTTACTACAGGCTTTAATTTATACCGACATGTTTTTATGTAAGGATTTTACGTGCAAACCCATCACGAACTTCGGTCCACAACTTTCTGAAACTGCGTGACGAGGAGTCACGAGACTATGAGCGAGTAGAAATTAGCATATGTATATAAAATAGTAAATATAAAGAAAATGGTTTTTCGGTAAAATCTTTTTAATAATCTGTTCGATTTGAGCATGACATACGAGGCCAATACCATCATTAAAACCAACATCAGGGGGAAATGGGCTGATCAACACATTGGCTTCCGAAAAGAAGGATTGGGACAAATGACAATTGTCAATGTATGAAGAAGTAGAGAAAAGCAGGCAGGACCGAGGAGGAGGACACGAAGGAGGCTAGAAGAAGACGAGAAGATGACGAGAGAGAAGAAGATAGAAGAGAAACAGAAGAGAAAGAGAAACAGAAGAGAAAGAGAAACAGAAGAGAAAGAGAAACAGAAGAGAAAGAGAAACAGAAAATAAAGAGAAACAGAAGAGAAAGAGAAACAGAAGAGAAAGAGAAACGAAAGAGAAAGAGAAACGAAAGAGAAAGAGAAACGAAAGAGAAAGAGAAACGAAAGAGAAACGAAAGAGAAGAGAGAAGAGAAAGAAGAGAGAGAAGCGAGAGAAGCGAGAGAAGAAGAGAGAAGCGAGAGAAGCGAGAGAAGAAGAGAGAAGCGAGAGAAGAAGAGAGAAGAAGAGAGAGAAGAGAGAGAAGAGAGAGAAGAGAGAGAAGAGAGAGAGAAGAGAGAGAGAAGAGAGAGAGACGAGAGAGAAGAGAGAGAAGAGAGAGAGGAGAGAGAGAGGAGAGAGAGAGGAGAGAGAAGAGAGAAAAGAGAGAGAAGAGAGAGAAGAGAAGAGAAAGAAGAGAAGAGAAAGAAGAGAAGAAAGAAGAGAAGAGAAAGAAAAGAAGAGAAAGAGAAAGAAGAGAAAGAGAAAGAAGAGAAAGAGAAAGAAGAGAAAGAGAAAGAAAAGAAAGAAGATAAGAGAAAAGAAGAGAAAGAAGATGAGAGAACGGAAGAATGAAGAGAAACAGAGAAAATAGAAAAAAACAAAAAGAAGAACGAAGAAGAAAAGGAACTAAAATGAAGATCAAGAAGAACCTGACCAGTATGTTTAATTTTGGATAATATTGCAAAGATTAACAAGTTGAGTTTATGTACGCAGTTTCAGTTCTCTGGGTTATGAGGAAATTGGTTAAAATACGAGAAATGGAGGGACACCCATTTGGCAAAGAGTCATGTCAATTAAATAAAAGGTTTACATAAAAGAAGAAAGCCACCGGCGTAAACTTGCTCATGCGCAATAGACCGAATGAATAAAGTAACGCAGAGAAGCTTGAACTTGGCGAACAAAAGACCGGAAGAGACTTAATGCATGCAGAGATTTCCATCAGTACAAACTGCATCTATATGTCACAAAGACAGACAAGGTGACAATAATGCTTTGCTTAGGGACAGGGCTTCTCAAACTTTTGTTCATCAGCGACCCCTTTGGATCAGACATGTTTACACGACCCTTCATTCAATGTATATATGGTCCCAATTGGTACGCCGGGGTCTGAATGACAAAAGGTAAGAATAGCATCACTGCCCTACAGAGAGCATATCGTAAGAGGCGAGTAACTGTGTGACATGACGTAATACTGGCCATGATTAGGTGGTTTGTTAAGAGCAGCACAGATTGGGCCTAACAGGCTGCGGGTCTACTTTGCTTTAGTGTTTGAGTCTATAATGAGACTCGCACATCGGTTAACCACCCTCCGCGACACTTGTCACAACGCAGCGGAATGATATGCTGCTCGAGCCTAGCTCGCTAAGCAGGAAATCCTCCTCTCGGATACATGCAACATGCTAGAGGTGTCACATGAGCATCCGCACCTGCAGAACTAAAAGTCAACTAAGACTTATGTACCATTTATAGAAAAGATCATTTTATTGAAGGCTGAAAAAAAATATAATAAGTTGACCTTTAATGGGATGGATGTGGATTGCTTATTTTAACACAATAACTCAAATCCTAGTTTAATATTTGTCACTACTGGCCTCATAGCAATCTGGATGTTTTAAAGACTTGCTCGGCAATTTGTTTAAAGTGTCGTCAATATTGAAACTGCCGATTGGCACATGTAGATGATAACATAACAGTAGAGCTGCCATTGCTAATACCGACCGTATTGAAAATTCTGCTTTAACACCAATTGGTTTTTTTTCTTCAAATGTTACCTCTACCTCCAAATATTTCCGCGACAGTTTGAGAAGCCCTGGCCTGGGGTCATTTTTTTTTTCACTGACGGATTCAAGCAACGAATGTTGCTGGCTTGTTGTGATCTTGAGATCTTGAAATCTAGTTGTAACCGAAAACTGGAATGCAGATTAGAGTTTAGGGTTCCAATAATGTAACTACGATAAAGACGGTCCGGATTTAGGCATAAGCTACACAAGCTACGACTAAGGGCCTCAAAATACGAAGGGTTCGCAAATCAATTTAATCAGTCAAAGATAAGCATCCAAGCAATAAAAAAAAAAAAACTATGAACTTCCACTAAGAAAACTGCTGATATAAAGCTGAATAGAAAAAAGTTTCACCTTTTGTGTAACTAAAATGATACTACATGGTGATACAACAAAATAAAGGCCCACTCGTATTGCTTTGACCTCATATGGCTTCATGGATCAATATGCTGAGCAGCGCATGAGCTGCAGTGGTCAGCGACTCATAGCTGACTGCTAGCATCAGGGCCCACGAACTAGAGCTGTCAAGACCATTCTACACCTCCACGTGGTGATCCTGGATAACAGGCTGCAGCAGGGCAGACTGGCTAAGGAGAAGGGATCGAAGAGGGACTCAAAATATGCTTGCTGAAGTCGGGATGTATTGGACCGAAAGGTGCAAATATCGCAGTCAAGCTTTAAACTACGATACAACGCATTCCGTTCTCTGGACTACATTCTGCTACTTAAGCCCTTTCAGGGTTTGGTAGTGGGAGAGAATGAACGAAGCCAAGACACGCCATATGGCTTCAACCAGCTGACAAACATTTGGAATGGAAATCACTGAGCATATACACAACGATCAGACTCCAACGGCATATCAGTGCTAACATATGGATGCAAAGGTTGGGCAAGGACACTAGAAAACAAACGAAATGCTTTTGACAATGTCTTACAAAATTATTGAACATTGACTGAGAAGAATTCGAGGCTAACAAAATAAATCACCAACCAGCAATCTGTTTGTTGCATCACAAGAAAGGGGTAGACATACACCAGACACGTGCTTAGAAAGAACAATATCCTTCCATAAGATGCAATTATGTAGGTTCTAACTGGCAACAGAAAGCGAGGTCGGCTAAAAGAGACTTATCGCAGAGTGAGAGAGGGTTCTAAACATACAAGAAATGAGGCAAGTGCACGTGACGCCGTCTTTAAGGCTTATTCTCATTAGGCCGGCATTGAGTTTGTAATGTCCCGTTGAAGATCCGTATTGCTCATTTCTCCCAAGTTTGTTTATGCTGTCACTTTCTGGCTTGCATTCTTTGTCCTCGTCTCTCCATTCGGGGGGGGGGGGGTGAGGGGGGGGGGAAGAACAGCAACCCCCAAGTTATATTTCATTGGGAGTCTTTCATGTTTGGGGTTTGAGATGGCTTGGAGCACGCTCCTGCTCCTGGAGTATGCTAGAGTGAGAGTCTTTCTTGTTTGGGGTTTGAGATGGCTTGGAGCACGCTCCTGCTCCTGGAGTATGCTAGAGTGAGAGTCTTTCTTGTTTAGGGCTTGAGATGGCTTGGAGCACGCTCCTGGAGTCTGCTAGAGTGAGAGTCTTTCTTGTTTGGGGCTTGAGATGGCTTGGAGCAACTACTGGAGACTGCTAGAATGACAGTCTTTCTTGTTTGGGGCTTGAGATGGCTTGGAGCACGCTCCTGGAGTATGCTAGAGTGAGAGTCTTTCTTGTTTGGGGCTTGAGATGGCTTGGAGCACGCTCCTGGAGTATGCTAGAGTGACAGTCTTTCTTGTTTGGGGCTTGAGATGGCTTGGAGCACGCTCCTGGAGTATGCTAGAGTGACAGTCTTTCTTGTTTGGGGCTTGAGATGGCTTGGAGCACGCTCCTGGAGTATGCTAGAGTGACAGTCTTTCTTGTTTGGGGCTTGAGATGGCTTGGAGTACGCTCCTGGAGTATGCTAGAATGACAGTATTTCTTGTTTGGGGCTTGAGATGGCTTGGAGCACGCTCCTGGAGTCTGCTAGAGTGACAGTCTTTCTTGTTTGGGGCTTGAGATGGCTTGGAGCACGCTCCTGAAGTCTGCTAGAATTAGTCTTTCTTGTAGTTGTGTTTTGGCTGATAAGAATGTGTGTCTGCTAGATTGCCTTGGTAATCAGCAAACTTGATTGACTCCTGTTGATCATCGTTTACCTCTTACTCCCACATTGCAGTGCTTCATATTATGATCCATCATCACCTCTTGAATATAGGTTACACCTTCTCTACTCAACATTTACTCTTGGCCATCAATTGAGAAGACTCGATTTAGATGAATGTTTTTATCATACAAATTCTAAAGAGAAGACTCGATTTAGATGAATGTTTTTATCATACAAATTCTAAAGAGAAGACTCGATTTAGATGAATGTTTTTATCATACAAATTCTAAAGAGAAGACTCGATTTAGATGAATGTTTTTAATCATACAAATTCTAAAGAGAAGACTCGATTTAGATGAATGTTTTTATCATACAAATTCTAAAGAGAAGACTCGATTTAGATGAATGTTTTTATCATACAAATTCTAAAGAGAAGACTCGATTTAGATGAATGTTTTTATCATACAAATTCTAAAGAGAAGACTCGATTTAGATGAATGTTTTTATCATACAAATTCTAAAGAGAAGACTCGATTTAGATGAATGTTTTTATCATACAAATTCTAAAGAGAAGACTCGATTTAGATTAATGTTTTTATCATACAAATTCTAAAGAGAAGACTCGATTTAGATTAATGTTTTTATCATACAAATTCTAAAGAGAAGACTCGATTTAGATGAATGTTTTTATCATACAAATTCTAAAGAGAAGACTCGATTTAGATGAATGTTTTTATCATACAAATTCTAAAGAGAAGACTCGATTTAGATGAATGTTTTTATCATGCAAATTCTAAAGAAAAGACTGGATTTAGATGAATGTTTTTATCATACAAATTCTAAAGAGAAGACTCGATTTAGATGAATGTTTTTATCATACAAATTCTAAAGAGAAGACTTGATTTAGATGAATGTTTTTATCATACAAACTCTAAAGAGAAGACTCGATTTAGATGAATGTTTTTATCATACAAATTCTAAAGAGAAGACTTGATTTAGATGAATGTTTTTATCATACAAATTCTAAAGAGAAGTCTCGATTTAGATGAATGTTTTTATCATACAAACTCTAAATTCAGGCGTGATCAAATAACTGCAGACTCGCATCACATTTTCCTAAGAACAAATTATTTGTCTTTTACACTCCGAAAATCCTAATCACCAAACTATTTCCTCTGTACATAAATCAGACAGCCATCACATTTCTCATCTCTATTTTACATTTTGTTCTGCAAATGTCATGTTCCCGATTTTATCGCGTTTCCTCTACGGATTCTGACACTAGGTGTCACTACGGTCATACTGAATTTTTTCCTAGCTGTTTCTGTTTCCTTTCGCTTGGTCCGCTCCTTGATGCTTATTTGAGAGCTGAGTGGCATTCCATTGAATGCGACAGATCCCGTAATCATTTGCAAGATAAATTCTACCACTAATACCCAACTCAGCGGGGTATGTTTACCTCACTAAGTAACGTTGCACGACCAATATGACCTGCCCGAAACAAAATGGCAGATGCCAAGAATAAATAAGACAGGGAGATAATCACTGAGCTGATAGCCGGAAGTCAAAATATCAGCCAGGGGCGAATGCGTTTGTAGGAGGAAGTGATGGGGGAAATATTTGCAGAGAAAAAGAGGGGAAGTTGCGTTGAGTCTGGGCTTCTTCAGCATCCAATAGCCACATGAACGTATTATGTGAAGAATGTGGGCCGTTTATGCAAGCCCTCCCCTTACTCTTTTCCCCCTAGTATTTTCTGTAGAAGATGTCAATGTCACATATAGTGACCCAACCAACTCATCTTCGTTCCAGTATCATTTTCAATATTTGTTTTAGTACGCCTACTTCAATGAGGACATTGTCATTGGATCTTCTGTCAAACTCACTCTTTCCATACTACGGCAGCACCATATTTTAAACGCTTCCAATGGTGTTTTTTTTCCTTCATTGCTAGCCCCATACAGAACCACCGCTCGCTGATCAACTCTGCTCGGATTCCGCGTCACACCCGCCGTGTTTTCAAAGGTCTGTCGAGGAAACTACTAGTCAGAGGATTATGAAAATTTGCAAACTTGACGGTTGGTATGAGCAATCTACATTTGGAAGTGATATCATGAGCATCGTACGTATTCTCACTTGGCGCAGTTAGGTCCGATTTCATTTGAATATGGCGCGAATCCTGATATTCAAACAGGAATGTTAATGTCTGTTGCCAAGTAGCCTAATGCTTCGGCTATATATAGTAGATATTTGAGAACTTCCTGTGGCTTACCATATCTGGGGAAAAGATACAAATAATTTGGGTAGATTTTTTAACTGGAATTTTGCAGGGGCATCGGCCGTTAAACTGACTCTCTTCGTTTTCGAAATGCCAAGGGATTTTTAACGTGCTCGACATTGAACATTTCCAATCACGGCAACCACCCAGGACTGTCCTTCCTGATGTCCAATCACGACAACCATCCAGGACTGTCCTGATGTTCAATCACGGCAACCACCCAGGACTGTCCTGATGTTCAATCACGGCAACCACCCAGGACTGTCCTGATGTTCAATCACGGCAACCACCCAGGACTGTCCTGATGTCCAATCACGGCAACCACCCAGGACTGTCCTGGTGTCCAATCACGGCAACCACCCAGGACTGTCCTATTGTCCAATCACGGCAACCACCAAGGACTGTCCTGATGTCCAATCACGGTAACCACCCAGGACTGTCCTGATGTCCAATCACGGCAACCACCCAGGACTGTCCTGATGTCCAATCACGGCAACCATCCCTCAAATAACCAGGTCTATTTCCCCTCACATAACCAGGTCTATTTCCACTCACATAACCAGGTCTATTTCCACTCACATAACCAGGTCTATTTCCACATCATAACCAGGTCTATTGCCAAAAATAATAATTTCTTGTGCTATCAATTAACCAGGTCTATTTCCCCCCCCCCCCCCAATAACCGCGTCCATTTCCCCCACATAACCGCGTCCATTTCCCCCAAATAACCGCGTCCATTTCCCCCAAATAACCGCGTCCATTTCCCTCAAATAACCGCGTCTATTTCCCTCAAATAACCACATCTATTTCCATCAAATAACGACCTCTATTTCTCTTATATATTTAGGTCTCTCTTGGCGGCATTCGGTCTCTCTTGACGTCATACCATTAGACGAACGACGTTAGTGAAAAAAAATATATAAAAGGAGAAATGGAAATGCTTAATGAGACGCAGCAAATAAAAACAGCAGCATATTAGAAACAGGAAAACCCTAGATTGCCGTTACTCCTCAGAATAAACACCCTCAGAGTACACCCAAGCTCGGGAATTTAGTCAGTGATTCACGACTCCAAATGAGTTCTGATAAAAGTAAATTTCCATAACAGAAGAGTTCATCTATTCACTGACCACCCCCGGAATGAGGGAGTTTCTTCGTTGTACAGTCTGGCCTTAGAACCATTTTATTTTTTTCTGAAGCACGTCAATCATTTCGGTGCTTTTCATCTGAAGAAGTCGTGGGAAAACTGACAGGGCGGTCAAGAAACTATTGATAGCAGCTACGTAACAAAACAACTCAACAGAACGACGTAACAAAAAGCCTTTTTAAAGGGAGCATCGTAAACAAAAAAAGCCCTTTTAAAGGGAGCTTGGCGAAGAAGCAATAGTAGTCAGATTAAATACTTTGTTTATGACTATCGTTGCTGGAAAAGGTGGGTGTGAGGTCACGTAGTTTCTGTGCTCTGGTGAATTTTCTGAAACTTCTTTCAGAAAATTGGAACAGAAGATTCATTTCTATCAGGCTGCTATCTCCACACACAGCCTTCTTTAACAGTTCAAAGGCTGTTGTGGGGGACTTCTTTGTTACCACAGGTTCATACTTAGCTTTCTCTAATCGATTCGCCTTTTCGCTCACGTGAGCATATGGCCACAACTACGCAACTTGTTTGTTCACATGAAGACTTCTATATCATGTTTGGCTTTAAGACAACTTGAATTTAGCCTGATGCTACTTGGTATCTCCGTGGAGTTTGTCCATGGATGGTATCGGCGATGGCCACACATTCTTTCTCTTGTTCCTCGTATCTTGGACATCTTTCCAGCAGATGCTAATAGGTCATTTTGTCAGTGTCGCTGACGCATTCACCTGTATGTCGTACAAATAGTATCTCAGCCTGTTGTGGCATGCGAGGGGAGTCTAAAGATTTGCTACCTGCTCACCGCTGTTGCGCTGGTAACATGCGTCATTTGGTTGACAGGATCAAGATGCTGAGCAGCGCATGAGCTGCAGTGGTCAGCGACCCATAGCTGACTGCTAGCGTCAGGACCAGCGAAACAGAGCTGCCAAGACCCTTCTACACCTCCACGCGGTGATCCTAGATAATAGGCTGCAGCAGGGCAGACTGGCTTAGAAGAAGGGATCGGAGAGGGAATGTTAACCAGGTACTCAAAAAATGCTTGCTGAAGTCGGATGTGTTGGACCGAAAGGTGCAAACTACGACACAATACATTCCGTTCTCTGGACTACATTCTGCTACTTAGGCCCGTGTCAGGGTTTGGTATTATAAGCCCTGGGTCCCTTTCCTTATCTATCTTTCTAACACTGTTCTCTCCCATTCTGTAAGTATATTCCACATTGGATCTACCCATGTGGATGACTGTACATTTGTCTACATTAAAGTCCATTTGCCAGCTTACAGACCATTCTCGAATTTTATCTAAATCCGACCTCAATATTTCCACTTCTGCTTTAGATGAGACACTACTGCATAGTTTTGTGTCATCAGCGAATTTTGCAATCATGGATCCCATATCAATGTCCAAATCGTTTATATATATCCAAGAACAAAATTGGTCCCAAAGCCAAGCCTTGTGGCACTCCACTTTTCAGAGCACTCATTTATGCCCACCCTCTGCCTTCTTCCCGTTTACTAATTTCCGATCCATTTGGCAACTTCCCCATCTATTCCATGGGAGTATAAATATGGAGTTATCGAGACTAAAAGGATCATGTCCTTGGCAGAACGTCGCTTCTTACAACCGCCAACCTATTTGGCTGTTATAACTTGTGTAGAACGGTAGGCTGCCATTGCTTTCCCTACGCGGAGGAGCGGGATAAACCCCCACCTCTGCCAAACTGGACACGATCGTGATTTGAATCGACATATCTGGACACTGGCTAAGTAGACCATGGCTATGTCAGGTTAAAGCTTTTAAAAAGAACCGAAAAGAGATGACCCATCAAAGTGACATCCATCAAGAATCACAGGTACACTAGTTTGATAAGTAAATGAGTCAGTCTCATTCGAATGAGGGGAAATACAACGCACAGACACACACACACGCGAAAACAAGTGAATCATGGGCTTTTAAACCAATCCAAACTTCAAAAGGGCACGCCAGGAGTCTTGCTGAAATGGTAAACAACCCCTTCACTTTTTAAATAACTTAACCTTTGTATTTAAAAGCGTCCCTCCAGCAGAGGCGATAGTTGTGATTTGAGTTATCCCCCTTATTCGTAACCGTTACCGGGGAAACGGCTTGTTCCGTTGTAAAGTACCTACTTCAACTGGTAATCGGCCGTTATTGCTGATAGTTTATCATGGCGTCTCATTTCACAATTAGGAAGGTTTAGGTTGTGAATGGTATGCAAAGGAGAAAAGGTTTAATTAATTCCAACACAAAGTTTGAAATAATGAAAGAATATAGCACACAATTACGTTATGGATCTTGCTGTCACCTATTGCTACATTTATTATTGTTACCAAAACTACTACTACTACTCTCTTACTGTCATCAGGGGGCGATGAGGCTAACGTCCGGTCAGGCACATACTGATCAGATAAAGTTAGCTAGGGTCAGGAGAAATATACTGGCCAAGATCCTCACCTGACCTCCTCGTTGGTAGTCCTGGAAACGGGATCTTGTCTAGGATAACAGTCTGGCTAACAATGTGAGGATCGACGTGATCCCCGTAGTAGTGAGCGACACCAAGATGAAACCAAGCATAGCACAACGGCCTGGAGGACCCCGGTCCACCATCAGCATGCTCGAGATGCGAGGAAAGCTACGACAACCCGCCACTTCACTTCCTTGGGGGGGGGGGGGGGGGGGGGGGTTACGAAAAGTAAACCTACTCATTGTGGGCATTCAACAACAACAACACCTGTCATGTATAACATATGTTCCCGTTATTACTACTTCAACCACCACTACTCTTTTATGTCACATATTACTACATCTGTTCTCATTGCTGCTGCTACTTCTACTACTACCATCACCACTGCTACTTTCGCTACTATTACAACTACAACTGCTGCTACTACTATACTAAATCTTACTACTCTGTTACTGTCACCTATTACGACATATCCTATCACTACTACTCTTACTATCGCCTTTTCTGTACTAGTGTCATTACTACCGCTACTACTGTCTGTCACATATGACTACATTTGCTATCGTTATTACTACTACTACTACACTACAAAATCTACTACTACTACACTACAAAATCTATTACTACTACACTACAAAATCTATTACTACTACTACTCTACTACAAAGACTATTACTACTACTACTACTTATACTAAGGCTGCTACTAATACGACTACTTACAACTACGGCGACTACTACTGAGACTAATACGACTCATTACTACTACATCAGCTACCATCACCATTACTACTATAGCTAAATAAAAGCACTGCGTTTCCACCGTTTATTTATATATATTTATCATTGAATTTAGAATGAAAAGAACTTACCTACCTCCAATTTCCAATGAGACAAGCCGTCCCTTCTGAGCCTTCCTTCAAACCAGAATTGCCTGTCTACTCTAAAGAGTCTCTGCTACACCACGACGTATTCTCTATCACTGTTCATAATTAGTCTACTACATCACACGTGTAAAGTCTAGTGATATTAGCAAATAGACAATCTTCAGTCGAAATGTCTTTCATAAATGTCGGAATTTTGTCCACAGCTACAAAATGTATCTTGTTATTTGGGCTTTGAAATGCTGGTGTTCTGTGGACACAAATAACGAAGTTAGATGATGGCAGTGGCATTGGAGATGGCAGTGAAGATGGCGACAGTATAAGATTTATGTTGCGAGGTGCGATCTCAAGACTGTAAAGTTCAATCCCGGCACGGCAGACTGACGCAGCCGGAAAACACAAGTGAGGATCTGGCTGTGGATGAGTCGTGTATTCTGTTCTTTCGGACGGCTCACTTTCTCCAGAGTTTCGGGGATGATTGTATCGCTCTGCGATCTGTGCACATGCTGTGATGTTAGCGCGTGAACGTGGAACGGTTCAATGTGAACATCTACCAGAAGGTGACATGAATGTTAAAGCTTTTAAGACATTTTTAAATAGTGCGGTTCTGGGCAAACGTCTCCCAGGAGGGGACATCAATGCCAAAGCTTAAGATAAATTTTTAAGGAGCCTCTATGGCGGTTTCTTGTGTCCCCATAAAGAGCGTCTGTCTGTTCTGGGCTCCTCATGTTGCAGGTGTCTGGCGTTCATCGGGCATGCCAATAACATGTCAGCCTATCTTATCTTGGCTTTTTTACAGAAGCGTATGGGTGTTCAGCGAAAACACAACAGTTAAGTAATGGCTCAACCAGGACAAACGCGAAACGAAACTAACGTTACCGCCACAAGGCCTTCGTCGGGGGGGGGTCTGATACATGAGACTGCACCAGGGGCCGGAGATGCAAGTCAACAGCTTGAATCAGGGTCAGTGAGCCAGAGTTTACCAAGACTATTCCGCCTCCATGTGACAGTCCTGAGAACAGGGTACATTAGTGTAGTGTGACTAAGAATAGGTATCGCAGTGGGAAGGCAAACCCGAAACCTACAAAGCCATCTTAAACCGGATAGGTCGTCGTGCATAATGACGCAGATATTGCAGACTCGTCAAAAACCAACGCCCATTTCAGGACGAACGCCAAAGAAGAGTGGATCACATTGAATATCCTTGGGGGATCAAGATACTGAAAAGTAGATGAGCTGCAGCGGTCAGCGACCTACAGCCGACGCGACGAAGATAACTTTTAGGGATCATTTTTTACAACTCTGGGATTAAGAGATTCTTCTTACCACACACTCTTGTTCCATTTGACTCTGTCCAATAATCACACTCTTGTTCCATTTGACTCTGTCCAATAATCACACTCTTGTTCCATTTGACTCTGTCCAATAATCACACTCTTGTTCCATTTGACTCTGTCCAATAATCACACTCTTGTTCCATTTGACTCTGTCCAATAATCACACTCTTGTTCCATTTGACTCTGTCCAATAATCACACTCTTGTTCCATTTGACTCTGTCCAATAATCACACTCTTGTTCCATTTGACTCTGTCCAATAATCACACTCTTGTTCCATTTGACTCTGTCCAATAATCACACTCTTGTTCCATTTGACTCTGTCCAATAATCACACTCTTGTTCCATTTGACTCTGTCCAATAATCACACTCTTGTTCCATTTGACTCTGTCCAATAATCACACCCTTGTTCCATTTGACTCTGTCCAATAATCACACTCTTGTTCCATTTGACTCTGTCCAATAATCACACTCTTGTTCCATTTGACTCTGTCCAATAATCACACTCTTGTTCCATTTGACTCTGTCCAATAATCACACTCTTGTTCCATTTGACTCTGTCCAATAATCACACTCTTGTTTCATTTGACTCTGTCCAATAATCACACTCTTGTTTCATTTGACTCTGTCCAATAATCACACTCGAGTGCAACTTTCACACGCGCCTTCACTGTGAGGCCCTCCATTGCACTTTGGCTGGGCTGGCTTCTGAGAGCGCACAAACCTAGCATATGTACATACAGACGCACACATGCATCCAAGCACTGGTTTATGCGTCTTAATATCGCATTATTGACTACGGTCTGGGGTGGAATAGGCGCGCCTCCGCCAATAGAAACTAGTGAGACAAACGTGCAAAATATAATTGTAACCCGCAGCCGACTAATAGCGTCAGGACCAGCGACCCAGCCAGAGCTGCCAACCCCTTTTCACCTTCCTGTGGTGATCCTGGATAACAGGCTGCAACAGGGCAGACTGGCTAAGGAGAAGAGATCGAAGAGGGAAAGTTAGCCCTGTACCCAAAAATGCCATAATGTAGGCCGGATATGTCGTACCGAGAGATGCAAATATCGCAGTCAAGCTGTAAACTACGACACAACGCATTCCGTTCTCCGGACTACATTCTGCTACTTGCAATGGCTTGGTAGCTGGAGTGTGAGAACGAACGAAGAAGAAAAATATCCATGGCAACGGAGATTCTGGCAGATTATCAAATCCCAAGTGGAAAGGTACCTCAATATGATATTACTAAGTATAACCTAGCAAGGCAAAGTCCGCCGTCCATCGTAGACGATGGCATAATTTTTTTTGCTAGCGCTATTTTTAGTAAGGATTAACTGCGCTACTTTTTATCCTCACTCTCTCGTCTCGTGCCGCCCGACCCCAGTGGCAAGTAAAGGACAAGAGGCCTAGGGGAAGACTACGGGATGCAGGGGACTCCGCATCACGCAACTGTGAAAAAGACGGTGGAGTCCGAAGTCGAACCCACACCACCTGATCACGAGACCGACGGCTTAACCACTTCACCACGCAAACATATTTCCCCATAGCAACTGTGTGTCAAGAGCAATCGAAAAGCGATATACACGCAATAGTAACCTATCAATGCTGGAATTGGATATGGCATGTGCTAGATAAAGAAGTTGATGCCTTCAATAGAACCGCTACACTCTAGAAGGGATGCGAAAAAGGACCCAGGACAACTGGGCAGAGAACTATAGAAGCTAATATCATGAACCAAAGCGGTGCCGAAGATGCAGCACATTGAATGAGCTGACAGCAGCCAGTAATTTAACTTGCTGCTTGCATCATGGTCAGTGAACCACAGGGTCAGTAAACCAGAGCTGACCAAGATCCCATTCCGCCTCCAAGTGGCGGTCCTGGAAACAGGCTGTACTAGAGAGATTATAGATCACAGTAGAGAGACAAACCCCGGTACCAAAAAGAGGGCCAGCTGAAATCGGATGTGTCGGAATGAAAAGCGCAGATATCACAGCTTCGCTGTAAACTACCATAAAATGTCCTTTGCTGTAAAAACAACCAAGACTATTCTAGCATTCTATTACAGCAAAGAACATTGTATGGTAGTTGTATGGTAGTTGTATTGTAAAAGGCGACCAAAGAACACTGTATGGTAGTTGTATGGTAAAAGGCGACCAAAGAACATTGAATGGTAGTTGTATGGTAAAAGGCGACCAAAGAACACTGTATGGTAGTTGTATGGTAAAAGGCGACCAAAGAACATTGTGGCAATGGACTAGCAACCTCATCATAGAAAATGATTCGCTGCACCAACAACCATAACAACAGTGCATCGAGTACTTTGCGCAGGCTGATGTCTGTTTTAGCGATACAGTGGAAATCCTAGGATTCGTAATGGCAAGCTGGCTACAAGAAAAACTGAAAAATGCGAAGGCTTTTTTATGGTTGCAGATTGTTCGTCAGCAGCCAAATTATGTTCTTATTTTCACGAGGAGGAAGAAGAACACAATAGAGAAGAACGACTGGAAAGAAGTGTGGGAATAAGAAAATCAAGAACATGAAAAACATGAACAAGAAAAAAAAAACAATACCTTGAACAAGAGCACAAAAATCAAGCACACGAATAACAATAAAAAACAAGAAAATTAGAAAAAGGAACATTAACACCAATAACAAAAACAAGAACATAAGAAAAATAGGAACAAGCACGCGAATAACACGAATAACAATAAAAACAAGAACTTAAAGCCAAGAGGAGGAACCAACAGAAGAACATAAGTATATGAACATAAAGAATAAGAGTGGAAACAAGAAAATGAAAACAACACGAAATAGGCAAAGAGGGGGGGGGGGGTGGGGGGGACAAATAGAAGACCATGATCAAGCTCATGAACAAGAATAGTAGCAAAAAAACACGAAGAACAAGAAGAAAAACAAGAACAATAAAAAGATCTGAAAGGGAACAATAGAAGAACATTAACAAATCTACGAACAAGAAGCAGACAAAAAAATAAAAATAGTGGCAACAATATAAAAAAAACAAGGAAGAACAAGAACACAAATAGTAAATACAAGAACATGAAAAAACAAAAAATGTAAACAAGAACATGAAAAATAACACGTAAGTACAAGAACAAGAAAACGAACACCAGGAAAAACAAGAAAGGTAAGAACGAGAATAAGAAGAACAGGTAGAAAGAAAATAGTAACAACAACACTAAGAACAAGAATAGTAACAAGAATAGGTAGAGCGAGAATAGTAACAAGAATAGGTAGAGCGAGAATAGTAACAAGAATAGGTAGAGCGAGAATAGTAACAGAAGATTAAGAACAAGAATAGTAACAAGAATAGTAACAACAAGAGTACTAAGAACAAGAATAGTAACAACAAGAGTACTAAGAACAAGAATAGTAACAACAAGAGTACTAAGAACAAGAATAGTAACAAGAATAGTAACAACAACACTAAGAACAAGAATAGTAACAAGAATAGGTAGAGCGAGAATAGTAACAAGAATAGGTAGAGCGAGAATAGTAACAGAAGATTAAGAACAAGAATAGTAACAAGAATAGTAACAACAAGAGTACTAAGAACAAGAATAGTAACAACAAGAGTACTAAGAACAAGAATAGTAACAACAAGAGTACTAAGAACAAGAATAGTAACAAGAATAGTAACAACAAGAGTACTAAGAACAAGAATAGTAACAACAAGAGTACTAAGAACAAGAATAGTAACAATAATAGTAACAACAAGAGTACTAAGAACAAGAATAGTAACAACAAGAGTACTAAGAACAAGAATAGTAACAATAATAGTAACAACAAGAGTACTAAGAACAAGAATAGTAACAAGAATAGTAACAACAAGAGTACTAAGAACAAGAATAGTAACAACAAGAGTACTAAGAACAAGAATAGTAACAAGAATAGTAACAACAAGAGTACTAAGAACAAGAATAGTAACAACAAGAGTACTAAGAACAAGAATAGTAACAATAATAGTAACAACAAGAGTACTAAGAACAAGAATAGTAACAACAAGAGTACTAAGAACAAGAATAGTAACAATAATAGTAACAACAAGAGTACTAAGAACAAGAATAGTAACAAGAATAGTAACAACAAGAGTACTAAGAACAAGAATAGTAACAACAAGAGTACTAAGAACAAGAATAGTAACAACAAGAGTACTAAGAACAAGAATAGAAACAACAAGAGTACTAAGAACAAGAATAGTAACAAGAATAGTAACAACAAGAGTACTAAGAACAAGAATAGTAACAACAAGAGTACTAAGAACAAGAATAGTAACAAGAATAGTAACAACAAGAGTACTAAGAACAAGAATAGTAACAACAAGAGTACTAAGAACAAGAATAGTAACAAGAATAGTAACAACAAGAGTACTAAGAACAAGAATAGTAACAACAAGAGTACTAAGAACAAGAATAGTAACAAGAATAGTAACAACAAGAGTACTAAGAACAAGAATAGTAACAACAAGAGTACTAAGAACAAGAATAGTAACAATAATAGTAACAACAAGAGTACTAAGAACAAGAATAGTAACAACAAGAGTACTAAGAACAAGAATAGTAACAATAATAGTAACAACAAGAGTACTAAGAACAATAATAGTAACAACAAGAGTACTAAGAACAAGAATAGTAACAATAATAGTAACAACAAGAGTACTAAGAACAAGAATAGTAACAATAATAGTAACAACAAGAGTACTAAGAACAAGAATAGTAACAAGAATAGTAACAACAAGAGTACTAAGAACAAGAATAGTAACAACAAGAGTACTAAGAACAAGAATAGTAACAACAAGAGTACTAAGAACAAGAATAGTAACAACAAGAGTACTAAGAACAAGAATAGTAACAACAAGAGTACTAAGAACAAGAATAGTAACAACAAGAGTACTAAGAACAAGAATAGTAACAACAAGAGTACTAAGAACAAGAATAGTAACAATAATAGTAACAACAAGAGTACTAAGAACAAGAATAGTAACAACAAGAGTACTAAGAACAAGAATAGTAACAATAATAGTAACAACAAGAGTACTAAGAACAAGAATAGTAACAATAATAGTAACAACAAGAGTACTAAGAACAATAATAGTAACAACAAGAGTACTAAGAACAAGAATAGTAACAATAATAGTAACAACAAGAGTACTAAGAACAATAATAGTAACAACAAGAGTACTAAGAACAAGAATAGTAACAACAAGAGTACTAAGAACAATAATAGTAACAACAAGAGTACTAAGAACAAGAATAGTAACAATAATAGTAACAACAAGAGTACTAAGAACAAGAATAGTAACAATAATAGTAACAACAAGAGTACTAAGAACAAGAATAGTAACAACAAGAGTACTAAGAACAATAATAGTAACAACAAGAGTACTAAGAACAAGAATAGTAACAATAATAGTAACAACAAGAGTACTAAGAACAAGAATAGTAACAATAATAGTAACAACAAGAGTACTAAGAACAATAATAGTAACAACAAGAGTACTAAGAACAAGAATAGTAACAATAATAGTAACAACAAGAGTACTAAGAACAATAATAGTAACAACAAGAGTACTAAGAACAAGAATAGTAACAATAATAGTAACAACAAGAGTACTAAGAACAATAATAGTAACAACAAGAGTACTAAGAACAAGAATAGTAACAATAATAGTAACAACAAGAGTACTAAGAACAAGAATAGTAACAACAAGAGTACTAAGAACAAGAATAGTAACAAGGACATAAGAAGATGAGTAGGAACACTAACACTTCCCTACCTTAACACTAAACATCAACCCGTTGACAGTTTAAACCACCGGTTCAGAAGCGGTCTAGCGTCCTGCGAGCGTCACCGAGTTTTAACAGAGCTTTTCCCCCTTAAACACCAGAGGTCCACTATCCAAATTTAAAACTTCACTTATGGCGCGTCCAAGCTTCTCTCTTCCTTATCCTTAACGCATCCACACTTGCGTCCTCGCTGCGTAGCCTTCCTCACCTTTGTATTTGTTCGCCTCTTTATATGTTGATGAAAACTCTAAACAAAACACGAGCCCATTTGTTGACTGTTAGTTCAGGTCGTGTCCTCCTCTGCAATACTTCTCCGCTTTCCACGAGATTCCAATTGACCTCTTCTCCGTGGCCCCTCCTTCCCCCTACTGTGTTTAATGGTTACAAAGAACGCTTGTTAACTTGGCGGACTAAAAACCAGCTTGGCTTAAAAACAAGAAGCAAACTAACATTCAATCTTTTTTTTTTCTCCCCTTTAAACAATTTTGAGGGACGGGTGGTCGAGTGGTTTAGATATCGGTCTTCTGAAATGGAAGACAAGTGTTCGGAACCTTTATAGGTCAGTGGTGGCTGACCAGTTCTTTGCGTACAGAAAAGATTAGCAAAACTGCCGTACTACAAAAACTGCCTTAGCGGAACACACTACAGATACACCATATATACACGCCTGCACATTACAGAAAGATACATATATATATATATATATATATATATATATATATATACATACACATACACTAGCCTATACACACACGCATCCATACACTGGCCAATACGTCCACACTACAAACAGATTCACACGCTCATGCACTGGCCAATACATCCACACTACAAACATATACAAACACGTATCCATACACTGGCCAATACGTCCACACTACAAACATACAAACAAGCATCCATACACTGGACAAATACGTCCACACTACAAACAGATACACACTAGCATCCATACACTAAACAAATACGTCCACACTACAAACATATACAAACACGCAATTACGGACCAATACATCCACACTACAAACATATACAAACACGCAATTACGGACCAATACATCCACACTCCAAACATATACAAACACGCATCCACGGAACAATACGTCATGTCCTGACCTAAACGACGGCGGTTGAAAGAGCCGTACCTTCGCTAGTAGAATCCAGAAAGGCAAGTTTTCAAACATGCAACAACAAAATAGAACCTTATGTATGTGAGCTGCTTTTAAATGTACAATTCTTTGACCAGCTTTCTACCGATGTGTAGCATTTTGAATATCACGCTTGGAAATAGGAGACTGGTCAAGCAAAACATACCGATTAGACATGTTAGTCAGAACCAGGCAAAATATACTGATCAGATATGTTAGTCGCAGCGCTTGAGCTGCAGTGGTCAGCGACCCATAGCTGACTGCTAGCGTCAGGGCCAGCGAACCAGAGCTGCCAAGACCCTTCTACACCTCCACGCGGTGATCCTGGATAACAGACTGCAGCAGGGCAGACTGGCTAAGGAGAAGGGATCGAAGAGGGAATGCTAACCCGGTACTAAAAAAATGCTTTCTGAAGTCGGATGTGTTGAACCGAAAGGTGCAAATATCGCTGTCAAGCTGTTAACTACGACACAACGCATTCCGTTATCTGGACTACATTCTGCTACTTAAGCCCTTTCAGGGTTTGGTAGCGGGATTTTGAGAACGAACGAAGCCAAGCCAAGCCAAGACATGTTAGTCAGAGTTAGACAAAACATACTGATCAGACATGTTAGTCAGTATCAGACAAAACATACTGATCAGACATGTTAGTCAATATCAGACAAAACATACTGATCAGACATGTTAGTCAGTGTCAGACAAAGCATACTGATCAGACATGTTAGTCAGTGTGAGGTAAAACATACAGGTCTAGACCCCTGCCAGCAGAAGAAGAAGAAGAAGAAGAGGAAGCAATCAACAAATTCAGAGCCTAATAAACTGTACACAAAAAATATTGACTTCGTTCACGAAGACAGGGACATTAAAAGACCCTAAACTTACGCACAAAAGAATAACAGACAGGAAAATCAAGTAATAAGCACTCCGGAAGCGAGCTGCGTTCCATCAGGTGATGAATGCGCCTCGCCGCAATGAATAAATAAGTTTCAGGATTCTGTCAAATTAAACACACGACGCAAAAAAAGGCAGTATTGGTTGGAACACTTTTAAACATACAACTGTGAAACTGCTACTACTGGGGGGAAACGTACACACACCTTAACTACAACTAAGTATGAAAAGAAACATATAGTATTAAGGTATATAAACAACTAGCAACTGCGACTGGAGAGAAACAGTATTAACGTATATAAACAATTCACAACTATGATTCAAAAGAAACATATAATATTAACGTATTTAAACGACTCACCAGCAACAACGATTTGACAGAACCATATAGTATTAATTAATGTATATAAATAACTCACCTATAACCATAAATGGAGAGAAACACAATATTTATGTATTGTATCTAAATTACTCACAGCTAAACATGGAGAGAAACATATAGTATTAATGTATATTAAACGACTCGCCTACATTTAACTACGTCTGGAGAGAAAAATATAGAAATTATATGTTTAAACTGGCGAACTAAGATGCTAGTTCAGTTAGGCACAACATACTGACCAGGACGCCGCGTCAGGGTCATGCACAATACACTGACCAGGACGTCGCGTCAGGGTTAGGAACAACATACTGACCAGGACGCCGCGTCAGGGTCATGCACAATACACTGACCAGGACGTCGCGTCAGGGTTAGGAACAACATACTGACCAGGACATCGCGTCAGGGTTAGGCACAACATACTGACCAGGACGTCGCGTCAGGGTTAGGCACAACATACTGACCAGGACGTCGCGTCAGGGTCAGGCACAACATACTGACCAGGACGTCGCGACAGGGTCAGGCACAACATACTGACTAGGACGTCGCGTCAGGGTCAGACACAACATACTGACCAGGACGTCGCGCCAGGGTCAGGCACAACATACTGACCAGGACGTCGCGCCAGGGTCAGGCACAATACACCGACCAAGACCACAATCTCTCTTCCATTTAGCGTTCCCTGTAAACAGGCTGTTTTCAAAGCAGCCTAGATGACGAGATGTGGATCGATGTGATCCTCGTAGTAGTGAACGCCATGCAGATTATGCCAAGCATGGCACCACCGCCTGGAGAAACGCCGTCCCCCTTCATCAGCACGCTCGGGATGTGAGGAAAGCTACAACAACCCGCCCTTTAACGTCCTTTTCAGGGCGCACAAAAGAGTAAACTTCCTCATTGTAGACATTTAACAACAACATATTTAAACTGCTCACAACTACCTGGAGAGAAACATATAGTATGCATATAGATATATAAACAAGTCAACTACAAACTACAACCACCACAGACTAGAAAATTACTATGAACTTACTAGTACGATCTGACAAGCAAACTAACAAAGCTGGAACTAGCCTTCGGATCAACCTGACACCCCCAATTTCTACCCAAAGTGCCATCGTATACGATGACCTTACCTGGTATCTAAGGTCTTTGCAATGATGTTTAGGGGGGATTGGTAAGGATGGGGCGACAGGAAACGCGACCTGCTTAAAGCCTCTTGATCTAATTTCGTCACAGTGACCCGTAGTATTTTTTGAAGACCAGATATGAGCGACTGTGCGTCTGTGTGTTAAATTGTAGTGGTAGGTTCACGGTATATGTACGGGGGTTCAGCTCGCTGCCGGCATGATTCAGTCGTCATAGCTGTAAAGGAGTTCGTTTATAAATGGGGAGATGACCTGTGGTTCAGTGGTAGAGGGAAGTTAGAAGGAAACGAGGAAGGGAACTGGACACCCGACCTCACACAAGCTGTGGTTAAGTAGTAAGAAGTCTCTAACACTTAATCCCAGAAAGCAGTTTATTCTTCTCCTTCTTCTTCTCCTTCTTCTTCTCCTTCTTCTTCTTCTCCTTCTTCTTCTTCGTTCATTCTCAATCTCCTGCTACCAAGCCCAGTGCTTTGCATGTAGCAGGATGTTGTCGGAGAACGGTGTGCGTTGTATCGTAGTTTACATCTTGACTGCGATATTTGCAACTTTCGATCCGACACATCCGATTTCAGGAGGCATTTTTTGGGTACCGGGTTAGCCTTCCCTTTTCGACTACTTATACTTAGCGAGTCTGCTCTGTTACGACCTGATATCCAGGATCACCGGGTGAAGGTATAGAAGGATCTTGGCAGCTCTGGTTCGCTGGCCCTGACGCTAGCAGTCAGCTCTGATTCGCTAGCACTGACGTTAGCAGTCAGCTCTGATTCGCTGACCCTGCCGCTAGCAGTCAGCTCTGGTTCGCTGGTCCTGACGCTAGCAGTAAGCTCTGGTTCGCTGGCCCTGTCGCTGGCAGTCAGCTATGGGTCGCTGGCCCTGATGCTAGCAGTCAGCTATGGGTCGCTGGACCTGACGCTAGCAGTCAGTTCTGGTTCGCTGGTCCTGACGCTAGCAGTCAGCTATGGGTCGCTGGACCTGACGCTAGCAGTCAGATATGGGTCGCTGGCCCTGAGGCTAGAAGTCAGCTATGGGTCGCTGACCCTGGCGCTAGCAGTCAGCTATGGGTCGCTGGCCCTGAGGCTAGAAGTCAGCTATGGGTCGCTGGCCCTGACGCTAGCAGTCAGCTCTGGGTCGGTTCAGCTCATGCGCTGCTCAGCATCTTAATCCCATGTAGCAGTTACTGATAAAGGACTGTATTTATTTTTTTTTTCTTCTTTGCGTTCATGATCTTTGGTTATGCTATATCTGCAGGTCAGTCGCCGTAATGAAGTCTGTAGTCTTCACCAAGTCGTAACGGCTGCCCTACAGCCTTTGCCTCAGCTCCAAACCCTCTAGACGGGCATGCATCTCATAGAGTGGGCATTCCTGTAGAATTTGTTTAGGATTCTGGCTTCCAATTCCACATGGGCATTCATCGGTGTGTTAGATCTTTAGTCGGTATAGATGTTTTAGTAGTCTACAGTGACCAGTTCTCAGGCGAAATAAGGTAGGTTGTTGGTTTATTTTGAGTTAGTGAATTGGATCTGTTCTACTGCTTATGTTTCTGCCTTCTCTCCATTGTTGTATATACTGATTTGGCTTGTCTTCGTTCGTTCGTTCTCAATCTCACACCACCAAACCCTGAAAGGGCTTAAGTAGCAGAATGTAGTCCAGAGAACGGAATGCGTTGTGTCGTAGTTTACAGCTTGACTGCGATATTTGCACCTTTCGGTCAAACAAATTCGACTTCAGCAAACATTTTTTGAGTACCGGGTTAGCACTCTCTCTTCGATCCCTTCTCCTTAGCCAGTCTGCCCTGCTGCAGCCTGTTATCCGGGATAAGCGCGTGGAGGTGTAGAAGGGTCTTGGCTGCTCTGGTTCGCTGGCCCTGACGCTAGCAGTCCATGGGTCGCTGACCACTGCAGCTCATGCGCTGCTCAGCATCTTGATCCCGTATATACTGATTTCCGATAATGTTCTTGATCTCTCTGTATGGTACTCGATGATTTAATTTTGCCGATTTACTGCCACTTTTTTTTCTAGAGCGTCAGCTCTGTCGTTTCCTGTGATTCTGCAGTGGGAGGGTAGCCATTTAGAGTGCGCTGTCGTTTCCTGTGATTCTGCAGTGGGAGGGTAGCCATTTAGAGTGCGCTGTCGTTTCCTGTGATTCTGCAGTGGGAGGGTAGCCATTTAGAGTGCTGTTGTTAATAACCTCTGGAGTTTTCCTAATTCTTCTCTGATTTCTGATAAAAGTTCATTGTTTGTTTTCTATAATGGATTTATTAGAAATCTGCTATTTTCGTTGGTGATTGCTTTTCTGATTTATTTATTTAAACCAGTGCTGTTCAACCTGTCCGCTAACGCCCACTCATCATCATCATGTAGCGTGTCCTTGACTGATTGTCGCACTCATCATCATCATGTAGCGTGTCCTTGACTGACTGTCGCACTCATCATCACCATGTAGCGTGTCCTTGACTGACTATCGCACTCATCATCATCATGTAGCGTGTCCTTGACTGACTGTCGCTTTCATCCCAGCCATTCGATAGGAATCTAAAACAGCAGTCAGTCTACTCGATCAGCAGTCAGTCTACTCGATCAGCAGTCAGTCTACTCGATCAGCAGTCAGTCTACTCGATCAGCAGTCAGTCTACTCGATCAGCAGTCAGTCTACTCGATCAGCAGTCAGTCAACCCGCTTGCTCTATGTTCATGTTAGGAATCTCAAACAGTAGTCAGTCTACCCGCTTGCTCTATGTTCAAGTTTAGGGTGCCCTTGATGTCTTGTGCCCATCTACGCCTTGGTCGGCCTCTGGAACAATGCCCTCCAGAACTGCTTTTTCCAGTCCGCCATGGCGCTTGATGTGGCGGAAAAACCTCAGTTTCGGAGACATAACGTAGTTTATAAGCCAATTATCTTCGACACTCAGATCTTGCAGGATGGCCTTATTTGTTATTTTCTTTACCCAAGGTATTTTGAGGATTCTCCTGTAGCATTTCGTCTGGAAAGCTACGATCTTCCTTTTTTAATATTTGTGTGATGGTCCATGTCTCTTGGGGATTCCGTGGCGAAGTGGTTAAGCCGTCAGCCTATTGACCAGGTGGTGTGGGTTCGACTCCGGACGCCATCGTCTTTTTCACGGGTGCTTGATGCGGAGTCCCCTGCATCTCGTAATGGCCCCCTAGTCGTCTTGTCCTTGACTTGCCACTGGGGTCGGGCGGCTCGTGATGAGAGAGTGAAGATAAAAAGTAGCGCAGTTAATCTTTACTAAAAATAGCGCTTGCAAAATAAATTATGTCATCATCGTCTACGATGGACGGCTGTCTTTGCCTTTTGGCCCATGTCTTGCATCCGTACATTGGCACCGAGAAAACGCATGTTCTGAGGATCTTCAATTTTAATTTGTTGTTAGTATTGTGCCACACGTTCTGCATACTATTCAGTTTCTGCATTGCTATGGACAATCGTCTCCTTATCTCCCTTACACTTCCCCCATCGTTTGTTATCAAAGAACCAAGGTATTCAAAGTAGTCCACGTGTTAAATTTCTTCATTACCTTCTAGTGATATTGGTTTGGGGTCCATGTGTGCCAATGGACATTATCTTTGGTTTGGTTTTGGGTTTTGTTTTGGTTTTTTTGGCGTTCACTAAAAGATTCTGATCTTCAATGTGCTTCTGAATGAACGTCAGAAAGAAGTTGTACCAGGCCTTCAGCGCTGGTTGAGAGCGTAACTGTGTCATCTGCATATCTTAGTTCTGGAATTTTTTTACCTCCAATTGTGAAGGGTCGAAATTCAGAGTCTTCGTCTGTTTTTACCTTTCGCGTGACATCCTCAGCGTATATGTTCAATAAGTAGGGGAACAGCCTTGCCTAACACTTTTGTGGATCTCAAACCAATCGGACTAATGTGGGCGGTTGAAGAATAATTACATTCTGTATTGAAAACAAAATTATCATGGCTACACAACCTGAGGAAACTCTGGTAGAATACCTGCAAACCAACCAAGGGGAAAATATTGAAAACCTGTGTTTTTCATGTGGCAACATACGCCTGTGAAACATGGACAGTTATTCAAACATCAAGGAAGAGAATCGAGTCGAAAAATTATAGAAAGGTTATCAAAATACCATAGACCGAAAAAAAAGAAGAATGCAGACATTCAACAAGAGATGGGCATAGAGAAGAACTGGTTCATAAATTCCATTAACAAACAAAAAAAAATGAAATACTTTGGCCACATCACAAGACACAAGGGTCTTGAGAGAACGGTAATGGAAGGAATGGCGCCGGACAACAAAGGCAGAGGTAGACTAATAAGGTGGTGACACCAAGACGTTAAGGAATGCTTGGGCATGATTCTGGAGCAGGCTAGAGATTTGAGGAGATATCGAGTTATTTATTTTTCAGACGGTTTGTGATTGGAGCAACGTTCTGCGAAGGACATGCCACATGATAATGATGTATTTAAAACATCGAAAATATAGACTCAATGGACGATCGCTGAATTGTCTTCAATTTAGATTATAGTGGGCTGTAGGAACAATTTACACTCACGAAAGTTATACAAGCGGGCGCCAAGTATAAAACGATTGACGAGCCTTGATTTAAAGGAACATATGAGAGACACAAAGCGACCACGGGGACGACCCCCAACGCGCTCGTCCGACTTCCTTGCGTTCCGCAACAATATTCACGGTTCTACATATGTGCGACTCATTATCCACTGGTCATCCGTGACCCATGACAGAGACTGTTGGCTAGGGAAGTGGGACACGTACAGGTGTAACCGCCGGTGAAGGACGGGCCATCCAGTAACGTCTGAATGGTGTTCGGTTAGAGTGTTTGCCCTCTTGTAACTCGGTTGGGATCGTATACCGTCTCGGCAAGTTCTATTCTACCCGGTTGTTTATGAGTACCTGATTTACAGGGAAAGGAAAGACAACGTGGTAGGAAAAGGGACTGGTCAGCAAGTAGTCAAGGAATCCGCCCGTCGCCTTGACCGTCCATGATCGCGGTTGATGGCAGAGTTCCATGCTGCATACAGGATACATGGAATGGAGGCGATGTGTCTCAGTCAGATGTTACGAGCGGTCAATGGGACGACTATATTAGAAGCGCGGTCTTCTCCTAGCCATGATTTCCATGAACACTTGTAGAGGGCTACTCTACCGAAAAAAGAGAGGCGGCGTCGATTCAGCATTTTTTAAAATAAGGCGCTCGAGTTTTGATTATCGGGCGACCTAACTGTTGACCTGGTTATGGCCAGTAGACTCCAAGGATGCTTTGCTGGTTACGAAAGGGGATTGCATCAAGTCGCTTCCAATCTCCCTGTCAGATTTTCCCCGTTTCATGGCCATTAAAAAGGATTAGGATGGCACTGGATTTATAGATGCAGAGCTTGCCTTTCAAAGATCGAATCTCTGCTAGGTCCGGACTCTGCATAAGAAGTCCCTGGATGGCCCCGCAAAGCCAATTCTCCCTGTAATGTCTGCGTTACTGGGTGCATAGGAAGTCTGTTTTGGCTTGGCTTGGCTTCGTTCGTTCTCAATCTCCCGCTACCAAACCCTGAAAGAGCTTAAGTAGCAGAATGTTGTCCAGAGAATGGAATGCGTTGTGTCGTAGTTTACAGCTTGACTGCGATATTTGCATCTTTCCGTCCAACACATCCGACTTCAGCAAGCATTTTTTTAGTACCGGGTTAGCATTCCCTTTTCGATCCCCTTTCCTTAGCCAGTCTGCCCTGCTGCAGCCTGTTATCCAGGATCACCGCGTGGAGGCGTAGAAGGGTCTTGGCAGCTCTTGTTCGCTGGCCCCGACACTAGCAGTCAGCTATGGGTCGCTGACCACTGCAGCTCATGCGCTTGGAAGTCTGTTTTGATTTGGTAGTGGTTTTTTTTAGGTGGATTGACCAGTTGTCTGCTGTCTGCTGTCTGATTTCAGCTGGTTAATTCATCTGAAAAAAGTACGAGGAGTCAGTTAATAACATGAATTTGGGATGATGATAGTGACAATGATGGTAATGATGGTGATAAGGATGGTGATGGTGATGGTGAGGCTAGTAACTATTTTGATGGAGATGGTAGTGATGATGGTGATTGAGACGGTGGTGATTGTGGTGATGGTAATGGTGGAGATAGTGGTGGTTGTGGTGATTGTAATGATAGGGATTGTGGTGAATGTGGTGAAGGTAATGATATAGATTGTGGTGAATGTGGTGAAGGTAATGATATAGATTGTGGTGAATGTGGTGAAGGTAATGATATAGATTGTGGTGAATGTGGTGATGGCAATAATAGAGACGGTGGTGATTGTGGTGATGGTAATGGTGGAGATGGTGGAGATTGTGGTGATGGAGACGGTGGGGATTATGGTGATTGTGGTGATGGTAATGGTGGAGATGGCAGTGATTGTGGCGATGATAATAATAGAGACGGTGGTGATGGCTATGATAGAGACGGTGGTGATGGCTATGATAGAGACGGTGGTGATGGCTATGATAGAGACGGTGGTGATGGCTATGATAGAGACGGTGGTGATGGCTATGATAGAGACGGTGGTGATGGCTATGATAGAGACGTTGGTGATGGCTATGATAGAGACGGTGGTGATGGCTATGATAAAGACGGTGGTGATGGCTATGATAGAGACGGTGGTGATGGCTATGATAGAGACGGTGGTGATGGCTATGATAGAGACGGTGGTGATGGCTATGTTAGAGACGGTGGTGATGGCTATGATAGAGACGGTGGTGATTATGATGATGATGGTGATTGTGATGAGGGTGATGTTGGTGATGGTGACAGTGGTGATGTTGGTGATGGTGACAGTGGTGATGTTGGTGATGGACTCCTCGTTTATAACGAAAACAGAGAACAAACTTCTCTCCACAAATATTCAAGTTTATGTGATTCGTAGGCAGACACAGTACGGCCCTATGTTGGGTTAGGATCGAGGCAGGAGACACGGTCTAATTGAGATGAAAGCGGCGGTTGTTTACTGGGTTACGATCGGCGTTGTAGCGTGTACTGCCATTCTGGCGTTGGCGATGATGTATCCCGTTTGTTTTACTACAGTTATCATCTCTCAAGACCTAGGGGTGGAACCTATCTCCTACAAGGCGCAACGGCAGGGTTGCGGATTGCTGAAAGGCCTCCTAATTTGGAGGTTAGCTGCGATTATGAAATTACCGAGGTTGGAGAGTTCGCGCGACCCAATGATCCAAGGAGATGTGCCGGCCGAAGAATTTCTCCTGGCAGGGTCACCCAAACCGGACAGGTCCTTGGAGAGGGGCCAGACAAAAGGGCTGAGGAGCAGGTGGGGCAATATAGGTGTAGCTGCATAACCCACAGGCGAGTGGTATATGTTCTGGGCTGCACCAATCCATCCCCACTTCATGGGTGAAATGCATTCTTGTCTCGTTCTTTACTTTTTGTCCTCTATCATTTATCCCCATGGATGACAAAGAGATGCAGACCAGCGGACATTGCACCTCTGCCTATTGTGGCGATCTTTCAGGGGGCGGGGAATACCACACAGACCATCACTACAGATGGGCTGGCAGGACGTGACCATCTTCCAGGTGGCGGGGATGCCACACAGACCATCATTACAGATGGGCTGGCAGGACGTGACCATCTTCCAGGTGACGGGGAATACCACACATACCATCACTACAGATGGGCTGGCAGGACGTGACGATCTTCCAGATGGCGGGGAGGCCACACATACCATCACCACAGATGGGCTGACAGGAGGTGACGATCTTTCAGGTGGTGGGGATGCCACACATACCATCACTACAGATGGGCTGGCAGGACGTGACGATCTTCCAGATGGCGGGGATGCCACACATACCATCACTGCAGATGGGCTGGCTAAACTGACGGAAGAATGATGAGGTATCCGACCAAGATGAATATGATATGTCCCTGGCAGGACGTGACGATCATGGGACACCGACACGCTGGACTGCTTCATTTCGGGGATGCTCGAAAGATGCGTCCATAATCCCTCTTCGTAATCAATGCCTCTAAGACAACAGACTATATACGATAGTAGACGTCACCTCAACAACTGGGGAGGACGTCCGCTTTTGTCCGGGAGGTATTGGGCTGTCAAGAGCAGCCATCTCACAGTTAAAAAGATTATATCATCATCAGGGATCAAGATGCTGAGCAGCGCATGAGCTGCAGTGGTCAGCGACCCATAGCTGACTGCTTGCGTCAGGGCCAGCGAGCCAGAGCTGCCAAGACCCTTCTACACCTCCATGCGGTGATCCTGGATAACAGGCTGCAGCAGGGCAGACTGGCTAAGGAGAAGGGATCGAAGAGGGAATGCTAACCTGGTACTAAAAAACATGCTTGCTGAAGTCGGATGTGTTGGACCGAAAGGTGCAAATACCGCAGTCAAGCTGTAAACTCGACACAACGCATTCCATTCTCTGGACTACATTCTGCTATTTAAGCCCTTTCAGGGTTTGGTAGTGAGAGATTGAGAACGAACGCAGAGAAGCCAAGCCATAAGTATTTGGGACACCATCAGTCGTTCTTACGACTATCTACATGAAAAAAGTCACATCAGAGACAAGTCAATTTGAGAGAGCTGAAGTAGAACCGAACTCTATACACGAATTACTCTTTGCAGACGACCAGTGTCTGCTTTACGACGATGAAAATAAACGTTCAAAATGGCATGACGTGCTTGTGGCTGGCTACATGTGTTAAATACAACACACGAATTTAACGAGAAGAACACATGAACTGTGAGGATCAGCAGAACACACGGGCCACTCAACATAAGTGTAAATGATATTGCTCTGCAGCATGCCCAAAAGTTCAAGTATTTGGAAAGCATTTTATTCGGCAGATGGTAGACTCGACAGGATAATCGAAGCTCGATATCAGAAAGCATATGAGGCTACTTATCAGCTGTCACCACTGCTTAGACACCCGAGAATTAGTTCGGCAACAAAGCAACAACTGTTAAACAGTATATTTAAAACATGCCTCTGACATCGGCACGGGAGAGCTTATGAAATGAAGTGTTTTCCGTCACCAGGAAAGACAAAACGAAGACATTCGAAGTATCATTGGCACTACGTCTGGGGGAGAGTACATTTCTAGGTACAAAAATTCGTTGGGTCGGTCATCTCATTAGAATGCAACCTCATAAAGTTCCACTGATGGCTTACAACGCTGGTCGATCTGGCTACAGGGCAAGAGGGTGGCCGAAAGGCAGGTGGATAGATTATGTTAAAGTAATTGTACAATGATAGGGGCTCAATTAGACCGTAGCAACGCACTTGGCGCAGGACAGACGACTTAAGCTCATACGCCGATCAGCGGTACAAGTGGAAAGAAAACTAACTAAACATGTAAGTTATTTTGTTGTCCTAGCTTGAGGTCCTCTCATAACGTAACTTAAAGTCGTTATACTAGTTTAGAAGGCTCTGCAGTCGTATACTACCAGTTTAATTTGCATTTCCTTGCTCTAAAAAAAAAAATAGGTCTGGGTCAGGCAGAACATACGGATCATATATGTTAGTTAGGGTCAGGCAAAACATACTGATCGGATATGTAAGTTAGGGTCAGGTAAAACATACTGATCGGATATGTTAGTTAGGGTCAGGCAAAACATACTGATCGGATATGTAAGTTAGGGTCAGGTAAAACATACTGATCGGATATGTTAGTTAGGGTCAGGCAAAACATACTGATCAGATATGTTAGTTAGGGTCAGGCAAAACATACTGATCGGATATGTAAGTTAGGGTCAGGTAAAACATACTGATCGGATATGTTAGTTAGGGTCAGGCAAAACATACTGATCAGATATGTTAGTTAGGGTCAGGCAAAACATTCTGATCAGATATGTTAGTTAGGATCAGGCAAAACATACTGATCGGATATGTTAGTCAGGGTTAGGTAAAACATATTGATCAGACATGTTAGTCAGGTTCAGGTAAAACATATTGATCGGACATGTTAGTCAGGGTCAGGTAAAACATATTTATCAGACATGTTAGTCAGGGTCAGTTAAAACATATTGATCAGACATGTTAGTCAGGGTCAGGTAAAACATTCTGATCAGACATGTTAGTCAGGTTCATGTAAAACATACTGACCAAGACCCCCACTCCTGTTTCAGGAACATGTTCGTGGAAACGGACTTTTCTTCTTGGCAGCCTGGCTAACTAGGTGGGAGATCGACGTGATCCCCGTAGTGGGGAATGACTCACAGATGAAGTCAAGCATACCACAGCCGTTTGGAGGACCCCGATCAACCTTCGTCAGCACGCTGGGGATGGGAGGAAAGCTACTGCAACCCGCCTTCAACACCCTTGTCAGGGCGCACAAAACAGTCAACTTACTCATTATGTACATTAACAACAACAACGAAAACCTCAAGCTGGTCACTGAAGTTTTTAATTAAATCAAAGTTGATGTCAGTGATCATACAAAGACACGCTCTCGTTTCTCCGACCTTCATAAAAACCCTGCAACATTACAATATCAAACATTCGGAAATCCCAGGGGCTACCAGGCGTGACACGAAAGGTGGTATATCTGACCTTGACATGGTGGAGACATAGCGGTACTTTTCTATAGTCTCCGGTTACGCAATATCACGTGATAACACCGGTTGTTACGGACAAAATATTTTTGTCACGTGTGTGCATATTTTTCAAATTCCATTTTTTTTAAATGCCGGCTATCATTTCTTTTTTTTTTCTTGTCCGTCTTTCTGCTGGGATTTACACAGAACGAGTTGTCATTCTGGCTTCCGAGGGCCAGCGAACCAGGGCTGCCAAGACCCTTCTACACCTCCACGCGGTGATCCTGGATAACGGGCTGCAGCAGGGCAGACTGGCTAAGGAGAAGGGATCGAAGAGGGAATGCTAACACTGTACAAAAAAAATGCTTGCTGAAGTCGGATGTGTTGGGCCGAAAGGTGCAAATATCGCAGTCAAGCTGTAAGGTACGACACAACGCATTCCGTTCTCTGGACTACATTCTGCTACTTAAGCCTTTAGCATATGCCCCTGTAGAAATACAGGTCGACTAAGACTCATAGAAGGCAGCTTGCATTAGGATCAGTGAAGAAGAGCTGACCAAGGCCTTATTGCGCCTCCAGCTGCGGCCCTGAAAACAGGCTGCTCTACAAAGTGAATCAGTTGGTTAGTTAGTTATTGATCCAGCAGCCTGTTGGCTCCTGCCCTTTGTCCCAACGCCAAATAGTGGTATATGCAAGTGTTTGGGAGCTGCTGTTTAGTTCCGTACAAAGTGTTCCATTTGTTTGGCCTCGGAGGAAGAAGATCTTTCCAACACCGTCAAGCACTGGACACTCAAAAAGATGTGATGTGTCAACAGCCGGCACTCTGGACTATGTTCTGGCTAAATTAAGTTCAAGTGGCTGTTAAGTTGTATATGTTAAATGCTAAGTCAGAAAATGGTGCTCTGATCTCTCCATCTCCGTAGGTTGGCTTGGCTTGGCTTGATTCGTTCTCAATCTCCCGCTACAAAATCTTGAAAAAGCCTAAGTAGCAGAATGTAGTCCAGAGAACGGAATGCGTTGTGTCGTAGTGTACAGCTTGACTGCGATATTTCCACCTTTCGATCCAACACATCCGACTTCAGAAAGCATTTTTTTAGTACCGGGCTAGCATTCCCTCTTCGATCCCTTCTCCTTAGCCAGTCTGCCCTGCTGCAGCCTGTTATCCAGGATCACCGCGTGGAGGTGTAGAAGGGTCTTGCAGCTCTGGTTCGCTGGCCCTGACTAGCAGTCAGCTATAGGTCGCTGACCGCTGCAGCTCATGCCCTGCTGATCAACTGTCTCATATGGATGTGTCAACAGCCGGCTTTCTGGACTATGTTCTGGCTGAATTAAGTCAAGTGGATGTTAAGTTGTATATGTCAAGTGCTAAGTCAGAAAATGGTGCTCTGATCTCTCCATCTCCATAGGTTGATGCTGCCCTTGGGAAGGCCATGTACTTCTTGATTTCTCTCTCAGTATTGCCCATCTATTCAGCCAGGCCTCTTTGTTCGCAGTATTCAGTAGTTGTATGACTGTCTGCATGGTTGTTGGTGTGTATTGGTGTTCTTGACTTGATCCCTTCTTAGCCAGAGTAGACTGGCTAAGAGATTAAGGATCACAGTGAGAAGGCAACTCCGACCCTAACAAAGCTCGCTAAAACTGGATGTACCGGGCCGAAAGCCTTAACCTCACTGTAAACTACAACAGGATGTCACAAATATCTTTTCCAGGACGAACGCCAAAGAAGTTTGATTCGTTCCACAGGTGTGAGAGTTTGTCACCTTAGACAGCGAATACCACATATTTTATGTCTGGCTAGGGATAAACGAAAAGCCATTACAAACCTGCCACCTTCTAAAATGGCGCAGAAACGGGATACAATTAACTTCGAAAACAACAACACATACCTTTAAATATTGTGTTTTTTTGTTGTGTTTTTATAAACGCCAGTATTATTTCACCTTGTCATTTAAATTTGAAGCAAAGACCACACCTATGGTTAGGCTCCTCTAAACTCTTCCCCTCCAGATTCTATTAGATTTCTGGCCCACGTATTTGAGAATTGTAAAGCTCCCGTAGGAAGTATATAGGCACGTTTATATATTTGCGAAAGGTTGCTATTGAAAAACTTTACTGACAAACACATGCAGATACCTTTACTTGACATTGGGCCGGAGGATGAGAGTCCGGATGTTGTTGGATCTAACAATAACATTAAGAAATTTGTAAATATAAGTATAGCAATTCTCCTTCGTCTTCTTCTTCTTCTTCTTCTTCTTTTTCGGCGTTCGAACTGAAAAGGACGTTTTTGACGTTGTATCCTAGTTTACAGCGAGGCTGTAATATCTGCACCATTCGGTCCCTCACATCAAATTTCTTCACGTATTTGTGTACCAGGTTTGCCTTCCCTCTTCGATCCCCATTCTCTTAACCAGGCTGCATGGTTGCAGTCTATTTCCAGGGCCGCCACTTGGAGAATAGGGTCTAGGTCATTTAAGGGTCACTAACATATAGAGTCAATGTTTCGCTGCCATAGAGCAGGGTACTCATGACACACGATCTGTACACATCCACCTTTGTGGAGATGGTCAGCATGTTGTTATTCCCCATTCTCTGTGAGAGCCTGGAAAGTATTGATGAGGCCTCACATGAAAGAAGGTTAAACGCTTTTCATACGCGCTGCCTCGGGTGCATACTTGCAATTTCATGGAGTGACAGAGTGACTAACAACGAAATGTTGGACCGTGTAAAGATTGTCAGCTTAGTTACGATCCTCCGCCAGAGCCGCGTGCGGTGGCTTGGTCACGTGTGCAGAATTGAGGATGGGTGAATACTAAAGATATTATTAACGGAGAGCTGACCACGGACAAGCGTAAAAAAAGGTAAACCATTCCTCCTCTACAAAGATGTTTGCAAGCGTGACCTGAAGGCGTTGGATATGAACACCTGCAACTGGAAGAAACTTGTCAAAGATAGACCCGGCTGGAGGCAGGGTTAGTGTGTTGGTCTGCAGGCAGGGGAAGACAATATTTGTCAAGATGCAGACTCCAAACGTTTGCGACGAAAGCAAGGACAACAACAGACTATCCACCTCTCTAGCGTAAAGTCCATTGTCTCTAGAGACTGACAGGATGCCAATCACCAATCAATCAATCACCAATCAATTCCTGATGCAAGCAGACAGCGACTTATCAGCTCATTCACTGCTGCCTTTCCAGCTCCAGTTGTTCAAGCCAATATATCGGTTATGTAACCTTATAAGAAAGTTTGTTAAAGTAAGCATGTTCCCAAACATTTTTCAATCATTCATTTTTCTGCTCAAATGTGAAGCATGTGTTTTAACTGTTGTTATGCCCTTTTCGGGAAACCTGTACCTGAAATGTCGCTGTGTGGCTGATTATTATAATTGTAATTTCGTTTCTTTTTTCTTTTTTTCTTTTTTTTTTTGGGGGGGGGGGATTATTTGATGACGTTGCCAGCCCCAAGCACAGTGTTTCGATTCTTTTCTCCCTGTTGCACATGCTGGTCAGGTTTATGTTAATAATTAGTCAGGTGAAACATACTGGTCAGGTTATGCTAATCAGTCAGGTGAAACATACTGATCAGATTATATTAGTCAGGGTCAGGTGAAACATACTGATCAGATTATATTAGTCAGGGTCAGGGGAAACATACTGATCAGATTATATTAGTCAGGGTCAGGTGAAACATACTGGTCAGGCTATGTTAATCAGGGTCAGGTGAAACATACTGGTCAGGCTATGTTAATCAGGGTCAGGTGAAACATACTGGTCAGGCTATGTTAATCAGGGTCAGGTGAAACATACTGATCAGATTATGTTAATCAGTCAGGTGAAACATACTGGTCAGGCTATGTTAATCAGGTTCAGGTGAAACATACTGATCAGATTATGTTAGTCAGTCAGGTGAAACATACTGGTCAGGCTATGTTAATCAGGGTCAGGTGAAACATACTGGTCAGGCTATGTTAATCAGGGTCAGGTGAAACATACTGATCAGATTATGTTAATCAGTCAGATGAAATATACTGGTCAGGCTATGTTAATCAGGGTCAGGTGAAACATACTGGTCAGGCTATGTTAATCAGGGTCAGGTGAAACATACTGGTCAGGCTATGTTAATCAGGTTCATATTCTTGAGTTACATCTACGAGACCACGACTGCAATGGCTACCTATTTCATCGTTCTTCTACAAGCATTTCTTGGCCTCCTCACTTGTCTCTTTCCCTGTGGGTTCCAATCCAGAGCACGGCTAGCTGTACTGTTGGGTGAATTCCTGATTGTGTGTTTTAAATATCTGCAGGGATCAAGATGCTGAGCCGTGCATTAGCTGCAATTGTCAGCGACCCAGAGCTGCCAAAACCCTTCTACACCTCCACGTGGTGATCCTGGATAACATGCTGCAATAGAGCAGACTGGCTAAAGAGAAGGGATCGAAGAGGAAAGGCTAACCCGGGAACCAAAAATGCCTGCTGAAGTCCGATGTGTCGGACCGACAGATACAAACATCGCAGTTAAGCTGTAAACTACGACACAGCGCATTCCGTTCTCCGGACAACACAACATCCTGCTACTTGCAAAGCCTTTTTTCTTAAAAGAGAATACTGATAAATGCGCTATTTATTCGTAACTTGTGTTACCAATGTCAATCTTGGTCCTTACTAGAAATACATTTACAGTAAGATCAAGAGCTGTGAGATGCGCCGTGTGAGAAGTGCAGCCGGAAAGACAATCCATGACCTAAACTACATTACCACACTAAGCCAGATAGTGGGGACAAACCCAGTTTGTAACTGAGCCAGATAGTGGGGACAAATCCAGTTTGTAACTGAGCCAGATAGTGGGGACAAATCCAGTTTGTAACTGAGCCAGATAGTGGGGACAAATCCAGTTTGTAACTGAGCCAGATAGTGGGGACAAATCCAGTTTGTAACTGAGCCAGATAGTGGGGACAAACCCAGTTTGTAACAACATTAAAACAACAAATCAAGTGGTTTGGTCATTTAGTCAGTTATGCATTATGACCAGCCTGCAGCAAGATTCCGTGGCGAAGTGGTTAAGCCGTCGGACTCGTGATCAGGTGGTGTGGGTTCGACTCCGGACTCCGCCGGGTGCTTGATGCGGAGTCCCCTGCATTTCGCAGTCGTCCCCTGGTCGTCTTGTCCTTGACTTGCCACTGGGGTCGGGCGGCTCGAGACGAGAGAATGAGGATAAAAAGTAGCTAGGTTAATCCTTACTAAAAATAGCGTTAGCAAATAAATTATGCCATCATCGTCTACGATGGACGGCGGCCTTTACCTTTACCTCTTTTTTAACAGCAAGAACATATCATATGAAGGTTTCCGGTCCACGAGCAAAGGGCAGACCTCGATGTCGGTGGATCGAGTGTGTCTTTTACACTCTAAGGAAGTTACACCTAACCTGACTAACATACTATGATCAGTATGTTTCCCCTCATCCCGACTAAAATAGTCTGATCAGTATGTTTCACCTTAACAACATAGTCTGATCAACCTCCTACTTTGTAATAAGATAATCTACGCAACCCAACTTTCTGCGACGCCGTATGGCAAAGGCAGTTGAACAAAAGAAGAAGAAGAGGATACAATCCAACCTTTGTTGCTTCTGTCTATCTTTCCTTGTATCTCCGCTGTTTATGTGACAGCATACAGATCCCAACACAGCCGTTACGCCCACTCTTTTCGATTTCCAACTGCCAGGGATTTTTTAACGTGCTCGGCACTAAATACGGGCAGTCCGATCTCACTACCAAGAGGTATGGGACAGCGTGGGCTAGTGATTAAGTGACACGGCTCACAACTCATAGGTGTTGGGTTCGATCCCCATCACAGCACCGGCCGTTGCCCCGGTGAAGCAAACCCTTAGAAAATGCAGGAGGAAGCAGACCCTTACATAAAATGCATGCCGAGGTCGGATGCACTGAGCCGACAAGTGCATTATAAAAACATAGTGCAAACCACACCGCCTTGGGGAATGGAGAAATAAGGCTAACGTAAAAAAAAAATTTTTTTTTTTAAAACGGGAATTTTTACCAGATGTAAAACATCCCGTTCTCCACCGTGATTCAAACCCGCAGCCTCCAGCAGCCGAGGCGTCTCCTTACGTCGAGACCACTGATTCGAAAGAATCACAGTAGAAATCCAATGAAGATAACATAAAGAATACAATAACTTGTAAGAAAAAAACAAATGATCTGTTTTGGCGTTCGTCTTGAAAAGTACATTTTTTTTCTTACATTGTGTCGCAGTTTACAGTGAAGCTGTGATATCTGCGCCTTTCAGAACGACACATCAGATTTGAACATAGAATTTTGGGGGCTATGTTTGCCTCCACTCTTCGATTCCTAGTCTCTCTGTCGGACAACATGGGTGCAGTCTGTTACCAGGACTGCCACTTGGTGCCGGAATAGATTCTGATCAGTATGTTTTGCCTGCCCTTGACTAACATAGTCTGATCAATACGTATTACCTGACCCTGACTAACATAGTCTGATCAGTATGTTTTATGTGACCTTGACTAACAGTATGATCAGTATGTTTTATCTGATCTTGACCAACATAATCTGATCAGTATATTTTATCTGACCTTGACTAACATAGTCTGATCAGTATATTTTATCTGACCTTGACTAACATAGTCTGATCAGTATATTTTATCTGACCCTGACCAACATAGTCTGATCAGTATGACCAACATAGTCTGACCAGTATGTTTCCCCTGACCAACATAGTCTGATCAGTATGACCAACATAGTCTGACCAGTATGTTTCACCTGACCAACATAGTCTGATCAGTATGTTTCACCTGACCAACATAGTCTGATCAGTATGTTTCACCAGACCAACATAGTCTGATCAGTATATTTCACCTGACCAACATAGTCTGATCAGCATGTTTCACCTGACCAACATAGTCTGACCAGTATGTTTCACCTGACCAACATAGTCTGATCAGCATGTTTCACCTGACCAACATAGTCTGATCAGTATGTTTCACCTGACCAACATAGTCTGACCAGTATGTTTCACCCGATCAACATAGTCTTATCAGTATGTTTCATCCGACCAACATAGTCTGACCAGTATGTTTCACTTGACCAACATAGTCTGATCAGTATATTTCACCTGACCAACATAGTCTGACCAGTATGACCAACATAGTCTGATCAGTATGTTTCACCTGACCAACATAGTCTGACCAGTATGACCAACATAGTCTGATCAGTATGTTTCACCTGACCAACATAGTCTGATCAGTATGTTTCACCTGACCAACATAGTCTGACCAGTATGTTTCACCTGACCAACATAGTCTGATGAGCATGTTTCACCTGACCAACATAGTCTGACCAGTATGTTTCACCTGACCAACATAGTCTGACCAGTATGTTTCACCCGATCAACATAGTCTTATCAGTATGTTTCATCCGACCAACATAGTCTGACCAGTATGTTTCACCTGACCAACATAGTCTGATCAGTATATTTCACCTGACCAACATAGTCTGACCAGTATGACCAACATAGTCTGATCAGTATGTTTCACCTGACCAACATAGTCTGACCAGTATGACCAACATAGTCTGATCAGTATGTTTCACCTGACCAACATAGTCTGATCAGTATGTTTCACCTGACCAACATAGTCTGATCAGTATGTTTCACCCAAGTCTCACTTGACCGGACAGTAAGTCTCCCCTCAACCGACACCAGTCAAATGTGAAAATCTTCTCGAACAAGGGCAGACACAGTACATTTAAATTCATAATAGTTACAACAACTAGAAGAAATAGAGAATGCCGAAGAACACTGGAAGCGTATACAAAATATTTAGAACGAGACTTGGGCTGAACCTCTGGGAAAACCCCATTACCATTATAACAATAAAAGTGATTAAATAAACGGTTACCCGAGAAATAAGCGTGCCATGAAATTGAGAAGGGGTAGGTCGAAACTCGAGATAGGATTCCTCTCATGTCCGTTACTTTACGAGCTGTCATAGATATCTGTTACGATAACTGTTGGCCCGCCAGATAATTGTATTTGGCGTTATCCGGCGTTCTTACACGACGACACCTATAAACAAAGTCTGCGTTGCTGGGGATAAAATGTAGCGGAGGGAAGCGTGCAGGGGTGTCAATAAAGCGCAAGCTTGGTTTGTAATCCCGACATGCCATGTTGGAAATCGCTTCGTGTCCAGTTTAGCCGGGGATTTTTCTCTGTATCACTACTCATCCACTACATACATAAAGGGTTGGCAGAATTACTGTACTGCATTGAATTCAAAAGTAGATAATAGGCGCATAGTTATTCTTGGGTAAAGTATATGTAACAGAAACTGGTTGTGTACAGACTCAGCAGTCTTCTAAACGTTAAGTTAAGTTTTAAAACTGACCACAGTGGAACACATTACAAACAGATACACACACGCATTCATACACTGGCCAATAATTCAACATTACAAACAAATACACACACGCATTAAAACACTGGCCAATAATTCAACATTACAAAGTAATACACACACGCATTCACACACTGGCCAATAATTCAACATTACAAACATATATACACACGCATTAATACACTGGCCAATAATTCAACATTACAAACAGATACACACGCATTAATACACTGGCCAATAATTCAACATTACAAACCGATAAACACACGCATTAATACACTGGCCAATGAGTCAACAATACAAACAGATACACACACGCATTCATACACTGGCCAATGAGTCAACATTACAAACAGATACACAAACGCATTAATACACTGGCCAATAATTCAACATTACAAACAGATACATACATGCATTAATACACTGGCCAAAAATTCAACATTACAAACAGATAAACACACGCATTAATGCACTGGCCAATAAGTCACATTACAAACAGATACACACATGCATTAATACACTGGCCAATAATTCAACATTACAAACAGATACACACACGCATAAATACACTGGCCAATAATTCAACATTACAAACAGATACACAAACGCATTAATACACTGGCCAATAATTCAACATTACAAAGTAATACACACACGCATTCACACACTGGCCAATAATTCAACATTACAAACAGATACACACACGCATTCATACACTGGCCAATAATTCAACATTACAAACAAATACACACACGCATTAAAACACTGGCCAATAATTCAACATTACAAAGTAATACACACACTCATTCACACACTGGCCAATGAGTCAACATTACAAACAGATACACACATGCATTAATACACTGGCCAATAATTCAACATTACAAACAGATACACACACGCATTAATACACTGGCCAATAATTCAACATTACAAACAGATACACAAACGCATTCACACACTGACCAATAATTCAACATTACTAACAGATACACAAACACATTAATACACTGGCCAATAATTCAACATTACAAACAGATACATACATGCATTAATACACTGGCCAAAAATTCAACATTACAAACAGATAAACACACGCACTAATGCACTGGCCAATAAGTCACATTACAAACAGATACACACATGCATTAATACACTGGCCAATAATTCAACATTACAAACAGATACACACACGCATAAATACACTGGCCAATAATTCAACATTACAAACAGATACACAAACGCATTAATACACTGGCCAATAATTCAACATTACAAAGTAATACACACACGCATTCACACACTGGCCAATAATTCAACATTACAAACAGATACACACACGCATTCATACACTGGCCAATAATTCAACATTACAAACAAATACACACACGCATTCACACACTGGCTAATGAGTCAACATTACAAACAGATACACACATGCATTAATACACTGGCCAATAATTCAACATTACAAACAGATACACACACGCATTAATACACTGGCCAATAATTCAACATTACAAACAGATACACAAACGCATTCACACACTGACCAATAATTCAACATTACTAACAGATACACAAACACATTAATACACTGGCCAATAATTCAACATTACAAACAGATACATACATGCATTAATACACTGGCCAAAAATTCAACATTACAAACAGATAAACACACGCATTAATGCACTGGCCAATAAGTCAACATTACAAACAGATACACACACGCATTCACACACTGGCCAATAATTCAACATTACAAACAAATACACAAACGCATTAATACGCTGGCCAATAATTCAACATTACAAACAGATACACACACACATTAATACACTGGCCAATAATTCAACATTACAAACAGATACACACGCGCATTCATACACTGGCCAATAATTCAACATTACAAACAGATACACACATGCATTAATACACTGGCCAATAATTCAACATTACAAACAGATACACATACGCATTCATACACTGGCCAATAATTCAACTTTACAAACAGATACACACACGCATTCATACACTGACCAATAATTCAACATTACAAACAGATGCACACACGCATTCATACACTGGCTAATAATTCAACATTACAAACAGATACACACACGCATTCACACACTGGCCAATAATTCAACATTACAAACAGATACACACACGCATTCATACACTGACCAATAATTCAACATTACAAACAGATACACACACGCATTAATACACTGGCCAATAATTCAACATTACAAACAGATACACACACGCATTCATACACTGGCCAATAATTCAAGATTACAAACAGATACACACACGCATTCATACACTGGCCAATAATTCAACATTACAAACAGATACACACACGTATTCACACGCTGGCCAATACGTACTGATGTCGCACTAATAATAACGGTCTAGGTTGGAAAAGGCGTGTCTTCGCCAATAGAATCGAGAAAGGAAAATATTTAATCAAACCTCACAAAACGGGGACGGCGTGGCCTAGTGGTTAAGTGGCACGCTCACAAACCGAAGGTGCTGGGTTCGATCCCCATCACAGCACCGGCCGTTACCCCGGGGAAGCAAACCCTTAGAAAATGCAGGAGGAAGCAGACCCTTACATAAAATGCATGCTGAAGTCGGATGCACTGGGCCGACAGGCGCAAAATAAAAACTACAGTGCAACGCACTTTAATTCGAATTTTGTCCGGGCAGCGGACGGTAAGACTTCTTTTTCGATTTCCAACTGTCAAGGAATTTTTAACGCGCTCAACACTGAACACGGGAGTCCGATCTCACTACCCAGAAATCAGGGGAATTTTTACCAGAAGATCCAGAAAAAACAATTCCGGTCTCCATCGTGATTGACCTCCGCACCCGAGGCTGAGACTTTACCTCGAGACCACTGAGTCCTCTTTGTTCTACATTAAGTCAGTGGTGCTAAGAATCGAGTCACAGTATCTTGCTTATCTTGTCATAAAAGGCGACAATGGTAAGGTGTGCATAGGGCTAGCATTGTTTAAAATCATTGCTATTGCTGCTGTTGAATGCACACAATGAGCAAGATCGCTGTTAAGTTAAGTTGAGAATTCCCATAGCTTTCCTCACATCACGAGGGTGCTGATGAATGTAGATCGGAGTGAGGTAGGTGTCTTGGTCAGTATATTTTACGTGACCCTGACTAACATGTCTGATCAGTGTGTTTTACCTGACTCTGACTAACATGTCTGATCAGTATGTTTTACCTGACCTTGACTAACATGTCTGATCAGTATGTTTTACCTGACCTTGACTAACATGTCTGATCAGTATGTTTTACCTGAACCTGACCAACATGTCTGATCAGTATGTTTTACCTGACCCTGACTAACATTGTCCAATCAGTATGTTTTACCTGACCCCGACTAACATTGTCCGATCAGTATATTTTACCTGACCCCGACTAACATTTTCCTATCAGTATGTTTTGCATGACCAGATGCTAGTCTCCTCTCCCTTACATTGTGTTGCATTTTACAGCGAAGTTGTGGTATCTGCGCCTTCAATCCAACATCTGGCTTCAACACGGCATATTTTTAGGAGCATGTTTACACTTTTTCTTCAATCCCTATTCTCTTAAGCAGTCTGCATTGGTTTAGCCTGTTTCCAGGGTCACCATTTGGAAGTGGAATAAAGTCTTGGACAGTTCAAGTTCTCTGGCCCCGACACAATCAGTCAACTATGAGTGGCTGGCTGCTATCCCGATCACTCAATCTTTGACCGCTGCCTGTATTCAGATATCTACGAGGTGCTTTTAGCAAATATACAGATTTTGCCAGGATAACAGAACAGATTGCCGACAGACAATGGATTTGCCGGGAATTCACACTAGTCGACGACTTGTTCTTGTGTTCACGGAAACGTGTTGTTGTTTTTCATTTGGATTGGCTAATTAATTTTTTGTGTGTGTTCTATTCCGTCCGATTATCATGGAATGGACATCAGCTATATCTTCTTCTTCATCGTACGCAGTCAGACATCAACCTTTATTTTTTCGAAAAAAGCAGCGGTCATCCTGAGGCTGTCGACACTGCCATAGAGCTTGTCTAGTGTTGCCACTGGTGATGGCCACATCTGCTCTCTCTGATCCTCGTATGTCGGGTAGTTTTGCAGCAAATGCTCAGCGGTCATTTTCCCGGTACCACACGGGAATTCGTCAGTGCCACCTATCTTCAATTTGTTGAATAGGTGGTACCTCAGTCTATTGTGGCCAGTGCGAAGTCTGAAGACCACGACCTGCTCTCTTCTGTTCAACTGGTAATAGGCATCGTTTTTTGTGTAGCCAGTATGTTCGGTTTCCCATTTGGTCATGTATCTAGCTCTAATAAGCCGTTTTGACTTTTCGTATGTCACACTAGTATCTGGTTGTGGTAGTCGTGCACCTTCTTTTGCCAGTCTGTCTGCCTCCCCGTTGCCTTGGATGTTGCAGTGGGATGGAACCCACTGTACCACTACCCTTTTTGGTGCGGACTGCTGGCATAGTTGACAGAGTACTGCTCTTAAATCATTAAGTTCATCAGCTATATGAATATCACTACGCTTAAACATGTGTCATATTTCACGGTCTAGTTCACCCGGCTGAACTTCACGAGATTGGTGCCCTTCGCCCTAGCTGAAGACAGTGTCAGCTTTGTTGTATGAAATTTAGACACAACTATAATGAACTGCTACCTGGAGAGGGATGGGCTCCGTCAGGTGTGGGGCGACCCAAGACATACCGTTGTTGTATGGCAGAAGCTGGTACTACAAACTGCAATAACGGTGCCTCAATAACCTTCTAGGTTATGGGACTGATGATGATGATGATGTCAGGATATCCCGAAAACAAAACTTATTAAGTATAGTAACTATCCCAAAGTGAACATTATATGGCTTGGCTTGGTTCATTCTCTATCTCCCACTACCAAACCCTGAAAGGACTTAAATAGCAGAATGTAGTCCAGAGAACGGAATGCGTTGTGTCGTAGTTCTACAGCTTGACTGCGATATTTGCACCTTTCATTCCAACACATCCGACTTCAGCAAGCATTTTTTTAGTACCGGGTTAGCATTCCCTCTTCGATCTCTTCTCCTTGACCAGTCTGCCTGCTGCAGCCTGTTATCCAGGAACACCACTTGGAGGTGTAGAAGGGTTTTGGCAGCTTTAGTTTGCTGGCCCTGACGCTAGCAGTCAGCTATGGGTCGCTGACCACTGCAGCTCATGCGCTGCTCAGCATCTTGATCCCGAACATAATATGACACCTGGTAGTGGAATGAGCAATGAACTACTGTTTTTCCGCGCTTTCTTTTTCAAAATGTCGTCAAACTATTTGGAACAGCCAGCGAGTTGTGATTAATTTCTGGTGAAAGAAGGTTCAAAACCCGCTGAAATTCACCGTCCACTGTCAAGTGTGTTTGGAGAACAGATTGCAGCATGTTCCTCGGTGTTTGAATGGTGTAAACGCTTTCCTGGAGGCTGTGAATCCATCGATGATCAGCCCTGTGAAGGTTGAGTGAGAAGTGTCATCACGAGTAAAGCCATACACAGTGCCGAAAAGGTTATTTTGAACAATCGGGGAGTTACTGTACGCAAACTCGTGATGGCTTTTGGTATAATCAAAAGTTTTGTGGATCTTCAGGGATCACCTCAATTTTCATAAAGTTTCCTGTCGATGGGTGTCGAAATCACTTAATTTTGAGCAAAAAGGTATTCTTCTCTAACATGACAACGCAGGACCCCATACAGCCGCCAAAACTGTGGCAGTTACTGACCAACTTCTTTGGGAGGTACCGCCACGACCTTCTTACAGTGCCAAGTGATCTTACAGTTCCAAGTGATCTTACAGTGCCAAGTGATCTTACAGTTCCAAGGGATCTTACAGTGCCAAGTGATCTTACAGTTCCAAGGGATCTTACAGTTCCAAGGGATCTTACAGCGCCAAGTGATCTTACAGTGCCAAGTGATCTTACAGTTCCAAGTGATCTTACAGTGCCAAGTGATCTTACAGTGCCAAGTGATCTTACAGTGCCAAGTGATCTTACAGTGCCAAGTGATCTTACAGTTCCAAGTCACAGTTCCAAGTGATCTTACAGTTCCAAGTGATCTTACAGTGCCAAGTGATCTTACAGTTCCAAGTGATCTTACAGTGCTAAGTGATCTTACAGTTCCAAGTGATCTTACAGTTCCAAGTGATCTTACAGTGCTAAGTGATCTTACAGTTCCAAGTGATCTTACAGTTCCAAGTGATCTTACAGTGCCAAGTGATCTTACAGTGCCAAGTGATCTTACAGTTCCAAGTCATCTTACAGTTCCAAGTGATTTTCAGCTTTTTGCTCCTTTGAAAGAGCATCTCGTAGAACAAAAGTTTCAATCGGATGGGGATGGCGTGGGCTAGTGGTTAAGTGACACGGCTCACAACAAGGAGGTGCTGGGTTCGATTCCCATCACAGAACCAGCCGTTACCCTGGGGAAGTAAAACCTTACAAAATACAAGAGGAAGAAGACCCTTATATAAAATGCATGCTGAAGTCGGATGCACTGGGCCGACAGGTGCAAAATAAAAACCACAGTGCAACGCAATCAGCCTTTGGGGAATAGAGAAATTAGGCGAAAGCAAAAACGAAACAAAAAATGCTGCACTGAAACCAGATGTGTTGGGTCGAAAGGCGCAGATACTGCAATTTTTGTTTGTTAACTGTGACACAAAGTAACAATACGTCTTTTTCAGGACAAACAGAGAATAATGAACAGAAGAAACACATTATTTCATATTTTATTGACTATGCATCAATTACACAATTACAATGATTCAAAAATTTGCAATAACAAAATGCATACAGTAAAGTACAAGAGAAAGTCAGTAAGTAGGTCACAAACTGATATGGGATGTAACTGGTAGTTTCTGAAGGTGTCGTTAGGTGGCAACAATATCTAGCTTTGTGATTAATGTAGGTAGCCGAAGAAAGGTGTCACACACGCAGCTACAAATAGTGTCCAATCAAAGAATAGGGTACCATTGTGTGTTGTTTGTTTTTTGGGGTGGGGAGGTGCGGAAGAGAGAGACTCTATGAGATGAGAGAAAATACTTTCTGCAAATACGGCTTTTCATAAGGAAATTCGGGGACGGCGTGGCCTAGTGGTTAAGTGGCACGGCTCACAACCAGAAGGTGCTGGGTTCGATCCCCATCACAGCACCGGCCGTTACCCCAGGGAAGCAAACCCTTAAAAAATGCAGGAGGAAGCAGACCCTTACATAAAATGCATGCTGAAGTCGGATGCACTGGGCCGACAGGCGCAAAATAAAAACCACAGTGTAACGCACACACCGCCTTGGGATAAGAGAAATAAGGCGAACGCACAAAAAAAAAAAAAATAAGGAAATTCTTCCTGTTTATGATGAGAAGTGCTTGTCCCATAACTGAGTACATACATTTTCACAAGGACACTAACAAATCGCTGACGAAGCCTGACCAGGTCATCCTATTTCAGAATGCAACAGAAGCATTTGTGTGGTAAAAGGGTGAGATGATTCATGTTGACAGGCGAGTAACGATAGATAGTGTAGCATCTACAATTGGATGTTTGCATGGTTTACCCGACACCATAATGGGAGCTGTTTCACGAATGACGAAGAGGTTGAACGTGAAGTGCAAATGTGGTTGAGATGGTAGACCACAGACTTTTATGCAGGTTTTGGTGCACTGATAGTGATGGGAAAAGAATACGTGTTTCAATGTTGAGAAATAAGGGGCAATAACACATGGTTTTCAAGTTCGTATCTGGGATCAAGATTCTGAGTAGTGTTTGAACTGTAGCGGCCAATGACCCAAAGCTGACTGCTAGCGTCAATGCCGTAAACCAGAGATGCCAAGACCCTTCTCCCCTTTCTTCTTCTTCATCGATCAACTGTTGCTGTGCTTCTAGTCTGGTGAGGTTCACAAAGGAGACTACGTTTCAGGTCTTAGCCGGTCCCCCACAGCTTTTCTAGCATGGTCGCTCTCCCAGTCCAAATTGCTTCTCTTTGGTCTGTATAGGTAGGGCATTCTTGAAAAATATGTTCTGGTGTTTGCTTGGATGCTCCACAATTGCACATGGCAGTGTCTCTGATACCCATTCTGTGGAGGTGGGCCTTGAGTCCACAATGTCTCATTCTGAGTCTGAAGATCTTAGTCTGTCCATCTCTACCAAGTTTGTCTATGCTGTCATTTTCTAGCCTGTATTCTTTGTGCTGTTCTCTCTATTCTGTCCTCATAGATCATTTGATGAGTGTCTTTGCTTCTGTATAGCTCTGCGAATTGGGTTCTGATTGCCGCACTTCCGGCTTTTGCGAGCTCATCTGCTTTCTCGTTTCCAGGGATTCGACAGTGAGCCGGAATCCATTGTAGGACTAAATCTGTTTTTTGAGATAGCAATCCAATGTTGTATTTTATTTCATGTGAGAGTTTAACTTGTTTGTGGCAACATTCTCCTCCTCCATGCGGTGATCCTGGATAAAAGGCTGCAATAGGGCAGACTGGTTAAAGAAAGGGATCACAGCGGGAAGGCTAACATGGTGCAGAAAAATGCTCGTCGGACCGAAAGGTGCAAACATCGCAGTCAAGCTGTAAACTACGACACAAAGCAGTCCGTTCTTTTCATGGGATTGGTAGCGGGAGGTTGAGAACGAGTGAACAAAGAAGAAGAAGATTAAGAAGAAATAGAATAAGAAGAAGTTGTTTGTGTCTCAATTAGTGAGGAACTGAGACACTTGTCCAGTCAGGCAAAACATACTGACCAGGACATCGCATCAGGGTCAATACACTGACCAAGATTTTGCCTGACCCTGTCTAACATGTCTGATCATTATATATTGCCTGACCAGACGTTAGTCTTCCTCCCCACACAAAACAGTAAACTTGCTCATTGTGTGCATTAGACAACAAACAACAACAACAATCTCAAATCAGTTTATTTTATAAAAATAGCCATGTGTGACCTATTTACTGACTTGCCCCGTAATCACAATGTTATAATTGAGCTGAAGAACCTGCAACTCATCGTATTGCACACTTGACACTAAGACTAACCAAAAGATTAGCACCACTGAACCACCATGCATGTCATAAAAAGTGACCAAAGAGACGTGTGCATGTGGTTATCAACTTCATTGTGCAAACACAAATTGTTACAGAAACTACCACCACAAAAGCACATAAAGTGCCAATGAGCAGACCAACGAGGCCAACTGCAGTGGTGGCTCTATGCTCCTGCTCAAGTGGAAAAAGGACAAGAAAAATTAATAAATTAACTTGACCTAGATCTGAAACGCAAACAGATAACGCAAGGGGGCTTCAAATGGAAACCTTAAACATGGGATAGAAATGAGAAAAATCATGCCTTTGTGTTGTAACTTGCTAATATGGGTCAATTGTCAGTGATAAAGGATCAAAATGTGAGGTTTTGGCCAGAATAGCACAGACAATAGCGGCGCTTGCACGGCTTAACAAAATCTGGCAAGATAAACAGTTAGCACTATGCATGAAAATCAGATTAATGCGTACACTGGTGCTGTCAATATTCCTCTATGCGTGTGAGACATGGACAGTTACAGCTGACCTTCAAGAAAGGATACAGGCCTTGGAGATGAGATGTTTCCTGAAACTTTTAAACGTCATGTACAAAGATCGAGTTACAAATGAGGAAATACGAGATAGAATTACAACAGCAATATGGCCTTTCAAAGACCTCTTGGGAACTGTCAAAAGAAGGAAACTCACTTGGTACGGTCACATATCAAGATCAAATGGTCTTGCAAACACAATCCTCCACGAAAAGGTGCATGGCAGACGACGAAGAGGCCAGCCCAAAAAGAGATGGGAGGACAACATAAAAGAATGGACCAGTCTCCGACCAGAAGAGTCACAGGCAGCGGGATCTGACAGAGATGGGTGGCGTAGGGTTGTGAGGATGTCTTCATGTGTGCCCCAACGACCTCACCGGTTACGGGATGACCTGACCTGAATATGGTTGCTAGGGATGTCAACAGTGCCCTGCACATGTCATAACGGTGCAGACAAACAACATGGCGTCATAATTGCAGTTAAAAGATGGCTACCAAACTATTGGCGTGCACCAACGAGGACCAGCATTCTGTTATCAGTTTTTTTACCAGTGAAGTGGTAAACCATATATAAATTCATCGGCGAATGAAGGTCCAGTGTGATGTTGCATGCCTTTCACTCCAAAAGTGTATGAGTGGAGTAGGAAGTTCCAAAACGGCATTAGTTCTGTGACTGTTTATGACCGGGTCAGGCAATCCGAGTAATGGCCCCGGGAGTTGATTGCAGCTGTTGACCGCCTTGTAAAGGAAAATTGCAGATTGACTGTGAGTGAAAGGCATGCATCACCAAACTGGACCTTCATTCGCTAATGAATTCCTATAGGTTTCACCTCTCAGCTGCAAAAAAAATGGATAATAGAATGCAGTCCGCCTACGGTACATCCCTAGCAACCACATTAACAAGATACAATACAAAGGCGTGGTTTTTCTAATTTCTATCCTACTTTTAAGGTTGTCATTTGAAGTCCTTTATAATAACAATGAAATCTGCCAACCATGTATCAAGAGATGACGAATGATGGTTTGGCATTGAGCTGGCTAAACTCGCTTGTAAAAACTATGAGAAACAAGAGGAAAAAAATACCTCCACATTCAATGATAGAAGAGGAGTGACTAAGTTATTGATAAAAAAAAGTGAATAACTGGTTTTCTTGGGAATTAGAATACACAGTATGATGGTTGTAAGTCCTCTTTTGTTCCTTCTTCTTTTGCGTTTGTTCTCATTCTCCCGCTACCAAGCCCTGAACAGGGCTTTGCAAGTAGCAGGATGTAGTCCGGAGAATGGAATGCGTTGTGTCGCTAGTTTACAGTTTGTCTGCGATATTTGCACCTTTCGGTCCGACACATCCGTCTTCTGCAGTAGTAAGTCCTCAAATAACAGATTGGAGTCAGAGGTGCAGCAGTGAATAAGCTGACAGCAGCCAAGTGACTCATAGCTGGCTTCCTGCATCAGGGTCAGCGAATCAGAGCTGATCAAGACCCTACTCTATCTCCAAGTGGCGGGCCTGGAAACAGGCTGCACTAGTCACCAGTGTAGAAAGAACAAGGGATAGGGATCACGGTGGGAAGGCAAACCTGGTACTAAAAAAAAACAGCTGAAATTAGATGTGTCAGGTCAAAAGGTGCAGATATCGCAGCCTCGCTGTAAACTTCGACAAAACGTCCTTTTCAAGACGAACGTCCAAGTTGTTTTTGTTTAATCCTCTTAATGAGTAAGTTTACTCTTTTGTGTGGTAAACAGAATGTCTCCAGATGTTAATAACATCTACAAATTAATTGACCAATTGTCCACCTCTTATGGGGTGGAAGTGGAGCTTCATGTCGGAGTCCCAGGAAATGAGAAGGCTGATGAACTGGCCAGAAGTAAGGCAATGCTACCACAACCACTACCTAGCATCACACTACAGACATGCAAGCAAATCCTGAAAAATAACTATAGACAGGAGTGGCTAGATCAGTGGGCCAGATTCCAGACAGGCCAAATATATTTCAAATTCCAAGCAAAACCAGATCCCCAGGGCCCAGCCAAGAAACTGAAACGAAGAGACCAGAGTTTCTTCTTCTTCTTCTTCTGCGTTCGATCTAAATCTCCCGCTACCAAGCCCTAAACAGGTCTTTGCATGTAGCAGGATGTAGTCAGGAGAACAGAATGCATTGTTTCGCTAGTTTACAGCTTGACTGCAATATTTGCACCTTTCGATCTGACCAGAGTTTGATCTTCAAGCTAAGAACAGGCCATGCCCCTCTCAAGAAACATCTGAACAGATTAGAACCACTATGTGAACCAAACTGCAGATTCTGCAATGACCACAAGGAGTCAGTCGAGCAATCCTTGACTTTGTGCCCAGGGCTAGCCGATCTGCAAAATTTGCTGCTCCCACCATACTCAACACACTCTACACATCACTACAACAATTGAGGAGGACGTGTGCTTTTGTCCAGGAGGGATTGGGCTGTCAAGAGCTGCCAGTTCACAGCTATAGGGATTATATCATCATCATCACTCTTTTGTGTGCCCTAAAAATGGTGTTAAGTGACAGGTTGTAGTAGCTTTCCTCACATCCTGAGCGTGCTGATGAAAGTGGACCACGATCATCCAGGCGGTTGTGCTATACTTGGCTTCATCTGAGTGACAATCACTACTACAATTCATCAGCCAGACTGCCTTGAAAACAGTCTGTTTCTAGGGAAAGCTACTTGCAAGAGAGATAGTGGTCTTGGTCAGTATATTGTGCCTGACCCGGATGCCATGTCTTAGTCAGCATGTTGTGCCTGATTGGACTAGCGTCTCAGTTCCTCCGAACGCCGAAGAAGAAAGAAGAGTCTATCTGGTTTTATCAATTGGGACAATGAGAAAGATGATCTGATCATAATAGTCAATTTTGATGACCGGGGACGGCGTGGCCTAGTGGTTAAGTGGCACGGCTCCCAACCCAAAGGTGCTGGGTTCGATCCCCATCACAGCACCGGCCGTTACCCCGGGGAAGCAAACCCTTAGAAAAAGGAGGAGGAAGACAGACCTTTACATAAAATGCATGCTGAAGTCGGATGCACTGAGCCGACAGGCGCAAAATAAAACCACAGTGCAACGCACACCACCTTGGGGAATGGAAAAATAAGGCAAACGCCAAAAAAAATTTTTAAAATTTGATGACCGAACAGGGAAAAAAAGATCGTCATATGAATATTGTTAGGAAGGTTCAGTGACATGTCATAAGTGCAGAATAGTAATGGAGATGAGTTTATAAGTGTATGTACTGAGTAAAGTTAGTAATAGCAAACACAATCTTTCAACACCGGAAAAGTCATAAAAAAACATGGCCCAGGTGGAAAAACCCAGATTTAGCATCTTCCTCTTTCGTTCGCTTGAAAATATGTCTTTATCTGCAATGTTGTATAAACTTCACTTGTCTTTTGTAGTTCACATATAGGTCCATAAAGTTTCTCTTCCAGTGTTGTTTCTGTGGGCCAGTGGGATTTTCTCTGTATATTATATTCGGGCAGTTCTGTAGTTTGTGCTCTAATATGCCTGTCCGCCTGTACACATCGCTGAGTTGCCAATCTTCATGTTTGTGTACATGTGGCTGCTGAGTCGGTTGTGTCCTGTTGTAAGGCGCAACACAACAGTTTGCTCTTGTCTGTTCATCTTATGGTAATCGTCTTGTGTTACTGTTGGTGGCTTTCTGATTGATTTGATCATCCTTATCTTCTGTTGGTATGTAACTGGCACAACTGGTTGCTCGTCTGAAGCACCCTCCTTTGCCAGTCAGTATGTTCTCTCACTTTCCACAATGAGAAGGTATCCACTGCATAACAATCCATTCGTTACTGCATTCTGTGCTGACCCATCTGTGTATACTCTGATCCAGAGGTCTTGTTGGTATTCTTCATCAAAGAAATTGAGATTCACTACCCTACATTGCACACTATTCTGTCCATCCTTGTCTAGAATTCCTTCAGATATAGCATCACAAACTGATTACATATGAGGCAGAAGATGCAGCAAAGGTGAATGAGCTGACAACAGCCAGCGACTTGTCGGATCAGAGTCAGCAAACCAGAGCTGACCAAGATCCTATTATGCCTCCAAGCGGCGGCCCTGGAAACAGGCTGCACTAGCATAGTCTGACTAAGAGAAAAGGATCGCAGTCGAAAGGCAAACCTATTCCCCAAAAAAGCCAGCTGAAATTGGATGAGTTGGGCCAAAAAGGGTAGATATCACACCCCAGATGTAAACTACAATGCAATGTCCTTTTCAGGACAAACACTGAAGAAGAAGAAGAAGAAGAAGAAGAAGAAGAAAAAGAAGAAGAAAAAGAAGAAGATGATGATTATATATTAACCCTTTACACCCTAAGCCTTGAAATAGGGTGATAGTTTGTTTTCTCCATTCATATTCAATTTGTTTACAAATGAGACTTACATGTTGTTCTAGTATAAAACAGAAGTGAACTATTTCAATAAACAGTCTTCTTCTTCTTCTGTTCTCAATCTCCCATTGCCAAGCCCTGTAGCAGAACTCCTGCCTTTGTCATTGTCATCTTCAGGACCTCCGTGATGTCTTGTGTCCATTTTCCCCTTGGTCAGCCTCTGCTCCACTTTCCAGTCACCATACCCTCCAGTATCGTTCTCTTCAGGCCATTATGACGTTTGATGTGGCCAAAATATTTTAGCTTTCTGGACAAGACATTGTTTACTAACCAATTTTCCTTGATATCCAGTTCCTGTAGGGTATCTTCATTTTCCCTTTTCGCTATCCATGGTATTTTGAGCACCTTTTTGTAGCATTTTAGTTCAAAAGAGTCAATCCTTTTCTTAAGTGTTTATGTGGTGGTCCACGTTTCGCATCCGTACGTTGCCATCGGGAGGATGCAAGTTCGCAGGATTTTTATGTTCGTCATTTTATTAGAATTCTGCCATAAGTTTCTCATTTTATTCAACCTCTGCATTGCCATAGCCATTCTTGGTCTGACTTCCTTCAGGCAATCTCCACTGTTGCTTATAATTGAGCCGAAGTATTCAAAGCTTGTGACTTTCTCAATTTCCTGTTGTTCTAGAATAACTTTAGGTTTGGTCTTTGTCATGTCTGTGCTCATTATTTTGGTTTTACTTATATTCAGGTATAGATTTTGGTCTGCGCTGTGTTGTTTTACTGACAAGATCATCCGTTCCGGTCCCGCAGAGCTATTTAAGAGAACATCTTGTGTTATCTGCATATCTGAGCTCTGGTATCTCGTTCCCTCTGACCGTTAATGAATTTTTTTTTCTGTACCTTGTTTATTTTCTGTCCACTATAAATGTAAGCAGCATTAACAATATATTAGCAGAAACAAAAGTGTAGAATTGCAAACTTTAATGTGGCTAAATTGTGACCGATTCCTTGCGGTTCTCTTCGTCTGTCTCTGTAAACCTAGACTGTTTCTCATAGTACTTCTCAATTGTGTGGACAACTTCAAATAGTACCTGGTGACAGAAACACACACACACAATCAATGTTAAAGCCTCAAGACCATTTAGAATTTTGGGCTGAAGATGTGGCACTCTGAATGAGCATTCAGCACTGATCTACGCAAATGGAGATTATTTGGGACCGTCCAAGGTTAACTCCTCATAGGTAAAAAACAAAGGGTTAAAGTAGCAGAAACACCCTCCTGAGAAGATATGTGCTTGAACTCTATGAAGCCGTAACACCCATATATCGGGGTGTGTGTAAATACGCCATTCCCTGAGCCACCTGTTTGCCGGTGTGACAGGTGGACCATTATTTTAAGGCGTATTTTGGCTGTACTGCTTGGATTTGGGCCATAATGTAGTGACGTTTACACAGTACACACATTTCTGGAAATAACAAATATGGCGGTGTAAATATCAAAGCATGTCTTCACAGTGATTTTTTATGATTTTTGTGATGAAAAGGTTGGGTTATTTAAAAAAATTCAGGAAATGGTCATTCTAAAAGGCTAACAACAGTACAAGTTAAAAGCAATTTTAAGTATTTTGAGGAGGATAAACTGGATTTAAATGGTAATTATTCTGAAAATGATCAGTTGTTATTTGAGTGACAACATATGTGTGACATCTTCTTCTTCTTCTTCTTCATTCGTTCTCAATCTCCTGCTACCAAACCCTGAAAGGGCTTAAGCAGCAGAATTTAGTCCAGAGAACGAAATGTGTTGTGTTGTAGTTTACAGCTGACTGCGATATTTGCACCTTTTGGTCCAACACATCCGACTTCAGCAAGCATTATTTGAGTACCGGATTAGCATTCCCTCTTCGATCCCTTCTCCTTAGCCAGTCTGCCCTGCTGCAGCCTATTATCCAGGATCACCGCGTGGAGGTGTAGAAGGGTCTTGGCAGCTCTGGTTCGCTGGCCCTGATGCTAGCAGTCAGCTATGGGTCGCTGACCACTGCAGCTCATGCGCTGCTGAGCGTCTTGATCCTATATGTGTGATTTGAATTAGCATTCTTCTATTGACTGGGATCAAGTTAGATCTGTTCCTCAGAGGATCAGACTAGGATCCAGGGGGGTATCCCCCATAATGCATCAAGTCAATTTGATGAATATATTCCCCACTCTACTGAAATCAAAACATTGAAGATTAGTAGGTCAGTCAATTTTAGATAGAAAAACTAAATTAGACCACACAATATTGTCATAGTAAATAGCTTTACTTAAATGTTTAAATTGTGCGTATTTTTTCAGGAGCACAGGGGAATGGGATTTTATGGACTGGCTAGCAAGGGTTCAAAAGTAATTCATAAAAAAATTATAAAGATATCGATTACATGTTTATTTAAAGGTATTCAATAAGTTTTCATTGATAATGAATCCTGTTATTTTAACATTCTCAAACAAAAAAATATAATTTAGTAATCAAAACTGCCGAAGACAGATGTGTCAGACCGAAAGGTGCAAATATCGCAGTCAAGCTGTAAACACAATGCATTCCGTTCTATAACCTACATCCTGCTACATGCAAGCCCTGTTTAGGGCTTGGTAGTGGGAAATTGAGAATGAACGCAGAAGAAGAAGAAGTAATCAAATTTGAGAAATGTAAATGTAAAAACATCTCAATTTCTCCGTTCTCAGGGCATGACCGATTTCATGCTGGCTCTTTATTTGTGTAAATTATCCACATAAGTATTTTTCTTGTTTTTTTCTTTATCAATATACCCACTCCTCGCACATGTTCCTCTCCTCCTGAGTTTATAAAAATGTGTTCTTGCTTTGTGTGTACCTAGCGTCTTTCCGTGTTGTTTTTGGTACTCCTAGAATATCTAAATCCATAGCATTTGCTTCTTGGATTACATTTCCCAGCTGTTACTGTTAGTACACTCTGTGGACATTTCATGTTCCAATTTGTATACATTACTATAGTACCTCCATAACTGGGATTAATAATGAAATATTTGAATAAATTACCTACAATGAACTGCAACAGACATTTCATATCACAATACATAACTACATTACAAATAATCTGTGGCCGATTAATCGGTATCGTCCCTTAGGCTGGACCGATTAATCAGTTAGTTTGTTAGTTTTCTCTTCACTTGTGCCGTTGAGCTTCGTGGGGAGCTTAAGTCATCTATCCTGCGCCAAGGGTGCATCGGTCAATGTGAGCCTGTGTCGCTGCACAATCACTGTGTCATCTATCCACCTGACTCACGGCCGCCCCCTTGCCCTGTAGCCAGATCTGTCAGCCATCAGTGGCAGTCAGTGAGGGTGTATTCTCATGAGATGACCAAACCAACTTATTTTCTGCCTGGAAATGTATTCGGCATAAGACATAGTGCCGAACATACTTCAAATGTCGTCGTTCCGCATTCTGTCCCTTCTGGTAACACATTAACCTGCAGCACGCCATGACGTCATTGAGAAAAATTTGACCTAATTAATTAACTGAATTTCTTGCTATGGTAGTCGGCTTTCAAAATTTGTAACTTTTCTGTTTGTTTGTCAATAAATATGATTTTCTTGTGTGTAGAGACACAATTGAATTACAAACATGTGGGTGATATTGTTTTTGTTGTGTGTTTGTTAGTTTTTGAGATACAAAAAGATAAAGTTGAAAATTTATGAAAATCTCTGAAAAAATTTGGACTCGACCACTAGGCCTAGTCGCTCCGATAAAAAACCATGGAAACCACAACAATGTATCGATACTGTGTTTACAATATCGACACAACTGTTAGTTTCCAATTCAAACGTAGTTCTTTCATTTAAACAAACAAAATAAACAGATCTACTCGATAAAGATCGTTCCCAACAACCTACTTCACCTTTCGCAAAATGCTTCCTGAAGTCGGATGTGTTGGGCCGAAAGGTGCAAATATCGCAGCCAAGCTGTAAACTATGACAACGAATTCCGATCTCTGGACTACATTCTGCTACTTAAGCCCTTTCAGGGTTTAGTAGCGGGAGATTGAGAACGAACGTAGAAGAAGAAGAAGAAGAAAACCTACCTCAACAAGGATGAGGACAATTATCATGACTTCCAACCGGGTGTGGTGAGCGTCATTCAGCTGACTGCTCAGTAGCTCCGTCAGCTCACTGCAGTGATTGAGCTTCTGGTTCATCACCTGGGATATAAACACAAACAGAGAGTTATTAGTATACACAGATGGATCAGCACAGAATGCAGTACAGAATGGAGAAGCAGGGGTGTATATAGAATACCCAAATAACACTATGGAAGCAGTTGCAGTACCAACAGGGGAAATTCTGCCATAATTACGATGCAGAGATACAAGCGATGAAATTGACGACGGAGAAATTTATGAACACCAACCTTGGTCCGTATCCTGTGGTATTTCTGACAGATGCAAAATCAGTACTCCAAGCACTATCGTCCGGGAGCTGTCAAATCTACAAGTTTTATTGTCATTCAGCGCAAAATCACGGTGCAGTGGATACCGTCTCACTGCGGAATACCAGGAAATGAGAGAGCTGACACACTGGTGAGGGAAGGTGCTGCAAACGGCAGCCAGAGGTACCAGTTACATACCATCAAAAGAAAAAGATGATTTAATCAACAAGAGAGCTTCCAACACAAATACAAGATGACTATCACAATATAAACAGGCAAGACATGTAAACAAAATTTAGGATTGGCAACTCAAATATCTGTACATGTGGTGGGCAGGCACCCAGACTGCGGAACATATACTTCAGGACTGCCCAGAGTGTGAGATTCTGAGGTGGGCATACTGGCCAAGAGAAACAGCACTGGAAGGGAAACTATATGGATCTATGTGTGAGCTGAAGAAGACAGTGAGGTTCATACAAGAGACAACTTTGCAGATGTAGACATACACCAAGCGAACGAAAGCAGAAGGAGGAAGTTATTTTTTGTCTGCTTGTTTGTATGTGTAGGCTGGGCATCTTTTTCTTCTTCACTCCACTCTTCTTCATCTTCAACGGTCAACCTGAAAAAGACATTGCGACAATGTGTTGTAGTTTACATCGAGGCTGCAATATCTGGCCGCTAAAAGACTATTGATCAACAATATATTCGTGCCAACACTATGTTATCAGTGTCAAACAGAGACATTAACAAATATTATGACCTGTGAAATGAGATGCTTGAGAAAAACCATCAATGTCACCAAAAGAGTCCGAATGAGAAATGATGACATCATAAAAATTGTCCAAACAAGACCATGCACCAAACACATGGAAAGACCTTAGCCAGTCTGCCCTGTTGCAGCCTGTTATCCAGGATCACCACGTGGAGGTGTAAAAGGGTCTTGGCAGCTCTAGTTCGCTGGCCCTGACTCTAGCAGTCAGCTATGGGTCGCTGACCGCTGCAGCTCATGTGCTGCTCAGCATCTCGATCCCAGTCAATTATGAGTCACTGGCTGCTGTCAGCTCATTCACTATTGCATCTTTGGCCCCCATCAGACTCCCTAGAAGCATAAGGTCACTGCTGTGGAAGTATCCATGCAGAATACCTGCACCAAAAAAAAACCATTTTTGGTTGGTGATTGTAAAGAACATTCGAAGAATATTCATTTTGATAGGTTGTGTTTAAACAGATTGGATATTTCTATTTCTGTAAATCTTCTTGGGTCCTTAGACGGTCGGTGTGGTCGAGAGGTACTCGCTTCTCAAAGCGACGAACAGAAACAATGGGAGATCAAATCCTGCCTGTTTCAAGCAAACCCTGGTTTCAAGGAAGGTGGGACCGAGCGATTGCCTGCATCCTGAATTACCTTCAGTCGTCTCAACGTATCGTCATCTTGCCACTGGTCCTAGGTACTTCTGGACCAGAGAGTGAGGTTAACGTGCAGTTTCTTACTCACTATAATACAAACACAGCACAAGTTACTCTTTTTCAAAGGGCCTAATAGTTGCTTCCAGAGACTCAAATAAGTAAAAGAACATATTTGTTCCTTTCCAAGACTCAAACAATTAAAAGAACATCTAATTGCTGTATTGCTCAAAGGTCAAATGGGAGCGATTAATCACCAGCACAAAGAGATACGACAATATGTTCTCTGAGTGGTGTGGAGTAAAAAGTGGAGTGCCACAGGGCTCGGTTTTGGGACCAATGTTGTTTTTGATATATATAAACGATTTGAACATTGATATCGGATCCATGATTGCAAAATTCGTGAATGACACAAAATTATGCAGCTGTGTTTCATCTAAAGAAGGTGGATATATTGAGATCGGATTTAGATAAAATTCGAGAATGGCCTGTGAGCTGGTAAATAGAGTTTAATGTAGATAAATGTACAGTCATCCACATGGGTAGATCAAATATTGAACATAATTACAGAATGGATGAGAACAATATTAGAATGATAGAAAAGGAAAGGGACCTAGGGGTTATAATAGATGAAACAGATAAAGTGAGTGAGCAAGTTAAGGTAGCAGTGAAAAAGGCAAATGCAATGTTAGGTATGATAAAAAGAAATATTAAACATAGCAGCAAGGAAGTAATAGTCAAACTGTATAAAGCTTTAGTTAGACCTAGATTGGAGTACTGTGTACAGGTGGGGAGTCCTTATCATAGAGGGGATATAAACATGAGGGAAAGGATACAAAAACGAGCGACAAAGATGATAGTGGGATTATGAGGAAAGACTCAGAAGAACTGCCTACAATGTCTAGAAAAGAGAAGAATTTGAGTTGACTTAATACAGGTTTATAAAATAATCAAAGGAAAGGATAAATTAGACTCCAACAAGTTTTTCAAAATACAACCACCTACAAGAACAAGAGGGCATAGCTACAAATAATTAACTAAAGAAAGGTTCATATTAGATATTAGGAAATATTTTTTAGTCAAGAGTGGTGAATGTTTGAAATGCATTGCCACAGGAAGTAGTGGAGGTAAGGACAGTTAATACATTTAAGAATAGATTAGGTGAGCATAGCTTTAAGAGCAATGAAATGTAAAAGAAACTAGTTGTATACTTCTTCTTCTTCTGTGCTCATTCTCAATCTCTTGCTATCAAACCCTGAAAGGGCTTAAGTGGCAGAATGTAGTCCAGATAACGGAATGCCGTGTGTCGTAGTTTACAGGTTGACTGCGATATTTGCACTTTTCAGTCCAACACATCTGACTTCAGCAAGTAGTTGTTTACAAATTCTGCAGATGCAAGACAAGCTGTATGGTAGTGGCGAGAGTCTCAGGATGACCGCTGCTTTTTTCGAAAAAATAATGGTTACTGTCTGACTGTGTACGCAGAAGAAGAAGAAGAAATTCTGCAGAGTCTTTTAAACCAGTATAAAGACGTTAAGTTAAGTTAATATAGAACATATATACCTTAGTTCTCCTGGAAATGCTCAAGTGGTTACATAATGAGATGTACAGTGGCTCCAGGGCTACTCTGTCCCAGTAGAAGTCTGGGGTGTCAAGCAAATCTGAGCTCAGGTTTATCTGATGCCTGGTCAAGAAACATAACAGAAATGACAGACCATAACAAAATAGAAAAATCTATGTGGTTCGTTCACCTGTTTCTTCAATACCAAGTTGAAGATTGAGTAGGCGTTTTGTAGTTTCTTCTGCGTTTAGGCTTTCTGGTCATGCTAGATTTGTAGTCCTGTCGCTAGAAAGAAGTCCGATGAGCTGCAGTAGACAGCGACCCATAGCTGACTGCTAGTGTCAGGGCCAGCGAACCATAGCTGCCAAGACCCTTCTACACCTCCACGCGGTGATCCTGGATAACAGACTGCAGTAGGACAGACTGGCTAAGGAGAAGGGATCGAAGAGGGAATGCTAACCCAGTACTCAAAAAATGCTTGCTGAAGTCGGATGTGTTGGACTAAAAGGTGCAAATATTGCAGCCAAGCTGTAAACTATGACACAACGCATTCTGTTCTATGGACTACATTCTGCTACTTAAGCCTTTCAGGGTTTGGTAGTGGGAGATTGAGAACGAGCGAAGAAGAAGAAGAAGAAAGAAGTCCACAGTCCTCTCCAGATCCGGGTGGCAGCCTCACAGTTTCTGCGTCACCCTGGCTCCCTCTGGTCAGGTTTGGCATCTTAGATATAATCTTCATCTACGTTCAGGCTTTTTGGTCATGCTAGATCTGTAGTCCCATTACCAGGACAAAGTCCACAGTCCTCTCCAGATCCAGGTGGCATCCCCACAGCTTCTGCGTCACCTCTGCTTTCTCTGGCCAGGTTTGGCATCGTAAGTCTCTGTATATTGGGCAGTCATGTAGGATGTGTCCAGGGGTCTGGACTTCGGTTCCACATAGGCAGTCACTTGTGTGTGATATCTTGGGCCGATGTAGATGACCCAATAGTCTGCATTAGCCTGTTCTTAGGCAAAAGATGATGGTTTGTTGGTACTTGTGGAGCTGGTGGATTGGGTCGGGTATCTGCGGTCAATGACCCCACCGCCTTGCGGAAACCTTGGGAGAGGGTAGGGCTACGGGAGTAAACCCAGACAGAAAATCCTAAGTGGTAGCACCTAAGGCGGATTGTTTCAAAATTGCGAACTCATTCTGGCAGCTCCTGCAGCTGAGCTGGTGCCAAATTGTCATGCTTTGCATTCCATTGGATTACACCGGCAAGGCCGAGAGGGGGATCCTGCAGTTTGGGTAGCCCAGACTTGTACTCTAAGAGGCTACTCACAGGGTGCCATGCGCAAAAACGTCTATGAATGAATGAATTACCAATTTCCATGTCTTTCTTCCATTATGAGTTATACTGATTGTAGATTATAGTTTTGTGAGTGGAGCTGTATAAGGTTTTAGTTGTGTTTTTATTTGTGTTCGCCTTATTTCTTTAATCCCCAAGGCGGTGTGCGTTGTACTGCGTTTTTATTTTCGCCTGTCGGCCCAGTCCATCCGACTTCAGCATGCATTTTATGTAAGGGGCTGCTTCCTCCTGCATTTTTCTAAGGGTTTGCTTCCCCGGGGTAACGGCCGGTGCTGTGATGGGGATCGAACCCAGCACCTTCTGGTTGTGAGCCGTGTCACTTAACCACTAGGCCACGCCGTCCCCGTAAGGTATTAGTGATTGTTGAGGTGCCCTGCAATACCTTTTATAAATAATATATAAATATAGTTTTGTAATTCTCAGACAGTCAAGGGTAAAGGGTACATAATAATTTATAACAGAGGTGGTGGTGGGCAGATGCAGCACAGTGAATGAAGTGACAGCAGCCAATGACATATAACTGACTGCTTGTGTCAGTGTCAGCAAACCAGAGCTGACCAAGTCCCCATTCCGCCTTGAAGTGACGGCCCTATAAACAGGCCACATTAGTGTAGTCTGGCTAAGAGAATGGGCATCACAGGAGGAAGGCAAACCCTGCACCCTAAAAAACCAACTGACACTGGATGTGTCAGGCTGAAAGGTACAGATATCACAGCCTCGATATAAACTACGACACTGTACTTTTCAAGACGAACTACGGGATCAAGATGCTGAGTAGCGCATGAGCTGCATTGGTCAGTGACCCATAGCTGACTGCTAGCGTCAGGGCCAGCAAACCAGAGCTGCCAAGACCCTTCTACACCTCCACGCGGTGATCCTGGATAACAGGCTGAAGCAGAGCAGACTGGCTAAGGAGAAGGGATCGAAGAGGGAATGCTAACCCGGTACTCATAAAATGCTTGCTGAAGTCGGATGTGTTGGACCGAAAGTGCAAATATCGCAGTCAAGCTGTAAACTACGACACAATGCATTCCGTTCTCTGGACTACATTCTGCTACTTAAGCCCTTTCAGGGTTTGGTAGCGGGAGATTGAGAACGAACGAAGCCAAGCCAAGACAAACTCCGAAGAAGAATTATAAAGGCAGGAAAGAAATGGTTATTTCCCTTGGACAAGCAGAAACTTGACATGTAAACCTTACATATAGGACAGCATTCAAAATCATGTACGAGGGTTTAGTGGTCTTGAGGAACGATGCCCGCCTCGAGTGCTGGAGGTCGCGGGTTCACATCACAGTGGAGAGCAGGATTTTGTCACATGAATTTCCACTTTCTGCTTCCCAGGTGTGCTTGCAAGATGTTTGACCAAGTTCAGGAATCAGCACTAATCTTTATTTCCTCTTCTTCGGCGGTCATCATGAAAAAGACGTTATGTTGTGTCATAGTTTACAGCCAGACTGCGATATCTACGTCTTTCGGCCAGACACATTCGATCTCAGCTGACATTTTTGGGTACCAGTTTGCCTTTCCACTGCGATTCGTATTCTCTTAGCCAGACTACACAAGTGTTGTCTATTTCCAGGGCCACCACCTGGTCAGCTTTGGTTTGTTGATCCTGATGTAAACTTAACTTAACATCTTTATACTGGTTTAGAAGACTCTACAGAGTCTGTACAGAACCAGTTTCTTGGAGGATGGTTTTTACTGATGTGCAAGTCCATCTTAATAAACTCAAACACTAGAGCTAAGTAGACTTGCAGCCAGTTAGGTATCATCTATAGCTGCTCTTAATAATCCACCAGGGAAGGGTACAAATAACTTGGGTAGATTTTTTTAATTTGAATTTTGTTTGGGCTGCGACCGTTAAGCCTACTCTTTTTAGATTTCCAACTGCCAAGGAATTTTTAACGTGCTCGACACTGAACACGGGAGTCCTCCGATCTCACTACCCAGAGATCAAGGGAATTTTTACCAGAAGATCCACGTGAAAATAATCCCGGTCTCTACCGCAATTTGAACACGCAACCTCCGGCACCCGAGATGGACACCTCACCTTGAAACCCCTGAGTCCCCCTCTGGATACTGTCAGCCCATTCACTGTACTGTATCTGTATCCTGCTCTTGACATTGTATACTAATACAGACATGGCTTCCGAAGCAATTTGTTTTACATAATAAGCTGACAATATGAATGCCAAAATACCTGAGTGAGAATAATTCGCCTATTTTCATCAGCACTTGTTGACGTGACATGCTAATTTTACGACCCTGTCGTAAGTCCTGTAAGAAAGAGAAGAAGAAATATTAACATCGTTTTTGGGTGAACAGGTAAATAGAAAAAAAAGGGCAGTCACATAGCAGATACTTGCCCGAGTGTTACCAGGGCCTGAAAGAGAACCGAGGCCGAAGATGCAGCAGTGAATGAGCTGACAGCAGTGAATGAGCGGATAGAATTGGCTCAGATGGCTCATGATAGGAAGACTTGGCGGGTAAATGTTGAGGACCTATGCACCACAGGGAGCTGACAGATTTTTTAATTCATCAATTGATTGATAATAAATTACCTACAATTAATCACAAAATGCATTTCTTATCACAATACATTATTACAAAATAAATAATCCACGGATGATTAATTGGTATCGGCTGATAAAGCAAGGCCAATTAATCGGTAATCTGCCAATTTGTTTATCGGCGCATCCCTACTGTACATCAGATAAATCAAATGTTTTATTTGAACATACCTCAGTGACATTTTCAATAGATGCAACAAGCTTATTAAACGAAGCCTCCCACATGCCCAGCTTGACTGACTGAGCCAGAGCATTTGAGAAAGCATACATTTCCAGGATCCTATGCAGACTGTCCTTGTCACTTTCCTTCAGCTGAATCTTGTCCCGAGAAAGACATGTTTTCCCACTGTGGAAGAGTAGCAATTATTTGTCTTTCTTAAGTTCAAGTGAGTTAAAAATGGAAGTCAATTATTTTGTTTACTAGCAATAACTGGGGAAAACAAATCTGTCCATCAATCAAACTGTACAATATAGGGACAGTGCGGGCTAGTGGTTAAGTGACACGGTTCACAATCCGAAGGTGCTGGGTTCCCGCCCCATCACAGCACCGGCCGTTATCCCGGGGAAGCAAACCCTTAGAAAATGCAGGAGGAAGCAGACCCTTACATAAAATGCATGCCGAAGTCGGATGTACTGCGGCGACAGGTGCAAAATAAAACTTAGTGCAGCACACACCGCCTTAGGGAATAGAGAAATGAGACGAATGCCCACAAAAATTTGTTAAATGGTACTTAAGTGCTAAAACTACCAAGCATGATATTAAGTCACAAATGCCATACCTTTGATAGCAGTGCATTTTTTCTTCAGAAGAAAAAGGCTAATACTGTGTAAGTTCAGTCATATCATCCTATAGTCAGTCATGACTGAAAGGGGTTACTATACTATAGATATAATTTTTTGGAGATGAAGACTAGCGACTGGTCCGCCAAAAAATACTGGCCTAGACCCGCCCCTCGACTTTCCTGTAGTCATCCCTGGAAACAGACTGATCTTCTTGGCAGTCTGGCTAACGATGTGGAGGATCGACATGGTCTGTGAATGAGCTACAAATCTAGCATGACCAGAAAGCCTAAACGCAGAAGAAGCTCCACTCACCAGCTACAATTAGCCTTGGTTGGCAGCCAATCTAAGAGAAGGTAAACTGACGCTGGCTGGCTTGGCTTCGTTCATTCTCAATCTCGCGCTACCAAGCCCTTTCAGGGCTTAAGTAGCAGAATGTAATCCAGAGAATGGAATGCGTTGTATCATAGTTTACAGCTTGACTGCGATTTTTGCACCGTTCGGTCCAACACATCCGACTTCAGCAAGCATTTTTTTAGTTCCGGGTTAGCATTCCCTCTTCGATCCCTTCTCCTTAGCCAGTCTGCCCTGCTGCAACCTGTTATTTAGGATCACCGCGTGGAGGTGTAGAAGGGTCTTGGCAGCTCTGGTTCGCTGGCCCTGACGCTAGCAGTCAGCTATGGATCGCTGACCGCTGCAGCTCATGCGCTGCTCAGCGTCTTGATCCCAAACTCTGACTCTAAACCCAGGTAGACGAAGTTCGTTAGCCTGTTCAGGCAGTTCGTCTAGGAGAGGAGGAACTCAGATTTTTTTTGGGTAGGAATTCGCCTTATTTCTCTTATTTCCAAAGCGGTGTGCGTTGCACTGTGGTTTTTATTTTGCACCTGCCGGCCCACTGCATCCAACTTCAGCAAGCATTTTATGTAAGCGCCTGCTTCCTCCTACATTTTATAAGGGTTTGCTTCCCTGGGGTAATGGCCAGTGCTGTGATGGGGATCGTACCCAGCACCTTCGGATTGTGAGACGTGTCACTAGCCCACACCCTCCCCGGGTAGCAGTTTAGTCTTCTCTGTTAGATCCCTTCTCCTTAGCCAGCCTGCCATGTTGCAGCCTGTTATCCAGGATCATCACGTAAAGGTGGAAGAGGGTCTTGGCAGCTCCGGGCCGCTGGCCGCTACATCTCATGCACCGCTCAGCGTCTCGATCCCAGATTAGAAGTGACTCAAGCCCATCCACACGTGCAACCAACGACGTACCCTTGGAGCGTGTTGGCAAGACATAGTCACCAACACTGAGACCTCCCGCCAGTCATAACTTGAGAGCATTTCCTCAACACTGTATCGGCATCGACTCTCTTCCTTTGCCCTGCCCATGTGGCCCGCCTCTCTCAGAACAACCTGACTCGACCAGCTTCTACCCCTGTCTTGATACAGAAGCGGGATCAAGATGCTGAGCAGCGCATGAGCTGCAGTGGGCAGCTGCCCATAGCTGACTGCTAGCGTCAGGGCCAGCGAACCATAGCTGCCAAGACCCTTCTACACCTCCACGCGGTGATCCTGGATAACATGCTGCAGCAGGGCAGACTGCCTAAGGAGAAGAGATCGAAGAGGGAATGCTAACCCGGTACTCAAAAAATGCTTGCTGAAGTCGGATGTGTTGGACCGAAAGGTGAAAATATCGCAGCCAAGCTGTAAACTACGACACAACGCATTCCGTTCTCTGGACTACATTCCGCTATTTAAGCCCTTTCATGGTTTGGTAGTGGGAGATTGAGAACGAACGAAGAAGAAGATACAGAAGCAACAAAACACTAACAGTGCTTTGGTGCAGGCTTCCTGACCTTTAGCACGCTAATGGTAGGATGGCCAGGCAACTAAAATTGTCCGACCTCCACCTAAAGGCTGTGTAAACAGCCAAGCGATACGAAAATTTGGCGATCGCCATAACAAAATTATTCTAGAGCATTGCTGTGTGTTAACACCAGTTGAAACACAGCCATTTTGAATTTAAATAGAGGTAATGCCGTCATTGCCGATGTAATCAATCAAAATGGCCGATTTAGTTAGTTTGAAAGATATTTTGAAACAATGTGTTTTCTTTTTCTGGACAACTTGCAGATTATTCCATTATTGTTTATTTAGCAGTATTAAATACATTTGTAAGGGAAAATAGCAGATTTAACGATCTTGTAAGAAACACTATCGGTGTTCTGTGATGATTTTCACATTCCGGACGATCTCGGAATCGAAATGATGCAACTTTTTTAATTTTCACATTTATCTTCTTGTATCTCAGAAACTAACACTGCCGTACATTTATTGTTCAGTGGGATAAAGGCTAATGGAGGTCAACTGTTGTAGTGACACTACAGTCTTGCTGGAGTGAAAAAAGGACGAGACGAAACGACCATTACCTAGCAAAAGTGAGATCTATTTTTTCCTTTTCATGGAGACTCAATGATGAAGAATACGGTCCTTTTGCGAACTTTTCTAGAATCTTCAAGAATGTACCTCTCTGGAACAAAGAAATTATAAGCAAGAATTATCCAACACTTCACTTTTCTCATTTGATAGGTCAACAATTACTCTTCATTAATTCCTATTTGAAATTAATAAATCGGAGCTGCAGTGGTACTGCAGGTCAAAAGTCGATAAAAGATAAAATTACCATTTTTACCGAAAATATGACGGTTTTTTCTTCTTCAGTTTTCGTCCTCCAAAGATGAACTAAAATGTTGGTGCAAGGTTAACATTTTGATGTTGTATAATACTGGTATGTATGTTTATTTTACAAAGAAAAGGTGTGTTTTTGTTTAAAATGTAACACAAACCCGCATTTGTTTCGTTTTAGTAGATATTTTCATGGTAACATATTTTATGTGTGTTGTTTTCAGTTATTACGATGTATTGTGCTGGGGACATCATGTCATGTTGGCTGCTTTTGTAGCTCAATAACAATACTAAAAACTCAAAATTGTTAAAAAGGAGGTAAAGTTACTTGTAGCAGACGGAACGGCGTTTTGCTCTATCGGCTCCTTCACTATCCACCTTTGCAGTTTTAAAATCTATCACATCGACTAACCCTTCAATAAACTAACTAAGGACACTGTTTCAAAACAATAAAAAGAAATTCTTTATTTCTACACGTTACAACTCTTCCCATCGTCTATCATGCACAACTTCCTACAAGCTCTCCCATCTAATGGTTACCTAACTTAAATCACTCACTACCGCTAAACCTAAAACTATTGTCAACAGTCTATTTTCCGTACTTGGCCTACTGTAACGTGAATCCGAATTATGGCGTATTGACACCGATGGTTAATTTGTGGTTAAACCCAACCCAGGTAAACGTCCTTGGTTCCGTTCCTCACGATCTGCGTGGTGAATGTAAAAGACTAGGCTACTGCTGTGAATCTACGATGACTACAAACTCAGTGAAGGCAGCCACGTGTTTAAACTGGCACGTGTTGAACAAAGGCGTGTTGAAAAAAGGCACAGGTCAACACACGTTTTGTTTTTTTTTTTTTTTTTTTGCGTTCGCCTTATTTAGCTATTCCCCAAGGCGTGTGTGCGTTACACTGTGGTTTTTATTTTGCGCCTGTCGGCCCAGTGCATCCGACTTCAGCATGCATTTTATGTAAGGGTCTGCTTCCTCCTGCATTTTCTAAGGGTTTGCTTCCCCGGGGTAACGGCCGGTGCTGTGATGGGGATCGAACCCAGTACCTTCTGGTTGTGAGCCGTGCCACTTAACCACTAGGCCACGCCGTCCCCCAACACACGTTTAAAATGGTAGAGTTTTCTCTGAGCCGATCTAGATCTGACAAGAAGCCTGTTCTCTCCTATAGCGGGTAGTTATGACTGATCTAGGCTGCTTCTGTGAGATCTTTGCGAGGCCTATAAACTTGAAAGGTCGCCCACGTTTCTGAAGCTGGTTAAACTTTAACCTGATGAAATTCTATCTAATCACAACTAAAAATCAGGAATACATTACTCCTGTAAACTGGAACTCCGTCAATGCGATGTTCACTCTTCTCTGACTGTCTCTCTGCATCTGAATGACTCTCTGAAAAATCCCTCTGTAAATATGTGTATCTCTCTACATCTGTGTCTGAAAATGTGCCATTCACTCTCAAAATGCCAGATCTGAAATGCCATCTTTCTCTGAATCTCTCTGGAAATGCGTCGTTCACTCTCAAAATCTCTCTTGAAAATGTAATGACTGAAATATGTCGGGCTCTCTCTGAATGTGTCGCTCTCTCAATTAATCCGCCACCTGTCGTGGTATTACTGACGTGAGTGGTCAGGTCCTGTGGAAAGTCCACCTCTAAATTATTTTGTAAATATATAATTACGATTGTGACGTAATATAGAAAAATACGAGCTGTCAATATGAAGACAAGATTTGTCTGGCAAGACTAAATCTGTCATACAATGAACAAATAACAGAAAAAAATCTTACAGTTAAAAATGAACTGTAAATATGTGTTTTCTACGCTGTTGTATGCCTACGAGACAATCAACATTTACGTGTAATTTATAGAAATAATGCTAAATATAGTGCATTGTGATTGGTTGATTTCCAACCACTGCCTATCGAACATTATCATTTCACCATCTAAATTGCAGCTGATAGCCTCGATCCATTCGCATTAAGAGACGACAAGATAACTTACTTAAACATACCAATTCAGACTAACAACATGGCAGGATCAATGCTAAAGCTTCCTATAAATATTGAAACTTACAAATTCTACATAATAGTAAAGAACCACAAAACTAGTAATTCGTGTTTACAATTATAAGATAATAATTATTGTCTGGTGACTAAGTACTACTCTAAAAAAATTAATAAAAAAAAGGGTTTTCCCTATAATTTCAAGTCATCATAATAAGGGCCATCTTATATCCAAGTCATATTATATTTGGGTAAATATAATAGGTAATGGCTCAGTCTTAGAACAAAAACAAAACAACACCTATGTTATGGCCACAAGGCCTTCATCTGGGACAAAGAGGCCCCTGTTGCTACTGAATAATGTACAGAAATCCTGGAAAATAAAGACTAATATCAAATTAAGATTGATGATCAAGATGCTGCAGTGGTCAGCGATCCATAGCTGACTGCTAGCATCAGGGCCAGCGAACCAGAGCTGCCAAGACCCTTCTACACCTCCATGCGGTGATCCTGGATAACAGGCTGCAGCAGGGCAGACTGGCTAAGGAGAAGGGATCGAAGAGGGAATGCTAACCCGGTACTCAAAAAATGCTTGCTGAAGTCGGATGTGTTGGACCGAAAGGTGCAAATATCGCAGCCAAGCTGTAAACTATGACACAACGCATTCCGTTCTCTGGACTACATTCTGCTACTTAAGCCCTTTCAGGGTTTGGTAGCGGGAGATTGAGAACGAATGAAGAAGAAGAAGAAGAAATTAAGATTGTTTAATTCCAATGTCAAGTCAGTACTCCTGTATGGAGCAGAAACTTGGAGAACAAAGGAAATACAGAGAAAACTCCAGTTGTTCGTCAATAAATGTCTACAGAGAATAATGGGTATAGGCTGGCTAGACATGGTGAGGGTCGAAGACCTATGGGAAAGGAGCCAACAACAACCAGTGGAGCAGCAAATCAAACATAGGAAATTGAGTTGGATAGGACACATGCTACAGAAAGCACCAATAAATGTGACCAGACATGGAATCCACAGGGGAAGAGGAAGAGAGGTAGACCAAGAAACACCCGGAGAAAAGACTGAAAATGAACTTCAGCTTCTGGAGAGATATAGAAAGAGCACCTCAAGATTAAACTTGCCGGGGAAGAGTTGTCAATGCCCTATGCCCTGAAAAAAGTGACGGACATTGATTGAAATGGCCCCAGAACCAACTCGAGGATCCATTCATTTTAGTTATGTCTCAATTTTGAATGTTTGTACATACCTCCACTTTAGGCACACACCAAAATATGACCGATCCATCTCTGAAAGTGAAATGTATTTAAAAACACATCATTTCAACTGCATGCTAGGTTAATCCAATAGGAGAAATTATTATTGAAATGGATGTTGTTGATATAGTTTACAGCGAGGCTGCAATATATGTATCTTTCAACCTAACACATTCTGTTTCAGCTGGCTAATTTTGGTACTGCTTTTACCCTCCCACAGCAATCCTTTTTCTCTTAGTCAGACTCCACCGGTGCAGTCTGTTTCAAGGGCCGCCACTTTGAGGTGGATTAGGGTCTCGGTCAGTTCTGGTTCACTAACCCTGATGCAGGCATCGAGCTATGAGTCACTGGTTGCTGTCAGTTCATTGACTGTGCTGCATCTTTGACCATATCATGGTCAGTGACCCATAACTGACCAAAACATGATTCCCCTGCAAGTGGCTGCCCTGGAAACAGATTGCAAACATGAGATTGAGGGATTGAAAAGGGGGAAGGCAAACACAGTCCCAAAAATGTAGTGCTGTAATTGGATGTGTTGAGCTGAAATGCGCAGATATCAGTCTCACTGTAAATTACAAAACCTCACGATCGCTCTTTGCAGGACTAACGCTGAAGAAGAATAATAATAAGCTGACAGCAATCAGTGACTCATAGTTGGTTGTTTGCATCAGGGTCAGCGAACCAGAGCTGACCAAGACCCTATTCGGTCTCCAAGCCCTGGAAACAGGCGCCACTAGTAGTAACTTACTTCCATGTCCGACAACCTCACAAAGTATTTGACTAGAAATCAATCAACTTGAAACCTCTTTCATTCTCCGCCATAGTACATGGTTCTTGCATTCTTGGGCAGTTATACCAATTTTCTTGGATGGTTCTGCATTCGCAGACACACTCGTCAGCTTATCCCCATTTTTTTCACAATCGATCTACACCTGGACACTCCCGTTCTTAAACAATTTTTATTTGTTTCACATGGATTTGGAAGGTTATCTCATTATTGAGGGTGTTGGAAATTAAGTTGTTGCAACAGACTTTTCTGAGATAGGTCTGTTTAGGTTGTTTATATAGATGTTATAAATATGTTTGTAGTGGAAACTAAACAGATATGCTGATCTGATTAGGAACACTATCAGTGCACTATAGAAATTTCATGGATTTGCAAGACAACTGGTGTACCCAAAAATGAATTAAGTCTAAATGTTTCCGGCGTATTTTTTAAAATATGGAAACTAGAAGACAAATCTGTTTAGGGTTCTCCACGCAAGTTCTTCTTTGATCTCCATCCATTCCTCACCATATCTTAAACGCCATTTTTCTGTGCAGCTTTGCTCGCAGGTTTTTGGTATGTTATTGTGTAGAAAACTTTTCCTTGATTTCGATCACCCCTCTTCTGGATTACATCCAAAAAGGAGGCTTTCTGATAGCAGGACTGCTTTTTCCTTTCGACTTTTGGAGCAACACATCTCCAGATTTCTGGCGGTGTGATGCCAGTGATTACATAAACTTTTCCCTTTGGTGTTGGCTTAAGGCACCCTGTTACAATGCGACATGCCTTATTTACTGCCACATCGACGTGTATACTGACCCTTTCATAATGGCATGGTGTATCCAACTACAGAAATGCACAATGCAAAGTCTGATGTCCGTAACGCTGTTGGTGATGATTCACATGTGGTTTTTGTTAGGTTCCACAGCATGTTATTTCTTGCACTAACTTTTTGTTTAACCGCCTTCCAGTGTTCCTTGTAGGACAATGTGCGGCCCATTGCAATTCCTAGGTACTTAGGTGTAACGTTATATTTTAGCCCATGTCCCGTGCCAATTAATCTGTATTTTCCTTCTCATTTTTCTTTTCTTCAGGTGAAACGAACAAACCTGAATATTGCTGGGGTTAATTTTGAAATGGTTATCCTCATAGTGTTCAGTCAATCTGACAACAGCTTTAGTGAGTTTGAGATTCACTTTATCTAATCATTTTCCCTGCGCAGCAACCGCCGTGTTGTCTGCGATAAATGAACTGTCTAGTGCCTGTACTGATCGTTTGATCATATATGTAAATATTGTATAGTGAAGCTGCCAGAACACTACCTTGCGCCAGACCATTTTTTGTGACTACTTTTTTTTTGCACTGTCATGTAAAATCGTTCTTCTTCTGCGTTCGTTCTCAATCTCCTGCAACCAAGCCCTGGATAGGGATTTGCAAGTAGCAGGATGTAGTCCGGAGAGCTGATTTGCGTTGTGTCGCTAGTTTACAGTTTGACTGCGATATTTGCACCTTTCTGTCCGACACATCCGTCTTTGCCAGGGTAAAATCATTTGTTCTGCAGTAAACATGGGTCAAATACCAATCATCTGAATGATTAGGTGGTGATCTATCATGTTGTATGCCACTGTGAGGTCAATAAAAGCCAACTCTGTCATCTGCTTACGCTCATACCCATTCTCAATATGTTGAATTAGGTTAAGGTCTTGACCGTAGCATGATGTTCACGACCTAAAACCTACCTATTCTAGAATCAGTCTTTTTTCGGCCCGGAATAATTTTCTTGAACACTTTATAGAGGTCACATAATAATGACATAGGTTTGAAATGTTTAGCTTCTGTTGACGTTTTCCCTAGTTCAAGTAGTGTCATGATTTGCATTCCTCCAGCTTTTTGTGGTATCTGCTGACCTATTACATATGATTTCATTAAATGCAGTACCCAGTTCTTGGTTTCCGGGCCAAAACGTTTCATTTTCTCTGTTCGCAGTTCATCAATTCGAGCTGCCTTATTAATTTCCATTCTATTAATTGCGTCTTCAAGTTCTCAAATGGTGAAAGGTGATCTCAATGTATCCTTTTTATTTCCTTTTTCCCTTATGAATTGCAACTCTCCATCCACACGGTTTAGTTCTGCCATTTAGCAACAGTTGATGGGAAATGTGGTTAGGTGAGATTAGTATCTGTTTACTAGCATTCACATTAGGGTCTTAGCTCAGATTTTTTATGAATTTTCATGTACAACTACTATTTTGTTCCATACCAAGTTCTTCTTCTAGCCTACGCCATCTATCCTTCCTAGAGGTTAACATCAAATTTATGAGTGCTTTCCCTGACACAATCGTCTCTTCAACAAAGAGATAAATAAAGGAAACCAGTCAATGTTCAATACATCTCTAAGACATTTATGTTCAACAGCACTCAGTTTATTTTTCCCGTGGCTTTGTCATTTTCCAGATTTCACATTCATACCTAAACACTGATATGGCGTTGGAGTTATACAGCCTGAGCTTTGTGCGTTTACTCATTGATTTTGATTTCCAAATGTTCGTTAGTTGGTTAAAGGCACACCTGGGCCAAAGCAATTCAAGTGTAAATTTATTTTGTTGCAACTATTTATTTTTCGTCGTTTGTTCTCAAACTCCCACTACCAAACTCTGAAAAGGGCTTTGCAAGAAGCAGGATGCTGTCTGGAGAATGTAATGCATTGTGTCATAGTTTACAGCTTGACTGTGATATTTGCACTTTTCGGTCCGACACATCTGACTTCAGCTGGCATTTTTTAGTATCAGGTTAGCCTTCCCTCTTCAATCCCTTCTCCTTAGCAAGTCTGCTCTGTTGCAGTTTGTTATCCAAGATCACTGCGTAGAGGTGTAGAAGGGTGTGGGCAGCTCTGGATCGCTGACCCTGGTGCTAGCAGTCAGTTTTGGGTCGCTGACCGCTACAGCTCATGCGGCAGCTCAGCATCTTATCTCCATCTTGTATTATTTTACTTCCCAAGCAGGTGAAACTTTGAACCTTTTGTAATAGTTCTCCATTCAGCTTTATATCAGCAGTTTTGTTAGTAAAATTAATTACTTTTGTCTTTGAGTGATTTACTTGGAGTTCTATCTGTTTTGATGCTTGTTTACTAATGTAGTTTAATAATTAATGAAAGATTTCATAATATCAAAAGGTGTATAATGTAGACAAATAAACAACAAGAGATCAATACATACTCAAAGACAAATATCTCCTTTGGTTTCTGATCAATATTGTATTTTCCTCTCACATGCAAGGCATATGTCACGTCTGGAACGAAATAAGTTAATTTTCAACTTTCAACTCAATTTTGCAACAACAACAAATTTATTGTTTTATTTTCATTAACATAATGTTAAGTTGAAAAAAAGTAAAAGCTTTCATCAATGGATACTTTTACCGAATTGATGAAATAAAATGGTATGATAAAGTCACTAATGTAGAACTGTGGGAATGGAGGGGGAGGGGTATTCCTGAGCCTAACAAATGGTAAAAAAATAACACTGTCAGTGGCAACTGGAAAATTCTCAAGCAATTTCAGAGCGGAGGCAGAGGCACTGAAGGCTGCAGTAGAAGCAATGCTGACAGGCGAAAGCAATGAAAGCCAGATAGTCCTGTTTACAGATGCGCTGTTCGTGGTTACAGCACTAAAAAGCTAGAAAAATTCAGAACTTAATGATTTAAGAACAGTACTCTGTCAACTATGCCAGCAGTCCGCACCAAAAAGAGTAGTGGTACAGTGGGTTTTATCCCACTGTAACATTCAAGGCAACGAGGAGGCAGACAGACTGGTAAAAGAAGGTGCAAGACTACCACAACCAGATTCTAGTGTCACCTACAAAGAGTCCAAAAGGTTTATTAGGGACAGATACATCGCCAAATGGGAAATAGAGCATACTGGCTACACACAAAATGATGCCTATTACCAGTTGAACAAAAGAGAGCAGGTCGTGGTCTTCAGACTCCGCACAGGCCACAGCAGAATGAGGTACCATCTATTCAATAAACTGAAGATAGGTGGCACTAACGAATGCACATGTGGTACAGGGAAAATGACTGCTGAACATCTGCTGCAAAATTGCCCGACATACGAGGACCAGAGAAAGCACATGTGGCCATCGCTAGACAAGCTTTATGGCAGTGTTGACAGCCTCAGGATGACAGCTGCTTTCTTCGAACAAATTCTTGTTGACATCTGACAGCGTATGAAGAAGAAGAAGAACTGTGGGAAAGAACTGGACAGATGGCAGTGGGACTAGTCGTAAAGAGAAGGCATTGGTGATGGATATGACACATATTACAGAAACCAGCTGATGGCATTAACAAGGCAGTCATTGTCCTGAAATAATCAGGGCAAATAAGTAGAAGCAGACCTAAACATTCATGGAAAAGGTAAGTTGATCCGAACCTAAAGACGGTAGGAAAGACATGGGTGTCGCTGGAAATGATGGAACATGACAAGAAGACTTGGCAAGTATTTGTTGAGGACCTATACTTCACAGGGAGTTGAAGGGTTTTGATTGATTGATTGAATACTAAGTTGAAGATATCTAAGAAAGGTGGTCCAAAAACAAGACAAGATAAGGATTGCAATCAGACAATATGACATAATCTCAAAACCCAGCCTTTGCAGACATTGATGGTTTTGTTATGTCTGCATAATGACAGGAAAATTGGCTACAACGGCAGTCATTGGAAGCAAAGAGTCAAGGGTACAGACATCCATGATGACCTAGTCCACTGGAATGACAATATGGCTTGGCTTGGTTCATTCTCAATCTCCTGCTACCAAACCCTGAAAGGGATTAAGTAGCAGAATGTAGTCCAGAGAATGGAATGCATTGTGTCGTAGTTTACAGCTTGACTGCGATATTTGCACCTTTCGGTCCAACACATACGACTTCGGCAAGCATTTTTTTAGTACTGGGTTAGTATTCCCTCTTCGATCTCTTCTCCTGTTATCCAGGATCCCCGTGTGGAGGTGTAGAAGGGTCTTGGCAGCTTTGGTTCACTGGCCCTGACGCTAGCAGTCACCTATGGGTCGCTGACCACTGCGCTACAGCTCTATCGAATGACAATATAAGACAGTCTATAAGAGACTGAGGAATAGACGCAACTCGAGGATGGAGGAGTGCTGTTGAATCAACACGGTAATCCCCAATAGTGGTGAGCTTAGTGAGGAGCCTCACATTGCACTACAGCTAGGAGGACTTGGTTAAACTTCTCAAGTACACCTTGGAATGTAACAAGAGCTGCTGTAATCCGCTACCAAAGAATGTCATCAGATGGATCGACATCAGAGAATGGAGGTGGTGGGATCTTTTTGAAACTTTAAAACAGTACACAAAGACAGCTGTCGTTGAAGGCTGGAACATTTTCAAGTTACTTCAGAGCAGAATCCTTAAAAAATACAGCAGAAATTCTAATGGTAGAGACTTATCTTCTTCTTCGTTCGTTCTCAATCTCCCACTACCAAACCCTGAAAGGGCTTAAGTAGCAGAATGTAGTCCAGACAACGGTATGCGTTGTGTCGTAGTTTACAGCTTGGCTGCGATATTTGCACCTTTCGGTCCAACACATCCGACTTCAGCAAGCATTTTTTTAGTACCGGGTTAGCATTCCCTCTTCGATCCCTTCTCCTTAACCAGTCTGCCCTGATGCAGCCTGTTATCCAGGATCACCGCGTGGAGGTGTAGAAGGGTCTTGACAGCTCTAGTTTGCTGGCCCTGACGCTAGCAGTCAGATATGGGTCGCTGACCACTGCAGCTCTTCCGCTGCTCAGCATCTTGATCAGAGACTTATCTGATTTGACCCATCACTAAGTGTCATCTTTTGGTCATTTGTATGCCATTATATGAAAATGATTAGAATTGGAAATGCAAGAGCAGCATGCCTGACACTAAACAACATATACAGATCCGAGAAATCAAGAATCGCACTAAAGCTAGAATATTCAACGCCAGTGTCGAGTCAGTGCTGATGTATGGATAGACGACATGAAGAACGACGAAGGCCATACAACAAAGACTTCAGTCCTTTGTTAACGTATGCCTATGAAGGATAACGGACATAAAGTGACAGGCCATGTTGAGGAATGAAGAACTATGAATAAGGAGCCTACAACATTCAATGAGACAACAAATTAAGACTAAAATATCGGGCTGGATAGGACCGGAAGGCCCATAGCCAGACAGGCTCTTACATGAAATCTTCAAAGAAAGAGAGGAGGTAGACTCAAAAATACACGGAGAAGAGAATGTGAGAAGGAACTAAGATTAAATGATTACACTTAGAGAGAGACAGAAGGAACTAAGATTAAATGATTACACTTAGAGAGAGGTAGAAAGAGTAGTCCAGGACTGTGCATGCTGGCGGGATGTTGTCAATGGTCTAAGCACTGAGAGAATCGACGGAATTTGATTGATTGATTGATATGATACTGTCAGTTGTTTGGGTCTGCCGAAAATGGTGTTTTGATTGGTTGGGTACTGGCAGGTAGCGACCACAGGCCGATCAGGCTAACCATTGACATGGAAGTAGGCCCACAGGAAACAAAACCGCTCCCACGTTGGAATTACAAACGAGCCGACTGGGACAGATTTGCAATCCTGACAGATGGGCTGTGTGAAACCATCAACACACGAAACACCAAAATGAAGCCCATGGTAGAGAGCCTAAGCAAGGCAATAATGCAAGCCGCCACTGAAACCATCCCAAGAGGAGCTAGGAAAAACTATAAGCCCTACTGGAATGATGAGTTACAGAAAGTGGAAGATGCAGTAACAAATGCTAGGAACGTGGCAGAACGTGAAAAATCCATGGAGGCGAACATCGCCCTCAAAGCCACCACGGCGAAGTACAAACACACTCTCAAGCAAACAGCAAGAGAAAGTTGGAAAAACAAAACGGAAAGTTTAAACCTGGACAAAGAAGGGAACAAGCTATGGAAGCTAGTCAGAGCCATGAACGACGAAACCCCGTCAAATAAACAAATTACTATCAAGCAGGGCGAGAACTTGATCACAGGTAAGAAAGCCGCAAACGCCTTTGTCGATCACTATGCCAGAGCAAACCACATCGAGGTCCCTGCAGATAAGCATACAGACATTAGCGAAGAGCTAAAGCGACACGAAAACATAAATACGGCTCCTGAAGAGCACATGATGGCCAAACTAACCATGCGTGAAATGGAAGAGGCTATGAGAACACTAAAGAAAAGGAAATCTCCCGGAAAAGACGGGATAACAAACGAAATGCTGATGGGGCTGGGCCAAACAGCGAAGAAAAAACTACTATCAGTCCTGAACCAAAGCTGGAAAAGGGGTATTGTACCCCAGGCATGGAAGGATGCAATACTGGTACCAGTACCAAAAACAGGAAAAGATAAAACAGATCCGAATGGATACAGGCCCATAAGCCTACTGAGCTGTGTCGGCAAGCTGATGGAACGGATGATAAACACCAGACTGATGTGGCATCTGGAAGAAAAACGAATTCTAATCCCACAGCAAGCCGGCTTTAGACAGCACAGATCCACTGAGGACCAGGTCATCCTCATAGCCCAGGAGATAGAAGATGCCTACCAGGCACAGAAGCACACAGTAGCTGTCTGGGTGGATCTGGAAAAGGCATTTGACAAAGTCTGGAAGGACGGACTTAGAGTCAAGCTGAGAAGAAGTGATGTCTGTGGGAAGATGTACAAGTGGATCAACCACTACCTCAAACAAAGAACGGCCAGAGTCCAAGTACAAGGGCAGATGAGCAAAAAGGTGACACTCGAGCAGGGAGTACCCCAAGGGGGAGTACTGTCACCCACACTCTTTCTGGTATATATAAACGATATTACAGAGAATATACCAAGAAGAGTCCATAGCTCAATGTTTGCAGACGATCTGGCTATGTGGACCTCTGAAAAGAATCTCACCATAGCAAGAAACCGGATGCAAACGGCCCTAACATCGCTGGAAGAGTGGGCGAACTCATGGCTGGTAAAAATAAACGAGGAGAAAACCACGTGCACAATATTCTCGCTCTCATTAAAACCCCAAAGTACCAAATTAAGCCTAAACGGCAAAATCCTGCAGCCAAACGACAACCCAACCTATCTGGGAGTCACATTTGATCGGCGCATGACATGGAAAAGTCAGATTGAGAGAAACCGAATGAAAGCCAGAGAAAGAATGGCGATCATGAGGAAACTTGCTGGCACAAGCTGGGGAGCAGACGAAAGCATACTAAAGAAACTGTACACTGGAAGAGTGAGACCAGTTCTCGAGTATGGCATTGCGGCATGGACAACAGCAGCGAAGGCGAACTTCGATAAAGTTAACAAACTTCAAAACCAAGCCATGAGAATCATAACAGGTGGCATGAAGTCAACGCCAATTGTAGAACTTGAAAAGATTACAAGACTGCAATCCATGACCGATAGAAGAGACTGCAGAGCCCAGCTGCAGTCAGAGAAACTCCGAAGACTGACGGACCATCCAATGTACCAGAGACTAAACAATCTGGGAAATGGGAAACTGAAGCGGAGAAACTTTGCAGAAATAGCCAAAGCAAAGATGCACGAAGATCCCACAAACGCACTAACAACACCAAAACCCATCACTACTGTACGAAAACCTACTTGGAGGCAGGATATATTTCCAGAGGTGGTAGAAAATATACCAGGTATTGCAAACAAAAACTGCCAGAGTGAGAAAGAAAGGAGAGACACTACCCTAAGCTTCATAACGAAAAGCTACCCAAGCATGGACTGGACCCATGCATACACCGACGGTTCTGTAACAAACACTACACAGAACGGAGGGGCAGGAGCATTCCTGAACCTACCAAATGGCAGAACAATAACACTGTCATTCGCTACTGGTAAGTACACAAGCAATTTCAGAGCAGAGGCACTGAGGGCGGCAGTGGAAGAAATGGTGACACACAGTGAAAATGAGAGCCATATAGTCTTGCTGACAGATGCTCTCGAAGTAGTCACAGCGCTAAAAAGCCAGAAGAACACTGAGCTTAATGACTTAAGAGCAGCACTCTGCAAACTGTGCCAGCAGTCCGCACCAAAAAGGGTGGTGGTACAGTGGGTTCCGTCACACTGCAACATCCAAGGCAACGAGGAGGCAGACAGACTGGCAAAAGAAGGTGCAAGGCTACCACAAACAGATACCAGTATGACGTACGAAGAGTCAAAACGGCTTATCAAAGCCAGATACATGTCCAAATGGGAAACCGAACATACTGGTTACACCAAAAACGATGCCTATTACCAGTTGAACCGAAGAGAGCAGGTCGTTGTCTTCAGACTTCGCACTGGCCACAACAGACTGAGGTACCACCTATTCAACAAACTGAAGATAGGGTGTACCGACGAATGCCCGTGCGGTACTGGTAAAATGACCACTGAACATCTGCTGCAGAACTGCCCGACATACGAGGATCAGAGAGAGCAGATGTGGCCATTGCCAGTGGAACTGCAAGACAAGCTGTATGGTAGTGGCGAGAGTCTCAGGATGACCGCTGCTTTTTTCGAAAAAATAATGGTTACTGTCTGACTGTGTACGCAGAAGAAGAAGAAGAAGAAGATTGGTTGGGTTCCGGGAAAATTGAGTTGTCTCATCTCTTGAAGTGCTGGACAGAATGCCAAATGATATTCCACAGGTTTGGATAGGTGTTGACATTATCTTAGTTTGGATTTTTCTTTGGGTCTATTCTTCTTCTTTGGTTCATCATGAAATATAAGTTGTGTCCCTGCCGAAGACGGATGTGTCGGACCGAAGGGAGCAAAATAAAAACATAGTGCAACGCACACTGCCCTGGAGAATGGAGAAATAAGGCGAACGCGCACACACACACAAAAAAACTTAGCCATACTAACTATACCAGTGCAGCCTGCTTCCAAGGCTCCCGCTTGTAGGTGGAGAGGTGGAATACAGCCTGGGTCAGCTCTCTTTTACTGACACTGATGCAAGCAGCCAACTATGAGTCGCTGGCTGCTGTCAGCTCAATTACTGTGCTGCATCTTCGGGGCCCCCTCTCTATGTCTATGGGAGTTGAGTAAGCAACATTAGAATATATTCAAGAAACATTTCCAGCCACAGAATGGACCAGTATATATACAGATGGATCAGAAAGAAGATCTATTTTAAAAAATGGAGGAGGTGGTGCTTACACAAAACTAAATAATGGACAGGAAATCCATACCTCAGAGGCCACTGGAAAATTCTCAAACGTCTTGAGAGCTAAGGCTGAGGCACTAAAAATAGCTGCAATAGCCATCATAGAAAACAAGAACCATGTCAGAGACAAGATAGTCTTCCTTACAGATTCCATTTCAGTCCTAATGGCGGTCAGATAAACAATGAATTGGACAGCATGTCTGAGTCACTCATGAATGTAAGCCAAAATTTCAACAGAGTGAAAATTCAGTGGATCCCTGCACACTGTAAGATACACGGAAATGAGGAAGCAGATAGACTCCCAAAAGAGGGAGGTGGAAAAACCCCAAACTGATGACAGAGCTACATATTTATTTTTTTTTTGCGTTCGCCTTATGTCTCTAATCCCCAAGGCAGTGTGCATTGCACTGTGGTTTTTATTTTGCGCCTGTCGGCCCAGTGCATCCATCTTCAGCGTGCATTTTATGTAAGGGTCTGCTTCCTCCTAAGGGTTTGCTTCCCCGGGGTAACGGCCGGTGCTGTGATGGGGATCGAACCCAGCACCTTCCGGTTGTGAGCCATGCCACTTAACCACGCCATCACCTCAGAGCTACATATGAAGACAATGATAAAATTTAGCTTCAAAGACAAGTGACACAGAGAACACCCAGGATCTGATATAACAGAAGCAAACTATTCTTTGCCAAGAAGAGATCAAGTGACGATATTCAGACTTCAGACCGAAATATCATCTGTTCAACAAATCAAAAATTGGACACACAGACAGTGTGTCCATGTGGAGATAACAAACAAACAGTGGAACATGTTTTGCAGGTCTGCCGGCTCCACGAGAATAGCACAATGACTTCATGGCCCTCCACAACCCAATTGCGAGATAAACTGTATGGCGATGATACAAGCCCGAGAAGGACCTCCAGGTTTATGAGGGAGATGGATGCAATTATTTGAGATCAAACTACGAAAAAGAAGAAGATGAAGTAAGCAACATCGCTCCTCTTCTACCATTGAGTGTAGATGTGTTCTTTCCTTTTTCTTGTGGCTTACAGCATCTATAAGATAGGGTAGCCAGCCCCATGATCATAATATGCTAATTAAATGTTAAAAGTTTCATATTTTAAAACAGTAAATGATGACGCACCTTGGGGTAGCTGTCCTATATTGTAAAGACTTTGCTTCACGAGATGTTTCTCCAGGCCAGGCAAGTCAATATCCTCAGCAATTGCATGTGCCACAACATTCTCTGCCTGTAGTATCTGATAAGTACCAAATGAAATGTCTGTAATGAAAGCTATTAGTGCAGCTGAAGATGCAGCACAGTGAATGAGCTGACAGCAGCCAGTGAATGAGATGGCAGCAGTCAGTGAATGAGATGACAGCAGTCAGTGAATGAGATGACAGCAGTCAGTGAATGAGATGGCAGCAGTCAGTGAATGAGATGGCAGCAGTCAGTGAATGAGATGGCAGCAGTCAGTGAATGAGATGGCAGCAGTCAGTGAATGAGATGGCAGCAGTCAGTGAATGAGATGGCAGCAGTCAGTGAATGAGATGGCAGCAGTCAGTGAATGAGATGGCAGCAGTCAGTGAATGAGATGACAGCAGTCAGTGAATGAGATGACAGCAGTCAGTGAATGAGATGGCAGCAGTCAGTGAATGAGATGGCAGCAGTCAGTGAATGAGATGACAGCAGTCAGTGAATGAGATGGCAGCAGTCAGTGAATGAGATGGCAGCAGTCAGTGAATGAGATGGCAGCAGTCAGTGAATGAGCTGACAGCAGCCAGCAACTCATAGCTGGTCGCTCGCATCAGCATCAATGAACCAGAGCTTACCAAGACCATATTCGGCTGCCAAGCGGCTGCCCTAGAAACAGGCTGCACAAGTGTAGTCTGACTAAGAGAATAGTTATTGCGGTGAAAATGTATACCAGGTGCCCTAAAGAGCCAGCCGAAATCGGATGTGTCAGGCTGAAAAATGCAGATATCGCAGCTTCGCTGTAAACTACGACACAACGTCACGTCCTTTTCAATGCGAATGCAGAAGAAGAAATCTATTAGTTTCTTCACACATACTTGCAATCCTGATATTCAGGCATGTTAATGTCTGTTGCCAGGTAGCCGAAGGCTATCAGCTATCTGTAGTAGGTATTTTAAACTTCCTGCGGCTTACTAGGCCTGGTGGAAGGTATAAATAATTTGGGTAGATTTTCAAATTGAAATTTGTCTAGGCAGCGGCTGTTAAGCCTACTCTTTTCGATTTCTAACTGTCAAGGGATTTTTTATGTTCTCAACACTGAACACCGCTAGAGTCCAATCTCACTACCCAGAGATCAGGGGAATTAATTTTTACTAGAAGATAGACATGAAAAAAATCAGTCTCCACTGTGATTCTAACCTGCGACCTCCGGATCCAAGAACACTGAGGCAAAAAATTATTGAAAACTGTGCTTCATTCTGCCTCAATGACATATCACTGAACATGGCAAGTATAGATGTTGCCTAGTGATGGGAGACTTCTTTTTCTTCTGCGATCGTTCTCAATCTCCCACTACCTGAATATGGATTTGCAAGTAGCAGGATGTAGTCTGGAGAATGCAATGCGTTGTGTTGCTAGTTTGCAGCTTGACTGCAATATTTGCACCTTTTGGTCCAACACATCTGTCTTCGGCAGGATAGGAGACTTCAACAGCCACTTCCAAAGTTTGGGATATAGCCAACAAGGCAGAAGGAGAAAGAAATGAGATAGAAAACTGGTAAGACAACAACAATAATCTAGCTCTGGTAAACAATTCTAATGATTCTACACCCCCCCCCCCCCCCCCCCCAATATCTTAACCTTCTACTTCAGAAGGTGGCATAGTACCTCTATCCCAGACTTGGCATTCTGCACGCCAAACCTGGCATGAACAGCAGAAAGAGAAATGGGAGAATAACTCTGCAGATGTGATCATCGCCCTGGATTCATTCAAATAAGAAGAGCAATCAATTGAAGTCCACGGCAGAGAAAATGGAATTATTTTAAAAAACCACACACCAACATAGAGCAAACCTCCTCCCAAGAGATATTAGGTTGCTAGACAGAGACATTAACAGTGTCAACAGAGAGTTTAATAAAGTAGTGTTTCAAGAAGCAAAAGAGACAATACCAAGAGAAACGAGGAAGAATTATCTCAGTGGTCTCAAGTTGGTAAGGTGTCCACCTTAAGCGCCAGAGGTCGCAGGTTCGAATCATAGTGGAGACAGGTTTTTTTTCACGTGGATCCTCTGGTAACAATTCCCCTGATCTCTGGGTAGTAAGATCAGACGTGTCCAGCACGTTAAAAATCCCTTGGCAGTTGGAAATCGAAAAGAGTAGGCGTAGCGGCCACTGCAAGACAAAATTCTAGTTAGAAATCTACCCAATTAATTGTACCTTCCCCCAGGCCTAGTAAGCCACATGAAGTTTTAAATACCTGCTACTTATAGCCAACAGACATTAACATGCCTGTTTGAATACCAGGATTCCACGTACTGGATGAAAACGCTAGGAGAAGAAGAGGATGATTTAGGAACTTCAAAAGGCTGATTTCCTTTAATAATAATAGATGCCGCCACAGCATGTTCAAGTGCCGCAACACATTGTCAAACCTCATCTAAAGCTGAAGGAGTGTCAGACAACCGTCGAAACCATGATGTAACTTAACGCCTTTATTCTGGTTTAGAAGACTTTGCAGAGTCTGTATACAACCAGTTTAATTTACATTTCCTTGCTCTAAAAGCTATGCGCATCCAATCTATTCTTAAATGCATTAATTGTCCCTGCCTCCACTACTTCCTGTGGCAATGCATTCCAAGCATTCACCATTCTCTGGCTAACGAAATATTTCCTAATATCTAATCTGGACCTTTCTTTAGTTAATTTGTAGCTATGCCCTCTTGTTCTTGTAGGTGGTTGTATTTGGAAAAACTTGTTATAGTCTAATTTATCCGTTCTTTTGATTATCTTATAAACCTGTATTAAGTCCCCTCGAATTCTTCTCTTTTATAGATATTGTAGACTGGTGTAGGGGCATTCTTTCCTGCGCTTCCAACGGGCCGATAGGTGGCCGTTGACACAACTGGTGAATCCGACTGGTTAGAACATCATGAGCCAGGCGAACAATTTGGCCAAATAGGGAGAGGAGGCAGTGATCCAAGTTTTCACAACATGAGAGGGAGATTTGTCTTTGCGGTGACCTCTGAATTTCTGACAAAGTACTCCATAGGAAAGCTCAGACTAGGCAGATGCTCATCAGGGAGACAGACAAAACACTACCTGGCACTTCCTGGGAGATGCTAGCACAGAATCGTTCCACTTGTAGTGCTAGCATCATATTAGGTGCAGAGCAAAACTTCATCACCAAGTCTCAGAGAAAGCGTGCCATCTGACAGAAAAGAATACATCCCGACTGCACATGTGTTTGTTCAGAGCGTGGCAGGGTCTGCCATGCCAGGAGTGGTCTTGTTATCATATGAGATCACATCCCGCAGCACAAGTCTGATGCTGTCGTCATCTTCGCTTGCGACGGATAATGATTATTAATATTCTTCTTCTTTCGTTCGCTTGGCTTGGTGTATGTCTACATCTGCAAAGTTGTCTCTTATATGAACTTTACTGTCTTCTGCAGTTCACACATAGGTCCATATAGTTTCCCTTCCAGTGGAATTTCTCTTGACCAGTATGTCCGCCTCAGTATCTCATACTCTGGACAGACCTGAAGTATATTCTCCACACTCTAAGGTGCCTGTCCACATGTACACATACTTGAGCTGCCAATCCTAAATTTAGTATACATGTGGCTGCGGAGTCGGTTGTGTCCCGTTCTGAGGCACAGTATGACAATATGCTCTTGCCTACTTATATTATGATAGTCATCTTGTATTTGTGTTGGAAGCTCTCTCATTGATTTAATTATCTTTTTCTTTTGATGGTATGTAACTGGTATATCTGGTTGCTCATCTGCGGCACCTTCCCTCACCAGTGTATCAACTCTCTCATTTCCTGGTATTCCGCAGTGAGACGGTATCCACTGTAACGTGATTCTGCACTGGTAGCTCAATGTTGACAATAAAAATTGTAGATCTGACAATTCCCGGATGATAGTGCTTAGAGTACTGATTTTGCATCTGTCAGAAATACCACAGAATGCGGGCCAAGGTTGGTGTTCAGTAATTTTTCCATCGCCAATTTCATCGCTTGTATTTCTGCATCATAATTATATTATTAATATTACTATCTATGTCATTTGAGCATCATCTACCCAGAATATTCTGGTTTTAGGGCATCAGAGACTCAAACCTGAGCTCTTCTCCTGATTGTACAAACAGTCCCGATGGGAGCAGACCAGGAACTTGGCTTTTCCTGTCAGAGGATTTATGTTGCAATGCCGTAGGAGTAATTTATTAGAAATGAGATCACATCCGTAATTTCACTCCCAGCTATGACATCTGGAACCGTAACCCTGTAGCTGCGAAGGTCGCCTTGAGGTACAATAAAATATTACTTCCATTTTGCAGAAGTCACCTTCTGCCTGAGTAATCAGTTCAGTGCGTCACCCTGAGGTGTTCGAAGCCCTGACTGACTAATCTTAAATGACGACATTTAAATATGGGGGCAGAAGATGCAGCACAGTGAAAAAACTGACAGCAACCATTGACTCATAGCTGGCTGCTTGCACCAGGGTCAGAAAACCAGAGCTGACCAAGATCCTATTCCACCTCCAATAAGCGGTCCTGGAGGTCAGGTTTCACTAGAGAAGTCTGGCTATGGAAATAGAAATTGCAATGAGAAAGTAAACCTTATACCCAAAAGAGCCAGAGGAAACCGGATTGCGCTAAGCAGAAATGTGCAGACATCTCAGCTTCGATATCCACTGGAGAACTGGAAAAAAAATTATGAACCTGCAACCAATGGAGGACAGAAGAAACAGCAGAGACCAACAACAAAGTGAGAAATTCAAAACGCTGATAGACCACCCAATGTACCAGAGAATAAATGTGCTTGGAAGGGGAAGACAAGCAAAGCAGCTTTGTGGCATCAGTGAAAGAAAAGTGGAGAACAGATCCTTTAAATAGCACACCACAAAAAAAAAGTGTTTCTCAGAGCTGATAGATAACGTTCCCGACATTAGAAGAGAAAATGCAGTCAGACAAAAACAGAAAGAAGAGCCCTAGCCCTCATTGTTAAACCCAAGGGAGCGCATGAGTTGCAGCGGCCAGCGATCTATAGCTGACTACTAGCGTCAGGACCAGCGAACCAGAGCTGCCAAGACCCTTCTACACCTCCATGTGGTGATCCTGGATAACAGGATGCAACAGAGCAGACTGGCTAAGAAGGGATCAAAGAGGGAATGCTTACCCAGTGATCAAAAAATGCCTGCTGAAGTTAGATGTTTTGGAACAAAAGGTACAAATATCGCAGTCAAGCTGTAAACTACGACAACGCATTCCGTTCTCTGGACTACATTCTGTTACTTAAGCCCTTTTCAGGGTTTGGTAGGCGGGAGATTGAGAACAAAAAAGCCAAGCCAAACTCCAAAGGGAGTTGTGATATAGCAGATTCCATATCATTGCAATATTTTTGGTAATGAATATGCTGACAGACTATCAAGAGAAGGGAAGCTACCTCAACCTGATGTGGGTATAATTTATGAAGAGGCCAAGACGTTTACCAGGTGTAGATACAGGAACAAGTAGGTAGCAGAGAACACAGGTCATCAACCAAATGATGCATGTTACCAGCTCAAACAGAAGTGAGCAAGTAGTAATCATTATACTTCACACAGGACACAACAGATTGAGATACTATCTGTTCAGAAAACTAAGAATATGACCAAATAAAATGACTGCTAAGCATCTGCTACAAAGGTGTCCAACATACGAGGAACAGATAAAGTATGTGTGGTCATCACCAATACCAATCATGCTCTATGGAGATACCAATAGACTCAGGCTAACCGCTGCTTTCTTTAGATACATTCAAGTTTACATTTAAAAGCATACGAAGAAGAAGCTTCAATGTCAACTATGACAACATCATATTCAGGATTAACGTTGAAGAAGGAAAAGATTTAAATATATTTTCGTGCTGATTGGAGTCAATCTATCATTTGGATACTTGTCATTCAAATAGGTCGAGCATGTTTTTAACTGTGGTATGCCAGCAAATATGGAGAAATAATTATCACCCGCAGTTAAAGGGTTTCGACATGTTCTCTGTGGGGCAGTGGTACTATTATTGTCCTTGTCATACACAAAGACCTCGACGGACCACTTGGGAAAGAGAGCATGTCGTAAGAGACAACTAACTGTGTGACCAGGCATATTACCGGCCATGGTTAGGTGGTTTGTTATGAGCAGCAAAGATGGTGCCTAGCAGGCTGCGTCCCGAGTTACCTCCAGTCGTCTCGACCAATAGTCTTGCCACTGATCCAAGGTAACTCGGGATAAGAGTGAGATTAATGACCAGCGCAGTTTCTTCTTCACTATAATTCAAATACAGCGCACATCGTATTATTAAGACAAAACTGTCTGATGTTGTGGCTATCATCGCTTCGCGATGGGCATTGATCAACAGGCTGCAGGTCTACTTTGCCCAAGTGTTTGAGTCTATTAAGATGGACTCACACATCGGTTAACTACCCTCCATGGCACTTGTCCCAAATGCAGCTAAGTAATAAGCTGCTCGAGCCTAGCCAGCTAAGCAGGACATCTTCCGCTCAGCTAAATCCAGCTCATGCCAGAGCTGGGACTTGCACATGGGCATCCACCCCTGTAAAAGTACAGGTTGACTAAGACTAAGTTAAAGGGTTACTAAAAGTTTAAAAGCAAACCTTAGATAAACTCACATTGTTTTCCTCAGTCTCTGTAGCCAACTTTATTCGCACAGGTCTCTTCACTTGCAACACTGAATGGCTCTTCAACGGATCTGAAATGGTTCCACTGTCTATAGTTGAGGATGAATAAGATGATGCACTGGTAAATGTGGGTGTCATGCCACGGCTTATGCGAAACTCTACTACACTGCCATTGTAAAGTGTAGATGTAGCCCGTTCAACACTCTGGCAGTCATTGGTGTAATTTGGGTGTAAAGTTGTAAAACATTTTATCACATTTCTCAAACTGTCACAATTACGCACAACTAAAACTGGTGCAAAAAGTCCTTTTTTGTAGTTTTCTGAAGGGTTCAGCCTTATGAATGTTCTGAAGCACAAACGAGTATGGCTTGGAGATGTAAGGAGTTTACGAACACAAGATAAACCTTGACTAGCCATTGTATTTTTCATACAAACCAGATGACCTCTGAAAATAGAAATATGACAGAATTAGTTACTTCCTCTTCAGAGATTTGGTGGTCTAGCGATTGTGAGCTTGGTTTACAATCCCAGCGTACGAAGTTCAATATCAAAAGAAAATATCAGAATCAGAGAAAACTGCAGCCTACATTTGCGAGTCATGTCAAAAATCTTTCCAGGCTCAAATTGGCTTGATCAGTCAGATACATACTCAACAATGCATCATGACATGTGATGATGATGATCCTCATTGATGACGAACGGAGTGATGGACGAATTATTACTACAATGATAACGTCATTATGGCATTAAAGTATTAAAGTATGTCAGAAATATTAATATTATTTGTGAAATATGTTCATTTTAAGTGAATCAGATGACACAGAGTTCACAGTGTTGACTGGTTTGAGTTCTGTACATTTTAAAAGTAGACCCTAGTTGTAGATTCTATTTCTAGTTCGAGAGCTGGCCTCGAAGGCTTGAATCTTCAATATAATAATAATATATATGTCACAATTAATTTATCTCTTTTCAAATAACAAGTACAACGTGTTTGGTAAAGAAATATTGTCCAATAAACGTAAAATATAAATACGTAGACTACGGTGTTGTTGTTCACTATCCAGGTAGCCATCTGCCATGTTCAATCAAGTCTCCATGAGTCCATAGTCAATAGTCCATGAACACATGACATTGGGCAATGGCCCTTGGGCATTGCGGCTGAATTCTTGCTTGCGGTACCGGTAACTTTCTTCCAAGATTGTCTAGTGAGACTAGTGTGTCATGTATTCCGGTAAGCAATATTTACCACACTATCTTACAAGATAACAAATGAAATAACGACAACCAAAACTAATATTTATAAAATGATTTACTTTAAATATAATACCACAGGTAGGCAGTGTTACGTTGTCTTCATTGATTGGGAAGTGTTTATAGATCATCAATGGATCCCGACATATTTGTTTTTTCAAAACATGGATTGGAAGATGACACAGCACAACGAAGTACAAGGGGACAATTGAAGAAGAGGTCAACGAACACTCTCTCAATTTGGACTAGTAGTGGCTTCCAGCAAAATGGATTTAAAAATTATGACTTCTGGTGATCTCATCTTTATTGAAATGCATATAATGTTGCATTGAAATGCTGCAATGTAAAAAGGATGGTTCAAATTGGATTCGTTGTGAGACTTTTCCCAGCAGTCTAACAGCTCGAGATCAAGACCAGAGGGTGATATATTATTTGCGTACTACTTCTTACAAAGAATATATTAAGTGGAAACAGTCAGGTCGAAATTGTCCATTGTATGCACCATCTTTATGTGGGGAAAGGCTCACACCACAAAGTTGCGGGTTCCGATTCAATAACAAGGCCGTATTCTTTTGAGAAGTAAACCCATTTTTAAAATCAAAAATGCGTGTTGAGGTGGGATGAACTAGGCCCAGGGCCTCTGAGGGGAATGTATCAGGGTGTCTACATTACCCATGTTGTTTTTATCCACCACTGAGATACAATGCATTCCTTTCTCTGGACAATATCCTGCCACTTGCAAGGCCCTTTTCAGGGCTGACAGCGAAAGATTGAGAACGAACAGAAGATATTGTAATGCCTCTACTGTGACTCAAACCACACACCACTGTTGACGTGTTCCGATCAAAAAGATTAACCGACCGTCAATTTGTTCAACACAACATCTGACTGGTCTCATTCAGTCTACTCCGTCGACACCTTGTTTACTCATCCATGATATAATCTAGTTCTCGTATACTTATTGTGTAAAATAATATTCCCGACTGAGGAAAGTCTAGGCACAAAAACAAAGAAACATTTGAATTTTTACCCTCATCTAAAATGTTTACACGGACTGTACTACTACATTTCGTCCCTTTCAACGTCCAGTTGTGGTACAAATTCAAAAGGAGGTCCGCCATGGCGATCCTATCTCACAGAACCTCTTAACTTAACGTCTTTATACTGGTTTAGAAGACCCTGCAGAGTCTGTATACAACCAGTTACATTTACATCACATTGCTCTAAAAGCTATGCGCATCCAGTTTATTCTTAAATGCATTAACTGTCCCTGCCTCCACTACCTCCACTGGCAATGCATTCCAAGCAGACACCACTCTCTGAATAAAAAAATATTTCCTAATATCTAATCTGGACCTCTCTTTAGTCAGCTTGTAGCTATGCCCTGGTGTTATTGTGGGTGGCTGTATTTTAAAAAACTTGTTATAGTCTAATTTATCCATTCCTCTGATCATCTTATAAACCTGTATTAAGTCACCACGAATTCTTCTCTATTCGAGACACTGTAGGCCGGTTTTTCTGAGTCGTTCCTCATTACTGTAATTCTGGAATCCCACTATCATCTTTTTCGCTCTTTTTTGTATTCTTTCTAGCATGTTTATATCCCCTCTATGATAAGGACTCCACACCTGTACACAGTACTCTAATCTAGGTCTAACTAAAGCTTTATACAGTTTGACGATCACTTCCTTGCTCCTATATTCTTTTTAGCATACCTAACATTGCATTTGCCTTTTTCACTGCTACCTTAACTTGCTCACTCACCTTTCCTGTATGATCTATTATAACCCCTAGGTCCCTTTCCTTATCTATCTTTCTAATATTGTTTTCTCCCATTCTGTAATTATGTTCCATATTGGATCTACCCATCTGGATGACTGTACATTTATCTACATTAAACTCCATTTGCCAGCTTACAGACCATTCTCGAATTTTATCTAAATCCGAGATCAATATATCCACTTCCGCTTTAGATGAGACACTACTGCATAGTTTCGTGCCATCAGCAAATTTTGTAATCATGGATCCCATATCAATGTCCAAATCATTTATATAAATCAAGAACAAAACCGAGCCCTGTGGCACACCACTTTTCACTTCACTCCTTATTTATGCCCACCCTGTGCCTTCTTCCCGTTAACCAATTTTCAATCCATTTGGCAACTTCCCCACCTATTCCATGTGATTTTAACTTTCGAAATAATCTTTGATGAGGTACTCTATCAAAGGCCTTTGCAAAGTCTAGATAAATAACGTCCACTGGCTCCCCTTTATCTATGATTTTAGTAACCTCCTCCATGAATTCTAATAGATTTGTTAAGCATGATCTCCCTCTAGTAAACCCATGCTGACTATTTCTAATTAGATTAAATTTGTCTAAATGCATTACAATGTTTTCTTTGATTATTGACTCTAACAATTTACAGACTATGCTCGTAAAACTCACCGGTCTATAATTTGCTGGATCTGTTTTTTTTGCCTTTTTTTAATAAGGGTATCACTCTTGCATCTTTCCAATTCCTAGGAACAACCCTTTTTATAAGTGATTGAGAACATAATATAGCCAATGGTTTTGCTAGTTGGTCTCTAATTTCATACAGCAATTTTGGATGAATACCATCTTGACCTGGAGATTTATTCACTTTCAACCCCTCCAATTTTTAAAAAACCATTTCCTCTGTAATACAAATTGATCTTAATCCTGCTGTATCCATGTCTCTTTGAAAAATATCTATAGGCTCTGGGATCTTGGAGCAGTCCTCTTTTGTGTAGACTGTGCCAAAGTACTGATTGAGCAGATTAGCTGCCTCCCTATTCTCACTTATTATTTTCCCTATACTGTCAATGAGAGGGCCTACTTTGTCTTTCGTTCTTTGTTTATTTCTAACATAAGAGAAGAAGCTTTTACTGTCAGCCTTGATCCTCTGAGCAAGTTTTTTTTTCGAAGTCTATTTTTGCTGTTTTATTCGCTTTCTGAGATATGTTCTGCTTGTCCAAATATTTTTAATATGTTTCTTTTGATTTACCTGCCTCTATATATTTTTTCCATGCTTTATTTTTCGCTCTTCTACATTTCACTACAAATCTAGTTATCCACTTTTTACGCTTGGGGTTTACCTCCCTACATGGAACACATTCCTCTTTTAGCGTTTCTAGAACTGTTTTAAAACTCTCCCACTCCTGTTCAACATCTGTTCCTACGACAATATCTTTCCAGATTATGTGGTTCGCTGCCTCTTCTCAGCATGTCTAGAATCGGGCATTAGCCGATGCAACTGGGACACCTTTGGCGTCCTTAGTGACGGCAGACGCATCAACCATCTTCGATTTGCCGATGACATAGTGCTCATCACAGAAGCCAACCAGATAGTGCAGCTACTCGATGAAGAGGGTAAGAAAGCGGGACTAAAGATGAATGTCTCGAAGTGTTGACCAAAGTGTTGCGCAATCGCTTCGCCAAGTGTGATCCAGATTTCCTTAGCAATGTACGATCAGAAGGTGTAAATGAGTACATCTATATTGGGCGCCTTCTCAATATGCAGAATAACCTGGAACCTGTACTAAAAAGACGTTGCCGCGTGGGTTGGGTAGCCTTCTCGTCTATTCACACGGTCCTGGACAGTTGCCATGACTAGAGCCCACGAGCTCCACTTTTCAATTCCACTGTACTCCCTGCGATGTGCTACTGTGCCAAGACGTGGGCACTAACAAAATCACTAGAGGACATAAGATGGCGTGGGCTAGTGGTTAAGTGACACGGCTCACAACCAGAAGGTGCTGGTTTCGATCTCCATCACAAAAACTATAAGCCCTACTGCAATGATGAGTTGCAGAAAGCGGAAGATGCAGTAACAAATGCTAGGAACATGGCAGAGCGAGAACAATCTATGGAGGCAAACATCGCCCTCAAAGCCGCCACGGCGAAATACAAATACACTCTCAAGCAAACAGCAAGAGAAAGCTGGAAAAACAAAACGGAAAGCCTAAACCTGGACAAAGACGGGAACAAGCTATGGAAGCTAGTCAAAGCCATGAACGACGAAACCCCGTCAAACAAACATATTACCATCAAGCAGGGCGAAAACTTGCTCACCGGTAAGAAAGCCGCAAACGCTTTTGTCGATCACTATGCCAGAGCAAACCACATCGAGGTCCCTGCAGATAGGCATACAGACATTAGTGAAGAGCTAAAGGGGCACGACAACATCAATACGGCACCTGATGGCCAAATCAACAATGAGCGAAATGGAAGAGGCTATGAGAACATTAAAGAAAAGGAAATCTCCCGGAAAAGACGGGATAACAAACGAAATGCTGATGGGGCTGGGCCAAACAGCGAAGAGGAAACTGCTAGCGGCCCTGAACCAAAGCTGGAAAAGGGGAATTGTACCCCAGGCATGGAAAGACGCAGTACTGGTACCAGTACCAAAAACAGGAAAGGACAAAACAGATCCAAATGGATACAGGCCCATCAGCCTACTGAGCTGTGTCGGCAAGCTGATGGAACGTATGATAAACACCAGACTGATGTGGCATCTGGAAGAAAAACGAATACTAATTCCACAGCAAGCCGGCTTTAGACAGCACAGATCCACTGAGGACCAGGTCATCCTCATAGCCCAGGAAATAGAAGATGCCTACCAGGCACAGAAACACACAGTAGCTGTTTGGGTGGATCTAGAAAAGGCATTTGACAAAGTCTGGAAAGACGGACTTAGAGTCAAGCTAAGAAGAAGTGATGTTTGTGGGAAAATGTACAAGTGGATCAACTACTACCTCAAACAAAGAACGGCCAGAGTCCAAGTACAAGGGCAGATGAGCAAGAAGGTGACACTCGAGCAGGGAGTACCCCAAGGTGGAGTACTGTCACCCACACTCTTCCTGGTATATATAAACGACATTACAGAGAATATACCAAGAAGAGTCCATAGCTCAATGTTTGCAGACGATCTGGCTATGTGGACCTCTGAAAAGAATCTCACCATAGCCAGAAATCGGATGCAGCAGGCCCTAACATCGCTGGAAGAGTGGGCGAACTCATGGCTGGTCAAAATAAACGAGGAGAAAACCACATGCACAATATTCTCGCTTTCAATAAAACCCCAAAATACCAAATTAAGTTTAAATGGCAAATTCCTGCAGCCAAACGACAACCCAACCTATCTGGGAGTCACATTTGATCGGCGCATGACATGGAAAAGTCAGATCGAGAGAAACCGAATGAGAGCCAGAGAAAGAATGGCAATCATGAGGAAACTTGCTGGCACAAGCTGGGGAGCAGACGAAGGCATACTAAAGAAACTGTACGCTGGAAGAGTATGGCATTGCGGCATGGACAACAGCAGCAAAGGCAACCTTTCGCTCGAAACACAATTGATGACAAACCACTCCCCGTCTCTTCCCTTACCTCTGAGGGACTGTTGTGGGGAATATTCCCATTCATTTGGAGCAAGCCGAACACAAAGCTGGTGGCGGGGGAGAGAAAGAGAATGACCATGGCTGGGGGTAACCATATTAGAATAGGAAACGATGAGCGATGAAGTTGAAGAAATAAACAGACAAAATCAGATGGCGGGAATTGATTTAGTTTATAACTGTTTTTAGTCAACTTCATTTGCATTTAAATTCTATCTAAACTTCTTTTTTTTTTTTGCGTTCGCTTTATTTATCTATTCCCCAAGGAGATGTGCGTTGCACATCGTTTTTATTTTGCGCCTGTCGGCCCAGTGCATCCGACTTCAGCATCCATTTTATGTAAGGGCCTGCTTCCTCCTGCATTTTCTAAGGGTTTGCTTCCCCGAGGTAACGGCCGGTGCTGCGATGGGGATCGAACCCAGCACCTTCGGGTTGTGAGCCGCCCCACTTAACCACTAGTCCACGCCCTCCCCCTTCTTTATTGTGATTACATGACGACTTGAGGATTTTTAAAAATCCTGATGAGGATTATAAAAAAAAGATCCTGATGATTTGATTTACATGTGAGAGGTATCAAAGATGCTGAGCAGAGCATCAGCAGACACATAGCTGACTGCTAGCACCAGGTCCAGTGAATCAGAACTGTCAGGGCCCTTCTCCACCTCCAAGTGGTGATCCTGGATAACATGTTGCAACAGAGCAGACTTGGCTAAGGAGAAGGAATCAAATAGGGAAGGCTAACCGAGTAATAAAAAATGCCGTGCTAAAATCGGATGTGTCGAACAAAAGGTGAACATATCGCAACCATGCTGTAAACTACGACACAGGACATTCCGTTCCCCGACTTACATCCTACAACTTGTAAAGTCGTTTTCAAGAACTACCAGCGGAATTTTGAGAACGAAGATGGCGTGAGAAAGTTTTTTAAAAATCGGAGTTGTCTATGATGATTTGAGAAAATAATAATAAAAAAGGTCCTTATATCCTTGGTCCTATATATTTTACAAAAATTATTTTCATTTTCTAAGAATCGACGTCACTGCACTCCGGGAATACCCATAGGTGATCAGTCTTTCTCAGCAAATGGCGCAGGGTCTGGATGCTGATGATCCTACTTCTACACTCCTTCCTCTCATTCGCTCGAACATCGTTTGATGTTGAAACTTTAGTCTGTGGGTTCCTGATTCATCTATTTTCGTGTCCTCATACAACAGTCGGCCATTGATTGATTTAAAAATGTCTCTCATGTCTAACGTGCCCTTGATAATAATAGCTGTCCATCACAAGCGATGATGATAACAACAATAGGACATGTGTTGGGCCTCACCAGCGAGTCCGGAGGTGGCTGTATAGTCCAATTCTGTCACCGAAACCTCTTCCACATGTGTAGCATTTAATGTCAGAATTGGTCGTGTGAATGTCAGTTGTTTTGTCTTTTCGCAAAGTGCGTTTTTTCTGTGATTTGGAGGCCCGGCGTTTCTCAGCAATGGAGGTGCCTCTGGTGGTGGTTCTACGTCATGCTTGCTGTCCTGTGTGAGGCATTCCCGTGAGTCTGCATCGATGTTGAAGCGTGTCAGAGATCCTTTGAGGGAGTATTTGAATCGCTTCTTTTGTCCACCGACCAGACGCAGGCTCTCTTTCAGATCACCAAACATTAGTTGTTTGGGAATACGTTTGTCTGGTATGCGCACGACGTGGTCGGCTCATCTAATCCGGGTCTTCTGCTACAGTGTGTGGATGTTTTGACATTTTTGGCTTTATGAGGATCTCGGTGTCTGGTACCATATCCTGCCACTGTACTTTGAACAAACTACGGAGGCAGCTTGTGTGGAATTGGATTTATTTTCCTAGTATACACAGACCACGTACCAATGGGATATAGATGAGTGGGGGAGCACTACGGCTGGGTAGACAGTTTTGTATCAAGGCTAAGACCCATCCAATTCCAAACGCTGGCATTGGAGATTCTGTTGCTGATCACAAGAGCCAAGAGTAGTTTCCCTGGAAAGAGTCTCTGCCAAAGTAAGTGAAACTCTCTACTGATTGGAGGTGCTCGTTCTTAATATATGGGTCGCGATTTGCATCACTGGGGGCAAGCTAAAACATGGCTTCGGGTTTTTATTTATTTATTGTAAAACCGACCATGTCACAGACTAGAGAATTTGTCCACATGTCTTTTTCAGTGCTGGTAGCGAGGGCACAGTAAAAATAAATAGGCCAATGATGACCTTGTGAAGCCAAAATGTCAGCTCTTTCGCTGCCCTGAACCCCAGCACTGTAGATCCAAGTCATCCTCTGTAGATGCTATCCTCTCGTACCTACTGAAGTACGGTTTGCGCGTCAGTCACAATGACTACCCTTGTTAAAGGACTCTCTGATGTCTATCTTAGCATCGAAGTCACTACTTCCATTTCCAAACTGGAAGTCATTGGCGCATATACCCAACTCCGCAACAACCTGTCTTCTACCTCTAGCTGAGAAGCCCCGGTTCATTGGTGTATTTGACATCACTATCCTGCGTGTAATCTAGCTCTGCTCTTCCGCTGCTGGGTCATGCCCCATTCTCTGCCTAAGGTTATTATGACTCTAGCACTCTTTGTTCGATTGTTTTCTGTCGGTGTCATACGATCAAAATATCTCGTGGCGTCCAGAACCAGTTGCATACCTTCATTCTGGATGCGTTTCAACCTTTCACACTGTTCTTGATAGTGTGAGGATGCCTAGTCCGTAATCGATAACCAGCAGTACAACACCGACGAAATAGAGTGAACCAACAAAAAAAAAAAAAGGTTACATGAATGTACATGAAACTGGGTCGCTTTGTAGACGGAAAAGGTTCCTGGTCAGATCTGGTTCATTGACCTTGATTAAGCAGCCAGATGAGATGAAACCAACTCATTCACTGTGTTGTATTGACTCTTCAGTACCAACTGCAAATTGAGTCATGTGAATAACAGCACCAGAGATGTATAGCCTGAGAGAGGATACCACCAAGACAAGAGACGGCTGTAGAGATGGCACTTCAACGGATTCACATTTGTAATCTAGCACCAGCCTTTGGTACGCTATTCAACAGTGATCCACCCTGCTATTTATATAAACCAGCAAAAACAATGAGCATGGCACAGATTGAAAATGAAGTTAACTCTGCCTGTCTATGGTAGCAGGTTACAGTGGCTCTTCTTAATGACAATGCATACTATAGTACGGTAGGTGAGAACATCTCAGCCGTAATGCAATGCGAGGATACTGAGTTAGCTAATCCCCAATACAGGGAGCACAACATGCTGTTTCTTCGTTCATTCTCACTCCCACTACCAAGCCATAGCCAGGGGCTTTGCAAGTAGCAGGATGTTGTTGCTTACAGCTTTACTACACTCTTTGCACCTGTCGGCCCAAAACTTTTGAGTACTGGCTGGCCCTTCCTATTGATATCCATCTTGTTGGGAGAATGTTGTAACTGACTGTCCGCTCCCCATCACAGCATCGGCCGCTACCCCGGGGAAGCAAACCCTTAGAAAATAAACGAAGAGGCAGACCTTTTTATTACAGCAAACGTAAAAAAAACAAACGACCATAACCTTTCAAGCACATTATAAGACATCTGTAGGTATGACTTAGGAAACTTCAGAAACCCACACTGCAAATGCCTGGGCACAGGTTTCCTTTATAAGGGGTCATGGTGGTGACCCCTATACTCTGGTCGGTGTGAAAAGGGGACAAGAAGAAACTACTGTCATGTGTTTATTAATTGATATTCAGTCTTCCCTCTTCTTAGACCCTTAGTGATATCAAGATACTGAGCCCATGAGCTGCAGCGACCCATATCTGACTGCTAGTGTCAAGGCCAGCAAACCAGAACTGCCAAGACACTTCTACGCGATGGTCCTGGATAAAAGCCTGCAACAGAGCAGGCTGGCTAAGTAGAGGGGATCAAAGAGGAAAGACAACCCAGTAAGCATGCCCGCTGAAGTAGAAAATGTCTGCAAATATCGCAGTCAATCTGTAAACAACTCATTCTATTCTCTGGATTACATTTTGCTACTTGCTAAGCGCTTGGTTGCGGAAGAACGAACCAAGAACCACCTTGGTCAGGGACTGGCAAACCAGTCGGTTATCACACCCGTCTTAAACTGGCAACAAATTTCTAGCTCAAATTTGCAGAAGTCTGCAGTCACCCAGCATACGATACTGTTCTTTGGTCACATTGCCACAATGTCCACAGAAAGAAATATCCTCTCCTCTGTGCAGCTTTCTTATTCTTTGTGTTCAGGATATTTGGTCTTGCTATATCCGTAGGCCAATCTTCACCAGGTCAGAGCTGATGCCTCACAGGTTTTGTCTCAGCTTCGCACTGTAACAGTTCCCACCATAGCAGAGAGCTTAGGACAGGGGTGATGTGGTTGCTGATAACAAATGTACCTGAATGCGTGTCAAGGTCACTCACCGTCTCAACAAAGGAGAACAGAGTTGGGGCAAAGAATGTGGACAGGTAGGTGCTGACCACTGGCCTTCCGATTTGGGTAGGGAGAGAATGGATTGACAGATGGATTTTCCCGCAGGGCTTTCTGCGGGAGAATGAGTGACAGGTGTTTCGTTACAATAAGACTGAATGTAGCCATCCCCTGAGATTCATTTGTCAAGCTTAGACTTTGCTTGAGTGTATATAACTCGAGACAAAGTTTAGCGCAGCAGGCTGGATGAAGAGGGATAGAGAGATGAGAGCGAGACTGAATTTAGATAGTATGTTTAACTCACCAACTTAGAGGAGCGATTGATAAGACTGTTGCACGAATGTTAGTGATAGAACAGGATCGCTCAAGTAGGTGTGTGAGTTTTGTATTAAGTGATAATCTAAACGTTGTGTTGTAAGCGGGACACAATGTGGACGAGGTATGTCCAGATCGCCCGCCTGAGGAAGAGTATTTGATCAGGTGTGTTGAGGGCGCAGCTAAGGCGAGGTGTGTGTGATGTAATTGCAAGGCAATTGAACTGGGTTTAGATAGTTGGGAATTCCATCAATAGCGTATGCTTAAAATTTCCGCCTTAATATTTATATTAACTTATATATAACATAGGAATAATTAGTTAAGATGATATGTATTGAATTGTGTTTGTAATTCCATTACTCATTTTTATGATATGAATATTATGTAGTAAATATGCCATCTGATGTGTGCTATATTATTTGAAGTGTGTGGTCATGATGATGTGGATGAGTGTGAGAATGTTCTGAGTTAGAATAACGGCCAGGACAAACAGTGAGGTCTGTTACAGCACCCTCTGGTATCTCACTTCCATATAGAATGTGTTCAGGATACCTGTTTGACATGGACATTCATTGAGTGAGATCTTTAGTCAGTATATATGTCTAGTGACGAGCTCTCATGTTAAAAGGCTGGTTTGAGTTGATGAATTGTCTTCTCTCCATTGGTGTATATACTTTATGATAAACTTCTTGATCCCTGTATCGTACTCAAATTGTGCCTTTTTACTGCTATCTTTTGCTAGTGCGCCAGATCTCCCATTTCCCGTGATTCTGCAATGGGAGGGTGGCCATTTAAGTGCTATTGTTGAAGATCTTGAGTTTTCCTAGTTCTGCTCTGATTTCAGCTGTTTGTTGTTGGCTTTCTGTATTGTCTATTAGAAATCTGCAGTCTGTGAATACAACTATTTTTGTTGGTGGCTGCTTTTCTGTATTAAGTATTTCAGTACTCACTCGAGGACCATAGATTCTGCATTGTGTATGTATAGATATTCCCATTCCTGGGGTAGTCGAGAGCTACACGTCATGTGCTGGCTATGTTTGTTTTTATTTTACCCCCAACAAAAAAAAACACATGCCTGCCTTAAGGGATTCGATCCGCTGCCCTTATTGTCAGCAGGAAGGCATCAAAATTATGCTACAAGCTCCACAAGAAATAAATCAACTTAGTAATGTATGTAAAATCACGACGCAATCATTCAAACATAACAGAAAACATGAATGAAAAGTGCTCCGAACAAACAATTTATTTGAAACACGCTACATTTAAATGATGCCGATCTGAAACAGAAGAGAAAAAAATACATTAACGTTGAAATTATGTACACCAAGCAAAATATTAATTGTAATATGACATTGTAAAAAAACAAGCAATTCTATTAGTAATAATTCAACGACATGACACTATAGCTTTCTATCCATATTCATTTGATATGTTCATGGCGGCATGCATGAATTATCTACTAAAAGATTTTGCTTATAAATGAGCACCACTATGCCAAGAAGAGATCAATTGAAAACTTCCAGACTGAATGGGTCACTGCAGACAAAGAAATTGTCTGCTCAACAGGGTGAAGACACTGAGCAGTAGATTTTTTATCTCTCGTTCGCCTTATCCTTATTTCTCTAATCCCCAAGGCGATGTACGTTGCACTGTGGTTTTTATTTTGCGCCTGTCGGCCCAGTGCATCCGATTTCAGCATGCAATTTTATGTACGGACCTGCTTCCTCCTACATTTTCTAAGGGTTTGCTTCTCCGGGGTAACGACCGGTACTGTGATTGAACCCAGCATCTCCGGCTTGTGAGCAGTGTCACTAGCCCACACCCTCCCCTCTGAGCAGTCAGCAAACCAGAGTTGCCAAGACCCTTCTAGACCTCCATGCGCTGATCCTGGATAATATTCTGCCACAGAGCAGACTGACTGGGGAGAAGTAAACAAAGAAGAAAGGCTAAGCCTGTACCCAAAAATGCCTGCTGAAATTGGATGTGTTGGACAGTAACGAGCAAATACCGCAGCCAACCTGCAAACTACGACAACGCATTTCGTTCTGATTACATGCTGTTACTTGCAAAGCCCTTTTCATGGCTTGATTGCGGGAGTTTGAGAACAAAAAACGAAGTCTGTTCCAACAAATTAAAAATTGGACCATGGGGGAAGAACACACAAACTGGTGAGACGTGTTCTGCCGGCTCTCCCCAACCCAATTGCGAGATAAACTGTATGGTGACGAAATAAGCATGAGAAAAACAGCTGGGTTCATGAGAGAAATAAATGTGATTATTTGAGAAAGAACGACAAAAAAGCAGAAAGCAATGTTGGCTGACTGAAGTATAGTAATGTCCATCCTTAATAACATAACAGAATAAACAATTTAAAGTGATCCAGCATCGTTTCTAAGATATGTATATATAACTATTGAATAATACACACCTTGTTTGCAATATCTAGTGGATAACAGAATAAACAATTTAAAGTGATCCAGCATCGTTTCTGAGATATGTATATTTAACTATTGAATAATACACACCTTGTTTGCAATATCTAGTGCATCATAATCTGAGGCTATCCGCACGTAAGCTTTCTTCTCACAATCAGGTCTGGGGAAATTTGAATGCAAAAAATATTTCACCAAATGTTTGATTCAGCATAACAGATTAGGACACGTGTTTCCATCTGTCCCCGGTTAAAGGCAGCTTTGGCAAAGACAACCGCTACGATTAATTTATGTTTTTCTCTTACCATAAGTTTCTTACTGACTAGTCGTTGCCATGTGGTGTAGAAACCATATAGATACCATCCAATCACTAGCTTGAGAAGTATCTTCAGTCATTTTTAATAAACAGATTCTGATTTTAAAAAAGGAAAGAGTACTGTGGAACTTTTGTTTCTAGAAATAATCACTAGCAAAATTGCTTTCCCTGTATTACACAAGTTGCAAATTATGAAGGATAAGTGACAATTACGGTTATTTTAGCTGTTGCTAGTTTGATGTTCTGGACTAGGATTATCAAAATCAGAGAGCCACCAACATTAACCCTACCAGACCGCTGTACCCTTTTCCCAGTAATTTCCTTAACTGCCGCTATACCGCTGGACCGAATTTACGGTACTTTGGGTAGTACGTTAATAAAATGCGTCAGAATCTAAAAATAACCAACCATTCGTGGTCAAACCTCATGGTTAGTCATTGCGAATGTCTGCCCCCATGTTTGAATTGATTTTGTAGGGTTTAACGTGAACAAATTCTGAAAATTGACAATGAAACGAGCAGCTGGTGAACCAAGCACTTCAACAGGAAAGCAAAGTCAGTCTAGGCTTATGACAGTCCAACAGGTATTAATAATTTGGTTGATTCAGACTCTGAGGAGTCATAATTTAATCAAGATTCCTTTTCCAGTTCAAGTGAAACAGACAGTGAGAGATCTTGGACTGAGGATCTATATGGAATACTCATGTATAAAGCCCAGCTATCGGGATTATTGGACAAATGAGGGCTCTTTGTTGGGTTTACTCCCAGATTTAGAAATGTTATGACTCGAGACAGATTCTTGGCCTTTTGCTGAGTGGATTGGCACACAAAGGTGGAATATTGACACTAGATGAAAGGTAAACCTATTTTCTACAATGTCTCCAAGATACATCTTATTCTAACCACTTGTTTGCATGTAACTAACATTTTTATATATCATGTTTTTTCTCTCTTTAATGCTCATGAGCCCAGGTATGGGCTACAGTTAGGTTCAGTGCCTCAGGTCCAGTAGGGTTAACACAAAGTAATTATAAGATATACAGATAAGAGCAAACGATTGTGGAGCACTTTAGAACAGCATACAACCAATTACACAACCACAAGATTGACTGAAAGTTTGCAACTCCATGTGTACATACGGACAGGCACCCCAAGACTAGAGAACACAATACAGATCTGCCGTGAATGATATTCAGAGAAAAACCCACTATCCCTATCCCTTAGAATACTTATGGACATGTATGTGAACTACAAAAGAGCTTATTCAAGGGACAACATTGCAGATAAACATTGTCAAGCAATTTTTTTTTAATGTAATGTAAAAAAACGAAATATCTTTTAATGTGGGGAATTGTTGAGGAACCAAAGTACTGAAACCAGCCAAGTATGTCATAAATGGTGACTAAACAGGACTGAGCATGGATCCACTTTCTATCTTGTAGAAACATGTAGCATGATTATGGAGATGATATACCAGTATAATTATTCTAGCAAATTTCTTGAAGCAGTGAACATAAATATTTGACCAGCTTTTTATACATTTATATGAACAATTATAATAACACTAAGAACTTCTAAAGAAAAACATGTAATGCATGGGCTTAAACACAAAAAACTTATGATTATATAATTACCGAATCAGTGTGTTGACTTTGGCGACTTCAATATCATACAGCTTCTTGACAGCCATCTTGATCATTGGTTTGTTGGCCCGTTTGTCAACAATGAACACCAGAGTGTTATTGTCCTCAATCTTCTTCATTGCAGACTCAGTGGTCAGTGGGTACTTAATTAGACAGTACTGGTCAAGTCTGGGGAAGGAGTCAATTTATACATACTGTCAGCAAGGTTTGACATCTCATGAATGTTGCCTTGCGTTGATTCATGGGGTTTTTGGAATACAATTCAAATAGGCTATTCATTCTGTAAGGTTTATTTGTTAAAATCCTTGACTATACCCAGCCTGGGTACTAGTACAGCAGGTCTGTGTCTCACTGAGTCTAAGTTCTAAATTACAAAACAGACTGACAGCAAAAGCCAAGCTCCTGATCTTGCTACATCAATACTATCAAATTCCGGTGCAGTAAAACCAAAGTACCACGTGTAGATTGATCTTCATGAACATTAATAAAAGATAGATTAACAGAAATGTGGTCCTGAACTTGTTGTACGAGACCAAAACACACACTAACTCTTTATAGCTTGTATCATATGGTACTGCTGCCATAAAGTATAGAGTCTACCTAAGCTGGGTTCCAAGACAGTAAAAATGATTTATTATTGGATCAGTCCAATGATCATGCATCTGGATTACTCATCGATATTCAACACATGTCCAATGCAGACTATGACTGGGCCACATAATACAGAAGGTTTGAGTGTATATGAATTAATGCATATATTGACGAAACATGCGTGACAGTAATTCCAATTGCCACCTCCGCAATTGTCATTTCCTGCTAATATATAATCTTTATTTTGAATACTTCATGTCATTTGATAGTTTCATTAGGAGAAGGGATCAAAGAGGGAATGTTAACCCGGTACTCAAAAAATGCTTGCTGAAGTCGGAGTGTTGAACAGAAAGGTGCAAATATTACAGCCAAGCTGTAAACTACGCATTCCGTTCTGGACTATATTTTGCTACTTACCCTTTCAGGATTTGGTTGTGGGAGATCGAGAACGAACGAAGAAGAAGATATCCTGTAAACTACAATATCGCATTCCATTCCCAAGGACAACATTCTGTTACTTGCAAAGCCCTTTTCATGGCTTGGTAGCCGGAGATTGAGAACAAAGAAGAATCAAAATAATCTAACATAGCTTACTTGTTGGTTCTGTTCACACTCTTGCGGGGATATTTAGGTGCCCTTGGAAGTTTCAATGTCTTTGGGCGACGGAAATGAACTGATGTCCTGATTTTACGGTTCTTTTTATCGTGAGTTCCTCGGAATACAGACTTCTTTGCCTTCAGTGCCTTTTCTTTGGCCTTGACTACACCTGCATCCACTTTGGGTGGTGCTGAAGATTTGGCAGCCTTTGCTGGTGCAGCCTTGGGAGTTGCTACAGCTTTAGCTGGAGCAGCTGCCTTAGCCGGTGCTGCAGCCTTGGCTGGCGGAGCATCCTTCTTTTCTTCCTTTGCGGCAGATTCTGATTGAAATAGAAAACGTTTATTTTGAAACTTGTTTCTAGAATTATTCACTCATGGTAAAATGACTTACCCCGTATTACACAACGTATAATTATGCACTTTGATATACCGAGATTCGAGATAAAAAGGGAAAATAACTAAAAAATTGTTGGTTGTTTCTGTAAATGGAATGGGTTGGCAACATTTTGCAGCGAGGTGTGAAATTTTGAGTCATTCAAACGTCATTTTGGATGCTTTCTACGTGTTTACAAAAAAATCTGTTGATGCTATAAAAAAATATACAAGCAGGAACAAGAGCAGTGCATGGGCTGAGCTGTAGCAGTCAGTGACCCAAATCTACTATGACTCTTCTACACCTCCACAAGGTGATCCTGGATAACAGACTGGCTTAGGTCGTAAGGAGAAGGGATTGAAAATGGAAGGCTAAATAAGTAAATTCTACCCTAAAAATGTCTGCTGAAGTCAGATCAAAAAGTGTAAACATCACAGTCAAGATGTAAACTGACGACAACATATCATGCTACTTGCAAAGCCCTTTTTAAGGCTTGAGAATGAACGATAAAAGTATACATGCCGTTAAAAAATAGTGGCACGTTTTCATTTTTATATCACTAATTTAGATACGCCTGGTAAATAGATCGACATCAATTGCATTCTTCATCCAATTTATCTGTACTTTTGGTAAATTTTATGGCAACATGACAATCTAATTTAGATATGAAAGGTTTTTAAACAAAACTAACAATTTCACCATCATCCTGTGCATACTATTTTTTAGTTGCTTTAAAAACAGTGATCATAAATACATTTGGTTAGTATAATTGACAGTGTCAGTATCTTTGAATTCATCCACTTACTTTTGGTAAATGTGATGGCAATATATAAATGCAATATAACAATTTAGATCTAGATGTAAGGAGGTTTACAAATGATTAAAAATTATTATAATTTTACGATTAACAGTTTATGGTCACAACTTTTCAACCTCACAAGTCTATATTTTCTACTATAGTGTAACACTTGTGGATTTTGAAGCACAATTCAGCCAAAAAAAGAATTGGGGGGGGTTGATGTACATACATGGTTGATATTTCATTGGAATTGCAGTGGCCACCCTCCCATTGTGGAACCACAGAGAATGAGAGAGCTGATGTCCTGTCCAAAGCAGGTGGCAAGATGGTCTTACAAAGAGGCAAAAACTATAATCCAGTCAGTAGTCTTAACTCAATATGGAAGAAAAAAAGGTCAGTAATAAACCTCACCAAATGTGACCAAATCGACCAGCTCCACAGACGGACCATCCTTCACCTGAGAACAGGGCACTTCAGAGTCCCCTACATTGGCTAAAGATATCACACACGTAACTGCACATGTGGCATGGAGTCCAGACTCCAAAACACATGCAGGACTGCCCAATATTCAGAGACTTACGATGCCAAGCCTGGCAAGAGGGAGCTGAGGTGACGCAGAAGCTGTGGGGCTGCCACCCACATCTGGGAGGAGGACTGTAGACTTTGCCCTGGCGATGGGGCTAGATATCTAGCATCACCAAAAAGAATTAACGTATTTGATGACAAGTTAAATGTTACTGAATTTGTCTACCTGTTACTCCCTAAACGATGTTTAGGAATGTAGATTGTAGCTTACATTCTTATCATTCTACAAAAATGTTCATTTCAGCTGTTGCTAGTTCTGACTGTTCTTGACACTTTGCAGTTATCATGTTGATTATTATTATTCTATAAACTCCAAACATCTATTTTATTATATATCATTAAAATTTATATTACCTCGCTTTCTCAAATTGTCAGCAAGATTGGAGTTAAAATTAACCAAAGTTTAATTATTTTTAAAGTAAAATGTATAAATATAGATCAGTTTTTCTATTCCTATGATTTCATTCATATGTAATTATCGTTGGTTCCATTTTTGAAAAAGTGCTCCTACTCGTGGTCGTTTCCGTCACAACTTGTAAAGCGTGATACCTTGTCGAAAACAAGTCACTTTCAAGAAATTATGGGTTTCTACCATAAAAAACAAATATATTTTTTTTAAAATCAATCTTGGCATGTACCTCAAACATTTAGCAAGATATAAATGATAATAATGAACATGAAAGTGTTGATAAGTCTAAAATATAATGTAAATATTACTGACTCGCTGCAGGTTTCTTCGCCTTGGGTGCCATGTTAGCTGAAAAAGAGAACCGGATATGACTTCAGATACAGAACACGTGGTTCCTCGGGCTTGCGCAGTGACTTCTGGGAGGGGCTTAGGGGGGATTCCGAAAATTGTTTGGTTTTCTGCTCTTTAAAAATTAATTTAGGATTTTCTGTAAACTTTCAGCAATGAATTAATATTTTATTAATGTATGGCTTCGGGAATGAATTATCATACCATGAGCGTATGATGGGTGGTGGATAGCTGAATTGTCTCTATATAGAAGCTATCTGTAAACAAGAAAATTATTGTTTTGGCCGTATCGAGTTTCTCATAAAAATGTTTGTTTCCTTCGTTTGACTTTTTAGAAGCACGGGGATATACCTAAATTATATTAAAATGTAATGGCTTATTTTCCGATTTTTCAAATGCTCGCAGATATATTGTTGTTGTGGATTAAGCTGTATCCTGACTCTCTCCCCTTGGCCCAAGCCAATGCGTGGTTCTTCTGCGTTCAGGCTTTTTGATCATGCTAGATCTGTAGTTCCGTCACTAAGACGAAGTCCACAGTCCTCTCCAGGTCCGGGTGGCAGCCCACACAGCTTCTGCGTCATCTTGGCTCCCTTTGGCCAGATTGAACATCTTAGATCTCTGTATACTAAGCAGTCCTGAAGAATTTGTTTAGGGATCTGGACTCCAAATCCACATGGACAGTAACTTGTGTGTGATATCTTGAGCCAATGTAGATGGCCCAATAGTCTGCAGTGGCCTGTTTTCATGCTAAGAATGGTGGTCTGTGGAGCTGGTGGATTGGGTCAGGTCTATTGCTCATGTTCATGTCTTTCCTCTATTTTCAGTTGTACTGATTGGGGTTGATCGTTTTTGCTTCTCAGTAAGACACTGTGTGGATAAGCTGCTCCATGTATGCCACCTAGTTTGGACAGGGCATCAGCTCTCTCATTCCGTATGATTCTACATTGGAAGGGTAGCCATTGAAGAGTTACTGCAGAGGTTTTTTTTTATTTTGTTGAACTCTGGTCCGATTTCCTGCAACATTTGTTGACCTTTGGTGTATCGTATTGCTTCTAGTAGTGATCGGCAATATGTAAAGAATACATCCTGAGTTGGCGGGTGTTTGTCCGACCTGGTGAACATCCTTATTGCCTGTAGGAGCGCCATAGACTCTGTCATAAGGATGGACAAAAATCCTTCCAGCAGGGAAAGCCGTATGGGTTATTTTCGCGTTCTTGTATCTTACAAAGATGCCTCCCCTACCTTCCCTAACTGCATCCTCTGCTGATACATCTGTGTTTACGTGAGTCCAAGTCCTAAGGACTGTATTCTCCTTTGGTCATCACCTATAGTTTTTAGGTGGATAGCTCGACAATGTTTCTGATTTGTTCATGTGATCTCCCGGGTTATTAGAATATTTTCATGGCGATAGTTTGGCATCTCATAGCAAGTCAGCATTTTCATTCCCGTGCATTACTTTGGGAGAAGGTTTCGTGGTGGTGATGCAGGTGTTTTGAGTTGTGTAAAATGCTGGTTCTCTTTAGTCCGTTTTTTGCCAGAGTTTGGGGTTTGGCTTACGTGTGATGGTAGGCATGCGTTTCAGCTTCTCGCTGTGCACAAACAACTTTTTCATCTCGTCTACCTTCGAGGTAGCCAAGTTTAGTATGGTTTTCCATTGCCTGAATTGCGATAGTCCTCATCCCCCCTGTGATTAGCCTGAGGCCTGCATTTGGAACTTTTATTAAGTGTTCTGTGTTTGTTTTGGACGCAGTCGCCCAGACTGATATGCCAAATCACAATACCGGCCGGACTGGGCCTGTGTAAACATTTTTTAGGATGCTGCCACTAGCCCTCCAGCTTATGTCAATCAGTTTCTTTATGATGGGGAGTTTCCTGGTGGACTTTTCCTCACTGGCGTGGCTTCCGTGTGAGTCGTTTGTCTAGTTTTGCCTTCAAGCATATGGGGCTACCCTAAAATAAAAGCTTGCTTTCTTGCAATTGCAGTTTGGCTTGGTTTGCCTTCGTTCGCTCTCAATCTCCCGCTACCAAACCCTGACATGGCCTAAGTAGCAGAATGGAGTCCAGAGAACGAAATGCGTTGTGTCGTAGTTTACAGCTTGGCTGCGATATTTGCACCTTTCGGTCCAACACATCCGACTTCAGCAAGCATTTTTTGAGTACCGGGTTAGTATTCCCTCTTCGATAATTTCTCCTTAGCCAGTCTGCTCTGTTGCAGCCTGTTATCCAGGATCACCGATTGGAGGTGTAAGAAGGGTCTTGGCAGCCATTGTTCGCTGACCGCTGCAGCTCATGCGCTGCTCAGCGTCTTGATCCCATTCTGCATTTTACAGTAGGCAGATGTTCTGCAGCACTCCAGACTGCAAAGTAGTCGGCATGGAGAGTTCTGAAGATATGCTTGGGAAGTGTCTGTGCAATATCGTTGATGAATATTATAAACAGAGTGAGCAAGAGGACTTCTCCTTGTTGAACACCTTGCCGGAAGTTGACACGGTTGCTTAGCTTATAATCAAGTTTCACTCTTGCTGTACTGTACTGGAGGAAGTCTCATATCTAGCTAAACATTCTCCTTTGATTCTATTTTTAGCATCTTGAGGAGAAGTCCTTCTTTTCACGCCTTCTTAAAAAGGCCTTGGGTCGACAGCAAGAACTTTTCTCTGCTCTTGGAAAGCATCTTCTACTTTCTGGACCATATTGGTTAAATATTGGTAGGAGCTTGCATTTAGAACCACTGCAACAGGCCAGGAGTCTAAGATTCTTGATCATGGCATTTGTAATGCCATCCGTTAGTTAGTTTATTAATTTTCTTTCCACTTGTGCCGTTAAGCGTCGTGAGAAGCTTAAGTCGTCTCTCCTGCGCCAAGTGCGTTGCGTCGGTCAATGTGAGTCCTTGTCGCTGCACAATCACTCTGTCATCTATCCACCTACCTCGCAACCGCCCCTTGCCCTGTAGCCAGATATACCAGCATTCTAAGCCATCAGCGGAAGATGATAAGGGTGCATTCTCATGAGATGACTAAACCAACTTATTTTCTCCCTGAAATGTATTCGGCACAAGACGTAGTGCCGACCATATTTCGAATATCGTCGTTCCGCATTCTGTCTCTTCTGGTAACATCGATGATTCTCCTCAAACACTTCATTTCACAAGTCAAAATTCTGCTCTCGCGTGCCCTTGACAGAGGTCATGTTTGACACTGGTAGCACAGATTCATCATAAATATTATCTTTATTATCTGTTGCTTTGTTTCCAAACTAATGGGTATCTAAGCAGTGGGGACAGCTGATAAGTCACCGCAGATGCTTTCTGACACCTCGTCATCCGTTCCTGTGACTTTCTTTGTTAGTCTTGAATTTTCTTATAGTAGCATTTAGTTCACTCATTGATGATTTCATGGTCCGGGTTTTGGTGCTTCAATGTATTTTAAATCTATGTTTGGGCTGCTTGACTTCGTGCTTGTGAGAGTTCTTTGTAGTAGTTAGACAGGATGGTTGCAGTCATCTTTCCCATACAGTGTTTACCATTTTCATTTATCACTGTCGCGCAGAATATTGCTTTTGTTTCATCATCAAGAGTTTCTGTCAGGTTTCACAACCTGCTTGTGTCTTTGTCCATGCTTAAAATCTACTGGTCTTTTGTGTCAATTCCTTTGTGTTTCAGCCTTTTTCTGTTCGTCGAAGGCATGTTTTATATTGTTATGCCTCTGGGTATTTCCGACCATAGGGTTCAGCTCCATGGTTTTCCTTGCTTCACTGAGGTAACTGCAGTTTTCTCAAGGTGTCGCTTCAGTAAAGTTGATAGTCTCTTTTCCACGTGGGATTGATGCCTTTGCTGCTTGAAAGATGGCATCACTAATACTGTCCATATTTTTGTTTGTGTTTGTTCTGGTGATATTTTCGACGAAGCTGATCAGTTGTTCCATCAAAAAGGGTTCATTTTGCCTTTTTGAAGTTTCAGGCAAGAGTAGCTAGACTGTGAGGAGGCATTCACAAGCTTATCCTTCTCCAGATCTGTTTGCCTCTACGGCTGGAATTGAAGTTTAAATCAATGTCAGAAATCCCCCTTCGATTCTCTTTGATCTGTCTTTGCGGAAGGATTCATTCCCAAGAATGAAGAATCTGTGTGTATCTTTTATGTGCGTTTTTTTGGATGTAAATGATGTTGATGTTTTACTTTCTGAGGAATTCTTGCATCTCCAGCTTTTGGTTTCTTATTCCTTCTACATTCAATTGAACAACTGTAAGGCAGTGGACTGCTTTGTCAGTTGCATTACTCTGCATTCCTTCGGCCTTTAGGTTGGCAGAGGCACCGGTTGCTTGGATGAGTCCTTTCTAGGCTAAGTACCCGGCTCCGTTCCTCCCTGGTTGTAGCTGATAGAGACGGCGCTATAACGCTAGGTTAGATTGTCGTGTGACCATGCCTGTAGATGAATGTTTGTGTTCTTATTTTTCCCGGCGTCTGCTCCGTAGCTAACACACTCCGTCTTCGACAGACCAGGTTGTGTTATGTATTCTAGTTGTCCCCCATATCCCTTCTATCTCCCGGGGGGTGACGTTAAAGCAGCAGGTTGGTTTGTTTACCAAGGTTGTCTTCCCAGTGGCTAAAGTTTGTAGCGGCTCTTGCTCGCTAAAGCGTGCCCGTCATAAGACATGTGGGGTATTTCAGCGGGGACAACAGTGTCCCCTGTTGTCTCTACCCCGTCCTGCCCCGACACATTGCCGTTTGGCCAGCAACTGCTTATCTGTCCAGTTATAACTGGTTGAGACTACAGCTGACACACCATATCTGGGGGGTCGTTTCACCATACGCCACCTGTGAACGCGCCTGGTTGAAGTCGGCCGCACCTGTCCTATAGGGCCCAATGCCATGTAATGATATCTGCTGGTGTTTGTTAGTTGTTTAGTGCACTACAAAGTGTTCCGTTTATCTAGCCTTGAAGGAAGAAGCATTTTCCTAAAATTGTCGAGCGCCGAGCACTCAAAGAGATAATTATCAACCAGTCCGGGAAGGGGTGTACACATCTGGCACTCAAAATGTTCAGGTGCTTGTTAATGGGATGTCTCAGTCGGATTATGGTACTATGATCCTACCTTGTGAGTTGATTGATACTATCATTTGGATTGGAGCTTGCAAAATGTCTGTAGACCTTCTTTTGTTTCTTCCAAGTTTCTTGGTGTGCTATTATTATTGGCTGTCTGTAAAGGAGTAGCTGCTCTTGTCTTGATCCCTTCTTTTATAATCTGTCTGCTTTGCCATTGCCAGGTGTGTTTGAGTGTCCAGAGATCCACTGCATAATTATTTTGATGACACGGGAGGTGATAATGTGATCAACTTCTATAGATATTTTGATAAGAGCAAGTCTACAAAGCCCAGTATCTTCTGATGAAATCCGTTGCAAAAATAACATTGTTTTGAACCTTTGAGGGAAATGCATCTAAAACTATCCTCAGTTGGTACACGACGGCTTCAAATGCAACGATTTAATATGTGAAGCAACCCCCCCCCCCCCTTTTCCCGCTGCAAGCATCAGACAGCTCACCAGCAAATCTGTCGGGATATTCTGCGAGCGTATGTATACGTCAAAGTTGCTTTGGCGGTGGCCTTAAATTCAGATCCAACAGTACATACTGGTATCCATTGTTCGGGATATGCATCAATAGTTCTTTGAGCTGTTCGCATGAAAGTACTTGGATCTGAGCTTGCAGACTCAAGGCCCACCCCCACAGAATGGGTCTTAGAGACACATGCTATTACGGAGCACCTAGGCAAGCATAAAAACATTGCAGCAGGACTGCCCCCAAAGAGACGTAGTCTTGCCAGGAGGAACGACCATCCTCGAAATGCTGTAGGGAATTGACAAAGAGCAGAACCTCAACGGGCCAGAAGTATAATATCAGAAGAAGAAGATGTGATTCTCTTAGATGCATGCTCTTTTCTAAACATAAACTTGAGCATAGCTACTTTTAGAATTAGTTGTTGAACAGTTTACTCGAGCCCACATGCCACTGTATCGGTAAACAGTCAACCGACAGTCTACTCGAGCCAACAGGCCACTGTATTGGTAACCAGCCAACCAACAGTCGAGCCCACAGACCACTGTATAGGTAACCAGCCAATCAACAGTCTACTCGAGCCCACAGGCCGCTGTATCGATAGCCAGCCAATCAACATTCTACTCGTATCTTTCCGAGTCAAAGCTGCTGGTTTTCACATTTGGCAGAGTTGAAACTGTCTTCTTCATCTTTGGCATTCGTCCAGAAAAGAACACTTTGGTGTAGTTTACAGCGAGGCTGCGATATCTGCGCATTTCGCACTGATACATCAGGTTTCAGACGGCTTTTTTAGTACCCGTTTTGCCTTCCTACTGTAATCTATATACTGGGACGGCTTAGGCTAGTGGTTGACAAGGCTCACAAGCCGGAGGTTCTGGGTTCGATCACTATCACAGCACCGGCCGTTACCCTGGGGAAGCAAACCCTTAGAAAATGGAGGATGAAGCAGACCCTTACATAAAATGCATGCCGAAGTCGGATGCACTGGGCCGACAGGCGCAAAATAAAAACCTCAGTGCAACGCACACCGTGTGGTAGATAAATAAAGCGAAAGCAAAAAAAGAAAAAGAAAAAGAAGATCCTTACATAAAATGCATGCCGAAGTCGTATGCACTAGGCAAAATAAAAACACAGGGCAACGCACACCGCCTTAGGGCGAACGCAAAAAAAAAATTAAATATTTAGACACGGAAGATATTGTTATCGGGGCCAGAAGAACAAAGAATATAATAGAGAAAATAACCTGTCAGCATGTCCTAAAAGACGAGTTATTAAGACTTATTCGATATTAGGAAATATTTGTTTAGTCATATCCTGGTGAATTCTTGGAACGCTTTGCCGCATGATGTAGTGGAAGCAGAGTTAGTTAATGCATTCAAAAATAGATTGGATGCTCACAATTTTTTCAGTATCTGCCGAGTGAAATAAACTGGTTGTTTACATATTATGTAGAGCCTTCTAAACGAGTATAATGAAGTTAAGTAAAGTTAAGCGTTACGTAGGTGTGGAAATCTTCTTCTTCTTCTTCTTCTTTTCATTCGCCATGCTTTTTCCTGTTACATCTACATGGGAAGCCAAGTTCTCTCAATAAATATGTGGAAATGAAAACTTAACTTCATTATACTGGTTTTGAAGACCTGCTTTAAATGATTTGAAGTATACCTTCCAGTTCTTGAAGTCGGTTGAACTTTAAAAAACTTGTTACAGTCTAATTTAACCTTTCCATTGATTAATTTATAAACCTCTATTAAGTCACATTTAATTCTTCTCTTTTCTAGACACTGCAGACTAGTTTTTCTAAGTCTCTCCTCATAACTATAATTCTGAAATCCCACGATAATTTTTGTAGCTCTTCCTTGTATCCTTTCTGTCATGCCTATATCCGCTCTGTGGGACGATGAGGCTAACATCTGGTCAGGCAAAACACACTGATCAGACAATGTTAGCCAGGGTCAAGAGAAATATACTGGCCAAGACCCTCACATGACCTCGTTGGTCGTCCTGGAAATGGGCTGTTGTCGAGAACCATAGTCCAGCTAACAAGGTGAGGTTTGACGTGATCCCCGTAGTAGTGAGCGGCACGCAATGGAAGCCAAGCATAGCACAACCGCCTGGAGGACCCCGGTCCACCGTCATCAGCACGATTGGGATGTGAGGAAAGCTACGACTACCCACCACTTAACGTCCTTTTTAGGGCGCACAAAAGAGTAACCTACTCATTCTGGGCATTCGCAAACAACAACAACAATACCAACTCTGTGATAAGGACTCTCTAACTGAATACAGTACTCCAATTTAGGTCTCACAAATTATTTATATAGTTTGACTATCACTTCCTTGATTCGATGTGTAATGTTTCGTTTAATCATACTTTAAACGGTTACCCTAACCGGTAGAAACTCGAAAAAAATAATACATCAAAATACCATATTGCAATAGCAGAGACTAGGAAAGTAAATAAGGCTCGGAAGACGATAAATGGCTGAATTAATAAAGGATACTCAGAAATTGTGGAGAACCATGTCTGATCGCCTGCTCCTGTCGGCATGGAACAGGATAATGATGACCACCTTGACAGTATCGATATTTAATAATCGTATAAAACATTTGAGACGATTGCGTGATAACTAATTTAGGAAGCTTTTGGTGGTTCAGCTAATATCAGCTGAGTTATCACAGTAATACTTTTAGTATACGATCTGCTTAAATCATATAGAGGTTAGACTTAATACCCGTGTAAGTTCTAGCGTTATTACGACGTAATAAAGATCTATATCTTTTTTTATATTGATGCGAGACTCCTAGCAGACACATTTTTGATTTGAACTTCTAAAACTTGTTGACTTGTCAATATTTCTAAAGCGGCCAAGATACGGCTTTTCAGTTTCAACCACAATCCGATCAATTGATAGTTTTATACAAGCTTTTATTTAACAGCATGAACATTGTCTGTTTGCGTGGACTTCTTGACATGATCACTGTCCATTTGCGTGAACTTCTATTTCTCCTATTTTAACTTAACTTACTTAACTTAACGCCTTTATACTTGTTTAGAAGAGTCTGTAGTATACAACCAGTTACATTTACATCACCTTGCTCTACAAGCTGTACGCATCCAATTTATTCTTAAATGCATTAACCGTCCCAGCCTCCACCACCTCACTTGACAATGCATTCCAAGCATTCACAACTCTCTGGCTAAAAAAATACTTCCTAATATCTAATCTGGACCTCTCCTTAGTCAACTTGTAGCTGTGCCTTCTTGTTCTTTTGAGTGGCTGTATTTAAAAAAAAACATGTTATAGTCTAATTTATCCATTCCTCTGATCATCTTATACACCTGTATTAAGTCACCACGAATTCTTCTCTCTTCTAGACACTGTAGGTAGGTTTTTTTTAGTCTTTCTTCATAACTGTAATTCTGGAATCCCACTATCAGCTTTGTCGCTCTTTTTTGTATTCTTTCCAGCATGTTTATATCCCCTCTATGATAAGGACTCTACACCTGTAGACAGTACTCCAGTCTAGGTCTAACTAATGCTTTATACAGTTTGATTATCACTTCCTTGCTCCTATGTTTAATGTCTTTTTATCATCCCTAATATTGCATTTGCCTTTTTTACTGCTACCTGAACTTGCTCCTCACCTTACCTGTATGATCTATTATAACCCCTAGGTCCCTTTCTTTATCTATCTTTCTAATATTGTTTTCTCTCATTCTGTAATTATGTTCCATATTGGATCTACCCATGTGGATGACTGTACATTTATCTACATTAAACTCCATTTGCCAGATTACAGACCATTCTCAAATTTTATCTAAATCCGACCTCAATGTATCCACTTCTGCTTTAGATGAGACACTACTGCATAGTTTTGTGTCATCAGCAAATTTTGCAATCATGGATCCCATACCTATGTCCAATTCATTTATATATATCAAGAATAAAATTGGTCCCAAAACCGAGCCCTGTGGCACTCCACTTTTCACTTCACACCACTCAGAGTACTCTTTATTTATACCCACCCTCTGCCTTCTTCCCGTTAACCAATTTTCAATCCATTTGGCAACTTCCCCACCTATTCCATGTGATTTTAACTTTTGAAATAATCTTTGATGAGGTACTCTATCAAAGGCCTTTGCAAAATCTAGATAAATAATATCCACTGGCTCCCCTTTATCTATCATTTTGGTAACCTCCGCCATGAATTCTATTAGATTTTTTAAGCATGATCTCTCTCTAGTAAACCCATGCTGACTATTTCTAATTAGATTAAATTTGTCTAAATGCATTACAATGTATTCTTTGATTATTGACTCTAAAAATTTACAGACTGTTCGTTTTAACCAACTTCTACATAACCTAGAGAACTGAAATTGTATATCTATTAGTGTGGCCTGTAAGTCTAGCAAAATTGTGACGGATCCTTGAATGACGTGTCTTGGACAAGCTTTTACTTAACCTCAAATTACCTTTGTCTGTTTGCATGAACTTCTATTTCTTCTATTTTTAGTAAACTTCCCCATAACCCAGACAGCCTCTACTAGTGTGACCTGTTAATCTCCTCGAATGCAAAAAAAACACAAAAGAAACAACAGAATAAACAATTTACACTCCTATAGTCCCAACAAAAAAATAAAAAACATGTCTAAGTAAAAATAAGGGGTCAAGATGCAGCAGTAGCCAGTGACTCATAGCTGGCTGTTTGCATCAGGGTCAGCTAAGTATAACTGACCAAGACCCTTTTCTGTCTCCAAGTAGCAGCCCTGGAATCATTAGTGTAGTCTGGTCAAGGGATAGGGAATGTAGTGGGAGGGCAAGTCCAGTACTAAATTAACGCTGAAATCGGATGTGTTGGGCCGAAAGGCGCAGATATTGAAGAATCGCTATAAACTATGACACAAAGTCCTTTTCATTATATATGCAGCAGAAAAAGAAGCATTAATAAAACCTTGTACGTACGAACCGAGTGGTCTGCCGGGGTCTTTGTGTATGACAAGGACAAGAATAGTACCACTGCCTCACAGAGAGCATGTTGTAAAAGGTGACTAACTGTATGACATAGTATAACACTGGCCATGGCTAGGTGGTCTGTTTAGAGCAGCATAGATTTCGCCTAAACGGCTGAGGGTCTACTTTGCTCTAGTGTTTGAGTCTATTAAGATGAACTTGCACATTAACTAACCACCCTCCGTAAGCGATTGTCCCAACGTAGCAGAGTATTAAGTTGCTCGAGCCTAGTTCGCTAAGCAGGAAATCCTTCTCCCGGCTACATCCAGCTCATACCAGAGCTAGGACCTACACAGGGGCATCTATCTGCCTTTGTAGAAGTACAGGTCGACTAAGACATATGGAAAGTAATGGCAGCCTACCGTACTGCACACTTGCTAAGAAACTTATAATAACCAAGATTGAGAGTTGTAAGAAGCAACGTTCTGCAAAGGATATGTCACTTACTTTTACCAAGAAAAATAGTTTAACAAAAATATTTACTTGTGCTGGTTTAGAAGGCTCAACAGGGGACGGCGTGGCCTAGTGGTTAAGTGGCACGGCTCACGACCCGAAGGTGCTGGGTTCGATCCCCATCACAGCACCGGCCGTTACCCCGGGGAAGCAAACCCTTAGAAAATGCAGGAGGAAGCAGACCCTTACATAAAATGCGCGCTGAAGTCGGATGCACTGGGCCGACAGGCGCAAAATAAAAACACAGTGCAACGCACACCGCTTTGGGAATTAGAAAAAATAAGGCGAACGCAAAAAAAAAGAAAAAAAGAAGGCTCAACAGAGTCTGTATACAACCAGTTTATTCCACTCCACCAATACCAAAAATAACTGAGCATCCAATTAATTTTTGAATGCGTTAACTCTCCCTGCCTCTACCACATCCTGTGGCAATGCATTCCAAGCATTCAAAACTCTCTGACTAAAAAAATATTTCCTCTTTATCTAACCTAGACCTGTCTTTAAACAATTTAAAGATATGCCCTCTTGTTCTTGTAGCCGGTTGTACTTTGAAAAACATTGTATAGTCTAATTTGTCCTTTCCCTTCATTATCTTATAAACTTGTATTAAATCACCTTGTGTTAAAATTAGGGAATTAAATAAAAGTCGCATTCAAACTCACGCACATAGCTCTAAAAAGAGCTGAACCACATAACTAGCACCACGAACTGAACCACACAACTAGCATCACGAGCTGAACTTTCACAGGATTTAAAATCAACCTTTTTACTATTGAACATATAATATTATAATATGGATATATAGTATCTAGTAAATGACACAATTTTTTGAAAAGGTATTGTGGACATTTCAGAGTGGATATTCCAGGACTGTAAAACTGAATACAAGTAGCCTATTATAATATGGATGCAGAGCGCATTAGTGGTGTATTCTCACAAAGGAAACGAGTAGCCCATCGACCAAAAGGTAAGCAGTTCAAATATTCTAGACTAGAGGTGTTGACACTTGTTCATGTTGAAAAGCAGAAATAAGTTAGCTGTAAGACTAATTAGGCCACATTCATGAAACTTCAGTTAGATGCACTTGAAAATGTAAATAAATTTGTAAAATTTGGATAGGGAAGGAAGACTAGTTTCTGGTCAGGCAAAATATACGGATCAGACTTGTTAGTCAAGGTCAGACAAAACATACTAGCCAAGACCCTCACTTTGGCTTCCTCGTAGCCCTTCCTGGAAACAGGCTATTTTCTTTGCAGCCTGGCTAACAAAGTGAAGGATTGATGTGATCCCTGTAGTAGTGAGTGACGCGCAGATAAAGCCAAGCATAACACAACTGCCTGGAGAACCCCGGTCCACCTTCATCAGCACGCTTGAGATGTGAGGAAAGCTACTGCAACCCGCCACTTAACGTCCTTTTCAGGGTGCACAAAGGAGTAAACCTACTTATTATGGGCATTAAAAACAACAACAATCCATGTGGATGACTGTACATTTATCTACATTAAACTTCATTTGCCAACTCTCAGACCATTCCCAAATTTGATCTAAATTCAACTTCAATATATCCACTTTTTCTTTAAATGAGAGTTTTCTGCAATCCGACATCATTGTGCAAATCATTAAAATACATATCAAAAACAAAATTGGTCTCAAAACTGAGTCCAATTTACAATCCATTTGGCAACTTCCTCACCTATTAAATGTGATTTTGACTTTCTAAACAATTTTTGATGAGGTACTCTGTCAAAGGCCTTTGCAAAATTTAGATAAATAACATCCACTGGTTCCACTCCATCTTTCATTTTGATAACCTCTTCCATGGATTGTACTAGATTTGTTAAGCATGATCTCCCTCTAGTTTTTAATTTGTTAAATTATTTTTTGCGCTCGATTTATTTCTCTATTTCTCAAGGCGGTGTGCGTTGCACTGCGGTTTTTATTTGCGCCTCTCGGCCCAGTGCATCCGACTTTGGCATGCATTTTATGTAAGGGCTTGGTTCCTCCTGCATTTTCCAAGGGTTTGCTTCCCGGGGGTAACAGCCGGTGCTGTGATGGTGATCGAACCCAGCACTTTCGAGTTGTGAGCCGTGTCACTTAACCACTAGCGCATGCCGTCCCCTATCTCCCTCTAGTAAACACATGCTGACTGATTAGATTAAATTTGTCTAAATGCATTGCAATGTTTTCTTTGATTATTGACTCTAACATTTGGCTTGGCTTGGCTTCGTTCGTTCTCAATCTCCCGCTACCAAACCCTGAAAGGGCTTAAGTAGCAGAATGTAGTCCAGAGAACGGAATGCGTTGTCATAGTTTACAGCTTGACTGCGATATTTGCATCTTTGGGTCCAACACATCCGACTTCAGCAAGGACATTTTACAGACTATGCTCGTTAAACTCACCGGTCTATAAATTGCTGGATCTTATTTTTTGCCCTTTTTGAACAAGGGGATCACTCCTGTATCTTTCCAATCCCTGGAATAATTCTCTTCATAAGTGATTGAGAACATAATATAGCCAATGGTTTTCTAACACGTCTGTTAATTTCAATCAGCAATTTTAGATGAATACAGTCTTGACCCGGACGTTTATCTACTTTCAACTCCTACAATTTAAAAAACAAAACAAAAAACAATTTCCTCCGTGATACATTTTGATTTTAATCTTACTGTTTCCATGTCCCTTTGGAAAATATCTATAGGCTCTGGGATCTTGGAGCAGTCCTCTTTTGTGTAACCATGCCAAAGTACTGATTGAGTAGATTAGCTGCATCCCTATTCTCACTTATTATTTTTCCTGTGCTATATTTGAGAGGGCCTACGGGATCAAGATGCTGAGCAGCGCATGAGCTGCAGTGGTCAGCGACCCATAGCTGACTGCTAGCGTCAGGGCCAGAGCTGCCAAGACCCTTCTACACCTCCATGTGGTGATCCTGGATAACAGGCTGCAGCAGGGCAGACTGGCTAAGGAGAAGGGATCGAAGAGGGAATGCTAACCCGTTACTCAAAAAATGCTTGCTGAAGTCAGATGTGTTGGACCGAAAGGTGCAAATATCGCAGTCAAGCTGTAAACTACGACACAACACATTCTGTTTTCTGGACTACATTCTGCTACTTAAGCCTTTTCAGGGTTTGGTAGTGGAAGATTGAGAACGAACGCAGAAGAAGAAGAAGAGAGGGCCTACTTTGTCTTTCGTTTTTTTGTTTATTTCCAACGTAAGAGAAGAAGCTTTTGCTGTTAGTCTTGATCTTTTGAGCAAGTTTTTTTCCACGTATATTTTTTTTTTTAGTCCTGTATGCAGGCCAGCTGTAGACTTAGCCCAATGCTTCCTGTGAATTAGATTATTTTTAGCGTCAATGGCCACATTGTTTTACCATGTTGTCTACCACTTTTTGCTCCTCAACAGTTGCGGCTAAATCAAGTACCACCAGAAGAACCACTGTTTCTCCAGCTCAGAGGGAAATTGATATTCTGAAGAAGTTTGACCTTACACTAGAATATGGACCTTGCATTGGTATGTCTGTTGTTGTTTGTTGCGGGTTATATCTTATCTTGGCAGATGTACTCTGCTTTCAACCACAGACACGGGGACGGCGTGGCCTAGTGGTTAAGTGGCACGGCTCACAACCGGAAGGTGCTGGGTTCGATCCCCATCACAGTACCGGCCATTATCCTGGGGAAGCAAACCCTTAGAAAATGCAGGAGGAAGCAGACCCTTACATAAAATGCATGCTGAAGTTGGATGCATTGGGCCAACAGGCGCAAAATAAAAACCACAGTGCAACGCACACCGCCTTGGGGATTAGAGAAAAAAGGCGAAGGCAAAAAAAAAAAAAGCACAGACAGTTATTTTGGTAATATGAGAATTCACAAGCCATGTTGTTATTACGGAAATGTGTTTTTTTTCCATTCGCCTTATTTCACTTTTTCCCCCAAGGTGGTGTGCGTTGCACTCTGTTTTTATTTTGTGCCTGTCGGCCCAGTGCATCCGACTTGCGGAGTAACAGCTGGTGCTGTGATGGGCAGCGAACCCAGCACCTTCGGATTGTGAGCCGTGTCACTTAACCACTAGCCTATGCCATCCCCATGGAAATGTTAAGCCTCTTCACAGGTTTTCGACCCTGATGATGTTGCCCGAGCTGTATGTAGAGGTTAACCTTCAAGCACTGTACACCACACATAGCCTTTGTCACAGGCACATCCCATCTGCTGCTCCGTCTGATGAGGACATAATCAGTTTGATGACACTGTTTAGAGCAAGGATGCATTTATAATGTCTTGTTGCAAGTGGGCAGTCGAAACATGGTGCTGGTGATAGAGAGATCGTGAATGGTACAGTGGCTCATCAGTGGAAGCCCATTCTCTAGCAAAAGCTGGCAGTAAAAAGGCACAATTTAATCAACGAGTACCATACAGAGATATCAAGAACATCAGAAATCAGTATATACACCAATGGAGAGAAGACAGAAACATAAACAGTACACCAGACCCAATTCACCAACTCAAATGAAACCAACAAACTATCTTATTTCGCCTGAGAACTGAACACTGCAGACTACTAGAACATCTATACCAACTAAACATCTCACACACCGATGAATGCCCATGTGGAATAGGGGACCAGAGAACTGAACACATTCTACAGTAATGCTCATACTATAGGGAAATGAGAGGCTAGACCTAGCCAGAGGGTGCGGAGCTGAGACAAAAGCTGTGGGGCAGCAGCTCCGACCTTGTGAAGACTACAGACTTCACAATGGCGACTGACCTACATATATCGCATGACCATAGATCTTGAGCGCAAAGAAAAAGAAGCCCATTGCCTTTGCACTTGCTAGTGTCACGTACCCCAAGTAGTCCCTGCCAGGAATGATGGTTGTCCCTACTCTGACATTAAAATCACCAACGATAATGAGCTTCTCAGACTTTGGAACTTCTTATTTTTATTGTCCGTTCTCAAACTCCCACTACCAAGCCCAGAAAAGAGCTTTGCAAGTAGCAGGGTGATGTTGCCAAGAGAATGGAATGTGTTGTCTCGTAGTATACAACATAAACTTGACTGCGATATAGCCTTTCCTCTTTGATACCTTCTCCTTAGCCAGTCTGTTGCAGCCTGTTATCCAGGATCATTGCGTGGAGGCGGAGAAAGTTTTGTCAGCCCTGGACCACTGGCCGTGATGTTAGCAGTCAGCTTTGGATTGCGGACCGCTGCAGCTCATGCACTCGAACTTTGGAACTGACAAGATGATAGTGTAGTTCCTTGAGGAACTTATCCTTGATACCGTGAGTGCTGGTCATTATCTGGGCATAAGCACTGATCAGTGAAACACTCCTCTCCTGTCACAGTGAGAGTTGGAGACCCCCCCCCCCCCCGTCATTGACACCAGCCTCACTCCATTCTCTGCTTTCACACCCACTTCAAAATAACATGTAGCTAGCTACCCACAGCCTCTGTAATCTGACCCACTTCAGGTAATCTTATCACTCTAAGAGCAAACTTATCCACCTTGTGGCATGCCAGTTCATTGGCTACTAGTACATTTCTTCTTTCCATCTATCAGTTTTTTTGCTGACCAGTAATGTGTGCATGTTCCACATGTCAAAGATAAGAGTCTTCAGCCTATTGCATACAGGTGAAGATTCACAGTTTCTCTGATGCTGTGACTAGCAATTAAATAGATTAAACTGAGGAAGATTTGCGCTGTTGCCAGACCTACCTTGATGGTTTCATGTTTATTAGAGTGTAAAGGGTTAATAAATATTTTTTTGGCTTTTAATCATTGCTTCGGAAGCTGCAGAAACTCTGACTATGGCATGTGTAGATAATGGAGATAGTGGCAGTGAACATTCAAGGTATGTTGCACATTCAACTTTAACATGCATTTTATGAAAGGGTCTGCTTCCTCCTGCATTTTCTAAGGGTTTGCTTCCTTGGGGTAACGGTTGGTGCTGTGATTAACCACTAGCCGACGCCATCCCCATATTGGCAATTGATAGAGGTGACATTTTTAAGTTTATCAACGACTGCCACTTGGATGAAGATGCTGCAGTCGATTCACAGATTGCAAGTGGTTAAGTGACATGGCTCAAAATCCGAAGGTGCTGGATTTATTCCCAATCACAGCACCGACCGTTACCCCGGGGAAGCAAACCTTTAGAAAATGCAGGAGAAACCAGATGCTTACATAAAATGCATGCCGAAGTTGAATGCACTGGGTCGACACGCGCAAAATAAAAACATAGTGCAACGCACACCGCCTTGGGGACTAGAGACATAAGATGAACGCTAAAATGTAAAAATAAAATTACATGAGCCCAGCAGAGAGGGGCACCTAAGAAGATGAAATGTGTGTACAATCAGTAAGCTATGGAAACCAGCAAAATATGCACTATTTGCTATTTACTAAGAGGTACTGAGCATCTATAAGTCTGCCTAGAGTGCAGTGATATAGATTTAGAACAAAGAAGTATAAATCTGTTCATTGTGACATTCATAGGTATCACTCGGATGGAGCGATGGGAAAGAGCAGAAAAACATGGACTGAATCCCCCTGCTGAGGTCAAGGACATTATCCACCTACACAAAGATGATGAGACATACACAGAGAGGTGAGTGACTTGTAATTGGACTTAATCCTTCTGAAACTCCTTTAAGCTGATAGTGGGATTCCAGAATTACAGTTATGAGAAAAACCGGCCTACAGTGTCTAGAAGAGAGAAGAATTCGAGGTGACTTAATACAGGTTTATAAGATGATCAGAGGAATGGATAAATTAGACTATAACAAGTTTTTTTAAAATACAGCCACCCACAAGAACAAGAGGGCATAGCTACAAGTTGACTAAAGAGAGGTCCAGATTAGATATTAGGAAATATTTTTTTAGTCAGAGAGTGGTGAATGCTTGGAATGCATTGCCACGGGAGGAAGTAGAGGCAGGGACAGTTAATGCATTTAAGAATAAATTGGATGCCCATAGCTTTTAGAGCAAGGTGATGTAAATGAAACTGGTGGTATGCAGACTCTGCAGAGTCCTCTAAACCAGTATAAAGACGTTAAGTTAACAAACATAGAGCTGCAATGGATGCTTTTCATCTACAGCTTAACCCTGTTTATAACACGATCCGGGACTGAAGATGCAGCAGTGAATGACCTGACAGTAGTCAGCGACTCATAGCTGACTGCATGCCGTAGTCGGATGTACTGGGCCAACAGGCACAAAATAAAAACCGTAGTGCAACGCACACTGCCTTGGGGAATTCAGAAAAAAGGCCAACGCAAAAAAAAAAAAAATTAAAAAATTTATGAATGCTTGCATCAAGCTCAGTGTTCCATAACTGACCAAGACCCTATTCTGTCTCCAAGTGGCGGCCCTTGAAACAGACTGCAACCATGCAACCTAGCTTAAAGATTAAGGATCGAAGAGGGAAGGCAAATCTGATCCCAAAAATGCTGGGCTGAAAGTGGATGTGTTGGACTGGCATCAATATACTGAGCAGTGCATGAGCTGCAGCAGACAGCGGTTCAAAGCTAACTACTAGCGTCATGGCCAACGAACGAGAGCTGCCATGACCCTTCTATACCTCCACGTGGTGATCTGGATAACAGGCTGCAACAGAGCAGGCTGGCTAAGGAGAAGGGATTGAAGAGGGAAGGTAACTCGGTACTCAAAAATGCCTTATGAAGTCAGATGTGTCGGACAGAAAGGTGCAAATATTGCAGTCAAGCTGTAAACTACAACACAACGCATTCTATTCTCTAGACTACATCCTGCTACTTTCAAAGCCCTTTTCAAGGCTTGGAAGTGGGAGATTGAAAACGGACAAAGAAAGATCTCGAATCACTGCCCGATTTATGATCTGTTCTGCTCTTGCAAGTTCTTGTTTTTTATATGAAATAGTTTCTCTTTAATTTCCCTCTTCCCGTGTGATTTATCCTGTCATATATTGGGTGATCTGGCATTCATTTGAACTTCTTCACCTGCTGGAGTGTTTTTTTTTCCCCGCACATCTCCATACTTTCGATTCTTGTAATGTTCTCCATTGCATTTATTGATGTTGTTCTCATGGCTCCAGTGATGATACCTTGGTTTTGGGTTGTATTAATTTTTGGGAAGTTATTTTTTGTTGCTGTATACCATGCTGCTATCCCACATTCTAGAACTTGTCTCATATAACCTGTGTTTCTTTAGGGTGCTCATGCCATCTCCTCATGTTGAGCCTGATATCTTTCTCATTATGGCCATTCTGTTCTTAGCTTTGTTGGTGGCTTTTTTCATCTGGTTTTTCTTGTCAACCATGGGTTCATTGTTATTCCCAGATAAGTTGGACTTATGTCAAAGGTGAGAATCTGGCCATTTACTTTTAGGATTACTTCTTGGGGCTTGGGAGATAGGGAGAAGATTGTGTATGTGGTTTTGGTTTAATTTATAGCGCTTTGCTATTGTTTTGTCCGTGTCTCTATTTTATTTAGGGTCTCTTGCATTTGGTTTCTAGCTACAGGTGTACACTCTTCGGATGTCCATAGTGCCAGGTCATCTGCATATAGTGAGTGCACTGTGTACTCTTTTATGGATTTCTGTGATTATAACATTGATGTTTAGGAGGAACAGTATGGGTGAGAATATTCCACCTTGCGGAACTCCTTGTTCAATTTTAATCTATTTGCTGAGGTCTCCTTGGAGTTACACTCTTGCTGTCCTGTTATCTAGATAATCGCTGATCCAGTTGTACATGTTATTGGTTACACCCATTTGCAGTAGTTTGAGTTTTAACCCGGTATTTCATATTTTATCAAAGGCTTTTTCTATCTCTGTCCAGACTGCCAGTGTTTTCTTTTTTTCTTGAAATGCATCTTTTATCTCCTGCGAGATACATGTCACCTGATCTTATCAATCTGTTTCTACGAAAACCTGCTTGCTGGGGGAAAAGTAAATTTTGTGATTCCATATGTCATGTTATTCTAGTGTTAATGATTCGTTCCATTAGTTTCCCCACACAGCTGAGTAGACTATAAGTCAGTAACTGCCAGGCTCGATGTTTTCCTTCCCACGTTTATGGATGGGGATAGTCCTTGCCTTCTTCCACACTGTGGGGAAAGTTCCTTGTTTCCAGCTTGTGTTAAAGACGTGTAGCAGTCTATTCTTTGCTATTTCTCCAATGTTAGAGAGACTTGGTTTTCAATGAAAGCCTCTGCTTGTTCCAGACTAGGCTAGAAGACAGTCCAACTTTATGGCTTGCCATTCAAACAGGCGAAAAGTCTGCTGAGCGTTGAGTAGCCTTGAGAAAAAGCTCTAGGAACTTCTTCTTTGTCGTTCGTTCTCAAACTCCTGCAACCAAGCCCTGAAAAGGGCTTTGCATGTAGCAGGATATTTTCCGGAGAATGGAATGTGTTGTAACGTAGTTTACAGCTTGACTGTGATATTTGCACCTTTCGGTCCTATCTTCAGCAGGCATTTTTGGTACTTGGTTAGCCTTCCCTCTTCGATCCCTTCTCCTTAGCCAGTCTGCTCTATTGCAGTCTGTTAATAAGGATCACCATGTAGAGGCGTAGAAGGGTCTTGGCAGTTCTGGTTCGCTGGCCCTGATGCTAGCAGTCAGCTTTGGGTCGCTTACCGCTGCAGTTTATCCACTGCTCAGCATTTTGATCCAATACCCATTATATGCTACACAAATACATGTTTGTTTGCCATTTTTCATACTTATTATTTTAATTTATTTTGTTTGATATCAATTTTAAACAGCTTGTGGAATGACTACACTATCCTGAAGTAAGAGAAGCTGTGATGGGGCAAAGCTGTGATGACAGGTGACAAAAGATGGCGTAACACTTTTCATTCCTCATTCGCTGGCAAGAGCTAAACATGCACCCAACTACTGTAACCTTCCAAGCATGTCAATAAAGTTGACTAAAGAGGGCTGTGCAACACTATCATGTAAAAAATGAATTGCTATATAAACCACCACCTCAAGATCAGATATAAGTGCTTTTTTAACAGGCTTCCTAGGATGGGCTTCATGAAGCAGAGAGAAGAGAAGAACTAAACATAGATGAACGATTACATAATATTAGCTGGAGAATAGCTGAAAATAGACAGTAATGCTGAAATAATAATATTAGCTGAAGAATAGCTGAAAACAGAAGCAGTAAGGATTGCTGAAATTATAATAGTTGGAGAATAGCTGAAAACAGAAACAGTAAGTAATGCTGAAATTATAATATTAGTTGGAGAATTGCTTGAAACATAAACAGTGATGCTGAAATTATAATATTATTTGGAGAATAGCTGAAAACAGAAACAGTAAGGGTCGCTGAAATTATAATATGAGCTGGAGTATTAGTCCAGGCATACTCATAGATGCTTGATCTTTTGGGGAAAGATGCGGTACAGATAATAATGGCTTCTGTATGTTGCTGGTTGTACAATTTCCTGATCAGTCTTTTCAGACATCTCCACTCCCTGTACATGTTTTATCCCATTTGAATTCGTTGATTTTGAACTACGGCAGTCTGAAAACTGCGGATTCAACAGTCATAGTGTAATCTAACAGGCAGGGATTGATTGATTCAATTATTTTGTTCTTTTCCATGTCGCTTGAATAGCTTATACAGAAACATTTAGTGGAACTGGAATAAAAACTTGTTTTTAAAGGAAAAATCTTGTTTACATGCTGCGCAGCATATTGGAAAAATGGTGCTAGACCCATGTTTACTTGGCCAATGGCACACTAGGGGGTTCTTCTTCTTCTTCTTCTTCGAACGCTGTCAGACATCAACCTTTATTTTTTCGAAAAAAGCAGTGGTCATCCTGAGGCTGTCGACACTGCCATAGAGCTTGTCTAGTGTTGCCACTGGTGATGGCCACATCTGCTTTCTCTGGACCTCGTATGTCGGGCAGTTTTGCAGCAGATGTTTAGCGGTCATTTTCCCAGTACCACACATGCATTCGTCAGTGCCACCTATCTTCAATTTATTGAATAGGTGGTACCTCAGTCTATTGTGGCCAGTGCGAAGTCTGAAGACCACGACCTGCTCTCTTCTGTTCAACTGGTAATAGGCATCGTTTTTTGTGTAGCCAGCATGTTCTGTTTCCCATTTGGTCAGCACACTAGGGGGTTCAAAAGTCATGGGTTCGAATCACGATGGAAACCAGGATTTTTTCACGTGGATCTTCTGGTAAAATTCCATCATTTCTGGGTAGTGAGATCGGACTCCCATGTTCATTGTCGAGCACGTAAAAATTCTTTGGCAGTTAGAAATAAAAAAGAGTAGGCTTTACGGACGCTGCCGGGACAAAATTAAAAAAATTCTAGTAAAAAATCTACCCAAATTTATTGTACCTTCCCCCAGGCCTCGTAAGCAACAGGAAGTTTAAAATACCTACTACAGATAGCCTTTGGCTACCTTGCAACAAACATTAACAGTATGCCTGTTTGAATACTAGTATTCCAAGTAAGTAGCAGTTGTCCTCCTTCCAGGAAGCCTGCAACAAAACACATTAGTGCCCCTGCAGTGGTAGTTATACAGGCAACAACAAAATACCTCAACTGGTTTGTGGCCATCCTTTGTATGGCACCCGGCCCTACATCCAGTTTCTGATTTAAAATTCAGTACCTATAGTTCTTCATCAGCCTTTATCTGACATGTTGCAGGATTGTTAAATAGATAAGAATCTGTAATGCCACCTTTACCTGGCATGTTACAGTTGTGGGATTATTTGCTCCTCATTCAGACACTGGTAAGATATGAGCGATCAGCTTTAATGACATTCACAATAAGGAGCAGTGGCCTTAATCCCTCCACCACATTAAGGAACTCTGGGAACGGAACAGGGTGATTCAATAGATAAGAATTTGTAATGTGTATGTTATACATTTTGAACTTGATTAGTAAAAGGAATGAAAGCCATATAGTCCTGCTTACAGATGCCCTGGCCGTAGTCACAGCACTAAAAAGCCAGAAAAATACTGAACTTAATGATTTAAGAGCAGTACTCTGTCAACTGCCAGCAGTCCGCGCCAAAAAGGGTAGTGGTGCAGTGGGTTCCATCTCACTGCAACATCCAAGGCAATGAGGAGGCAGACAGACTGGCAAAAGAAGGTGCAAGACTACCACAACCAGATACTAGTATGACATACGAAGAGTCAAAACGGCTTATTAGAGCTAGATACATGACCAAATGGGAAACCAAACATACTGGCTACACCACAAATGATGCCTATTACCAGTTGAACAGAAAAGAGCAGGTCGTGGTCTTCAGACTTCACACTGGCCAGAATAGACTCAGGTACCACCTATTCAACAAATTGAAGGACGGTGGCACCGACGAATGCCCGTGTGGTACCGGGAAAATGACCGCTGAGCATTTACTGCAAAACTGCCCGACATACGAGGATCAGAGAGAGCAGATGTGGCCATCACCAGTGGCAACACTAGACAAGCTCTATGGCAGTGTCGACAGCCTCAGGATGACGGCTGCCTTTTTCGAAAAAATAATGGTTACTGTCTGACTGCGTACGACGAAGAAGAAGAAGAACTTGATTAATAATATTCAGATATGTTGACTGATAGTAATGAAATACTAAAAATAATGTATGGACCCATTTTACATGTTTACAGTTGTAACAGCCTGTTATTTTTATGTAATCCGACCTACACTTGTTTTAATTGTACAATATTTATAATTCACATTCAATTTTACTGTACCTCTCAAATTTTTACTTCGGACAAAAGTATGGTTCTGTCTTTTACAATTTACCATAAAAAAGTAGAACTTTATAAAATATTGTTAGTACTATTTAAAAAACAAAAAATAGTTAAGCAGAAAATCATATACAATACTTAAGTTATACATTTGTAACTTTCGTAACTCTTTCAAGATGAGAGGGACCTAGGGGTTATAATAGATCAATAACAGGTGGGGAAGTTGCCAAATGGATTGAAAATTGGATAACAGGAAGAAGGCATTATAATAGATCATACAGGTAAACTGAGTGAGCAAGTCCAGATAGCAGTGAAAAAGACAAATGCAATTAAGTATGATAAAAAGAAATATTAAACATAGGAGAAAGGAAGTGATTGTCAAACTGTATAAAGTATTAGTTAGACCTAGAATGGAGTACTGTGTACAGGTGTGGAGTCCTTATCGTGGAGGAAATATAAACATGCTGGAAAGGATACAAAGAAGAGTGACAAAGTTGATAATGGGATTCCAGAATTACTGTTTTGAGGAAAGACAGAAAAACTTGCCTACAGTGTCTAGAAAAGATAAGAATTTGAGGCGACAATACAGGTTTATAAGATAATCAAAGGAACAAATAAATAGACTATAATAAGTTTTTCAAAATACAACCACCTACAAGAACAAGAGGACATAGCTACAAATTAACTAAAACAAGGTCCAGATTAGATATTAAGAAATATATTGTTTGGGTAGAGAGTGGTGAATGGATGGAATGCATTGTCACAGGAAGTAGTGGAGGCAAGGAAAATGAATGCATTTAAGAATAGATTAGATGATCATAGCTTTTAGAGCAAGAAAATGAAAATGAAACTGGTTGAATACAGACTCTGCAGAGTCTTCTAAACCAGTATAAAGATGTTAAGTTAAGTATGAGAGGCCACTGTCAGGGGCCATTTTTTCCTGTCAGTCAGGATGAGAGGCCACTGTCAGGTGCCGATGACTTTAAGATGATGCTTTTTTATTATAGTTATATATTTTTTGTGCGTGACAGACTTTTTAGATTCTTCAGAAGCATAAGTTGAATTTTTAGTTTTGTTTTATATAAAAATGGTACAATTAAAGTTTTTGTTTTTAAATATTAGTTGCTACCTGTTTAAGTCATTACATTCTATTATCAATTGCAAATCGATCTGCTCTTTTTTTTTTAGCATAAAAAGCACTTAGTTTCTATGAAACTATTTTTGAAAATGAAAATGTACACTTCATTTTAGCTCTTGTGATGATTTTTCTAGTCAATCTGAATTATCCTGACAGAGAAGTCTTCTTCTTCTGCATTCGTTCTCAATCTCCCGCTACCAAGTTCTGAACATGGCTTTGCAAGTCCAGAGAACGGCATGCGTTGTGTCGCTAGTTTACAGCTTGACTGCGATATTTACACCTTTCGGTCCGACACATTCGTCTTCAGCAGGAGAGATGTCAATTCTTTACAAAAAGTGGGATCTGTTGAATACAGTAAACATGTGTATTTTTGTGGACACCACACTCCTAGCACACCCGTAATATACGCCCCTGATATATATAAATACACACACACACTACATCCCCACACACATAACATCAGGTTCAGATAACACACGGATGTACACTCTCTCAGGAACACGTCCAATCACTCTGACTAAAAAAAAAAAAATAACTCAATATAAAGTTTTTGTCACTGGGGTGTGCAGAAGATTTATATGGCTGAGAGGGGGGGGGGACTGCGTGGGCTAGATGTTAAGTGACATGGCTCACAATCCGAAGGTGCTGGGTTTGCTCCCCATCACAGCACTGGCCGTTATACCGGGGAAGCAAGTCCTTAGAAAATGCAGTCAGAAGAAGACCCTTACATAAGATGCATGCCAAAGTCGGATGCGCTGGGCAGACAAGCGCAAAATAAAAACATAGTGCAACATAATGCCTTGGGGAATATAAAAATAAGGTGAACGAAACAACACAAAATAAATATATCTATGAGGGAAAATAGCTTTCTGAGGTAATTCTGAAGTTGCTAGTTCTTTATTTCACCCATAAATAGAAGACAGAGAAGTAGGTTGTGGTTAGGGATCAAACCAGTCCCTTCAAATTAAGAGACCTAACAGCCCAGCCAATTGCCTAAAAAAAAATAAGAAGCAGCCAACACTAATATTTTTCCATTGTTGGGGTGAGAAATTCGAACTTACAAGCGTGAGGTATAAAGATTGCTGACCCTGGCAGTTACTATGCAGTGGGCAGGATAAGTTTGTCTGTTACCTAGTATTTTGAATAAGAGATTGTGTACCTATATTGCGTGCGTGCTTATAAGCTGAACTATAGCCTTCAATGGATATGGGCAAGTCAACATTTGATGATTTGGCATCTATTTGTTGAAAACCTGTGCTCCACAAAGAGATGAAAAGGTTTGAATTGATTGGTTGATGACATATTGAATAATAGCATGGCTGTGTGTTATACAATATTCTTCATTTTTGAAATACATTATTGTAAAATATTTTGTTGCAAAATAAGTGCCATCTTGTTAAATTACAGCTTTGTACATATCACTTTAGCAAATTGTTCCTTTTTAGAATTAATTTTTTGCCTAGCTATATATATATATATATATATATATATATATATATATATATATATATATATATATATATATATATATATATATATATATAGCTAGGCAAAAAATTATATATATATATATATATACGTAGTAGGTATTAAAAAAACTTTCTGCGGCTTACTAGGACTGGGGGAAAGTACAAATAAATTGAGTCAATTTTTAACTAGAATTTTGACCAGGCAGCGACTATTAAGCCTACTTTTATATTTCTGCTAAGGGATTTCTAACACGTATGACAGTGAACACGGGAGTTAGATTTCACTACCCAAAGATCAGGGGAATTTTTACCAGAGGATTCACAGCTTGTATTATTATAAAATCTAGTTTTAGTATTAATATATGAATCATATGTTTAAAAAATGTAAGTATCATTTCCTGGAGAGTTCTGCAGGTGTGTCACGGACAAGGATATGACTACTGCCACACGGGGACGGCATGTGCTAGTGGTTAAGTGACACGGCTCACAACCAGAAGGTGCTGGGTTTGATCCCCATCACAGAACCGGCCTTTATCCTCGGGGAAGCAAACTCTTAGAAAATACAGGAGGGAAACAGACTCTTACATAAATACATGCTGAAGTCGGATGCACTGGGCCAACAGGCGCTAAATAAAAACCACAGTACAACGCACACTGCCTCGGGGATTAGAGAAATAAGGTGAACACAAAAAAATAAACCAAACAAAACTGCCACACTGAAAGCATTACATGATAGATGATTGTCGTTGTGGTCTAACAATTCCAGGGTAGATGATGTTGTTTCGAATGCCCACAATGAATAGGTTTACTCTTGTGCGCCCCGAAAAGGACGTTAAGTGGCGGTTGCAGTAGCTTTCCTCACATCTCAAGAATGCTGACGAAGGTAGACCGGGGTCCTCCAGACAGTTGCGCTATGCTTAGCTTCATCTGTGTGTCGCTCACTATTACGGGGATCACGAAGATCCCTCACCTCGTTAGCCAGGCTGTCATGAAAACAGCCCGTTTCCAGGGAGGGCTACTGGGAAGCCGAGGTGAGGGTCTTTGCCATTATATTTTGCCTGACCCTGACATGTCTGATCAGTATGTTTTGCCTGACCAGACGTTAGTCTTCCTCCCCTTCAGGGTAGATAGTGCACCTTTACTGGGAAGGAACAAATAGGACCACTGAACATGGATGCATGTTGTAAAAGTTAACTCAAGAGAGTTGTTCATAGAACTAGCAACTTTGTTGTATAAAATAAAATGCTACAGAAATCATCATTACAAAAGCACGCAAAGTGCTTTGGTGCAGTCTTCTTAAAGAATACCAAATGTAGGTGTGTCCCTATACTCCAGCTGGAGTGAAAAAGGGACAGGAATATTAATGCTATACAGGGAAAATAATGCAAAATGTTAACTATTGTTACATTAATACTGATTCATAATGTTAACTATTGTTAAATTTATACTGATGCATAATGTTAACTACTGTTAAATTTATATTGATTCATAATGTTAACTATTTTTACATTTAGACTGATGCAAAGTACGAAGAAAGTGATGATGATTTTATATAAATCTTACAATTGTATATCTTTCTATACATGTTGGTTTTATTATTGCTCAAATCATAAAATGCTTACATATAAATTGTAGGCTTTTCATAATGAAATAAACTCGTGATAATAGAGATTTTTGTCTTCTTCTTCTTCGTTCGTTCTCAATCTCCCGCTTCCAAGTCCTGAACAGGGCTTCGCAGTTAGCAGGATGTAGTCCAGAGAACGGAATGCGTTGTGTCACTAGTTTACAGATTGACTGCGATATTTGCACCTTTCCATCTGACACATCCGTCTTCGGGGGCGAGATTTTTGTATTTGTTATGCAAAAGATCAGGTGAGTTGATTGAAATGAATTGCATCAATGAGGATTCTTATCAGCCAAAAGATAACTACAAGGAAAACGGTAATGTTAACAGACTTCAGGGGCATACTTCAAGCCCCAAAACAAGATAGACTCTCAAACAAAATAAAATACAACTTCAGATTGCTGTACCAAAAAACAGATATAGTCCTACAGTGAATTCCAGACCACTTTAGGATCCTTGGAAATGAGAAAGCAGATGAGCTCGTAAAAACCGGAAGTGACGGCACGCAGACTCACCACCCAGAGCTATAAAGAAGTAAAGACACTGATCAAACTATCCATGTTGACGGAATGGAGAGACCAGCATAAAGGATACAAGCCAGAAAATGACAGCGTAGACAAAAACTTGGCAGAGATGGGAAGACAAAGAAATTCAAACTCAGAACGTGATATTGCAGACTTTAGGTCCATCTCCCCAAAATGGGTCTAAGAAACACCCCCACGTGCGATTGTGGAGCACCAAAGAAAACATCAGAACATATCCTGCAGGACTGCCCCACTTATGCAGACCAAAGAAGAGGCTGAAGTCACAGTGACAGCAGACAGACGCTTGTGTCAGAGCTGCCCGAGACCCGATTCCGCCTTCAAGTGGCAGCCTTAACAAACAGATTGCACCAGTACACCCAGGCCGGAAGAACACGGATCGAAGAAGAATGGCAAAACTGCTCCCAAAAATGTGCAGTGCTGAAACTGGATATATCAGGCAAAAAGGCACAGATACCGCAGCCTTGCTGAAGATTAATGTAATAAATCTTGAAAAAGACGTTTTGTTACATGGTCATAATTTACATCAAGACTGCGAAGTCTTCACCTTTTGAACCAACACAAGCAGTTTCTTCTTCTAAGGTTTTCAGACAGCAACTTAAATATACCTAAATAAAGCAGTGGTTACCCTGAGGTTATTGATGCATGCCTTTCACTCCAGCAAATGTATGAGTGGAGTAGGAAGTTCCAAAATGGCGTGAGTTCTGTGACAGGCTGTTCACAATCGGGTCAGCCACATTGAGTAGTGACCCCAGAGTCGATTGCAGCCGTTGACCGATTCGTAAAGGAAAATCGCCGATTGACTGTGATTGAAAGACATGCATCACCGTACTGGACCTTCATTTGCCAATGAATTTCTATAGATTTCACCCCTCCGTTGTTCAAATAACGGATAGTAGAACACTGCTCCTCTTTTGTGCATGTCAATAGTTGAGCAGCCATCTTTTAACTGCAAATATGATGTAATGTTGTTTGTCTGCACCATGATGGCATATGCAGGACACTCTTGACATCCTTAGCAATCAAATGAACAAGTTACAACACAAAGACATGGTTTTTCTAATTTCTATCCCACTTTTAAGGTTTTCATTTGAAGCCCCCTCGTATGTTTTTGTTGTTGTTTTTTTCTGCGTTCGCCTTATTTCTCTATTCCCCAAGGCGAGTGTGTGTTGCACTGTGGTTTTTATTTTGCGCCTGTCGGCCTAGTGCATCTGACTTCAGCATGCATTTTATGTAAGGGTCTGCTTCCTCCTGCATTTTCTAATGGTTTGCTTCCCCGGGGTAAAGACCGGTGCTGTCATGGGGATCGAACCTAGCACCTTCGGCTTTAGAGCCGTGCCACTTAACCACTAGGCTACGCCTTCCCCTCCCCTCGTATGTAAGATTCCACATAGTGAAGGTGGGCGTCTCCCAACACAATTCTATTACTGTTAGTCGTGTTTATTTCCAAAAAGAGTTGTCTATGCTGGTGACGTCAGGAGGCTAAATCATTTTCATATGAACTGTCTGTGACGCATACTGTATACACGCTGGCAGGACCATATCACAAATACTGAAGTGCTATCTAGAGTCAACATGTAAAGTATTCATGCACTCTTGCAAAAATCCCATTAGAGATGGGCTGACCACCTTACCTGAATGTCAATCAAAAGGCTTCCAAAGAGGCTCCTGTATAGCAAACGGAGTAAAGGAGAACGATCACACAGACGTCCAAAAAAAGCGTTTCACGGACAGTCTGATGGAGTCCTTTAGTGCTATCAAATAGACATTAGTGCCTCAGAAAACCTGGCTCAAAATTGCGCAACATGGAAGAGTGCAGTTACAAACGATGTTGAATTCAGCGAGGGTCTCCGTATCCAGTTTGCCCAGGATAGACGTGCAACCAAGAACAGTAGAGCAGAGAAAATATTGAGACATCTGCGATCTACGTTTGCCAGTCATGACAAAGATCTTTCCAGGCTAAAACTGGCTTGATCTGCCATGAGCACACACACACACATACTCAAGGCCGCATCATGACATGTGATGATGTTGGTGGTCCTCATCGACGACAAATTATTATTTTTAGACCCAGTTGCAGCACTGTATTGTACCGTACTGCTACCTTCTCAATTGTGTAGCATCCAACCTGGCTTTAGGCCCAGTGAGGACTGATTCTGTAGAATGACGTGGCAACTATTTGTCTATCATGCAATCCATACAGTGAAATGGAAACACAGGATCAAGACGCTGAGCAGCGCATGAGCTGCAGCGGTCAGCGACCCATAGCTGACTGCTAGTGTCAGGGCTAGCGAACCAGAGCTGCCAAGACCCTTCTACACCTCCACGCGGTGATCCTGGATAACAGGCTGCAGCAGGGCAGACTGGCTAAGGAGAAGGGATCGAAAAGGGAATGTTAACCCGGTACTCAATAAATTCTTGCTGAAGTTGGATGTGTTGGACCGAAAAGTGCAAATATCACAGTCAATCTTTAAACTATGACACAACACATTCCGTTTCTGGACTACATTCTGCTACTTAAGCCCTTTTAGGGTTTGGTAGCGGGAGATTGAGAACGAACCAAGCCAAGCCAAATGGAAATACTTTTAAACTTAGTCACTTCTGTGATGAGATGTAGGATCCTCCTTTCCTATGGTTTATGTTGCTGGAAGCTTCTCGTAATCGTTGGATTAACTCTCTACGACATTGCTTTGGTAGCGGGTTACAGCAGCTTTTCGTACATCCACAGACATACTTGAGAAAGTGGACTGGGGTCATCCTGGCTGGCTGTAGTGCAATGTGAGGCTCCTAAGTAAGCTCATCACTATGGGGATTCTTCTGCTTCGTGCGCTGTCGGACGTCGACTTGAATTTGTTCAAAGAAAGTAACGGTCCTCCTAAGGCTGTCGACACTGCCATAGAACTTGTCTAATGTTGGCACTGGTGATGGCCACATGTGTTTTCTCTGGTCCTCGTATGTCAGCAATTTTGCAGTAGATGTTCAAGAGTCATTTTCCCAGTACCACAGATGCATTCATCAGTAGCGCCTATCTTCATTTTATTTAATAGATCGTACCTCAGTCTGTTGTGGCCTGTGCGGAGTCTGAAGACCACCACCTGCTCATTTCTGTTTAACTGGTAATAAGCATAATTTATTGTGCTGAAGATGACTTGGGCTAGTGGCTAAGTGAGACGGCTCACAATCCGATGGTACTGGGTTCGCTCCCCAATCACAGCACCGGCCGTTACCCTGGGGAAGCAAATCCTTTGAAAATGCAAGAGGAAGCAGACCCTTACATAAAATTTATCAGATGCACTGGGCTGACTACAAAATAAAACACAGTGCAACGCACAGTAACATGGGGAAAAGAGAAATAAGCCCAAAACAAACAATTTTTTTAAAGATTTGTGCAGCCAGTTTGCTCTGTTTCTAATTGTTCCATGTATCTGGTCCTAGTAAACCTTTTGGATTTTTCGTAAGTCACACTTGAATCTGGTTGTGGTAACCTTCCCCCTTCTTTCGCCAGTCTGTCTGCCTTCTCGTTGTCTTGAATGTTACAGTGTGATGAGACCCACTGTACTACAACTTTTCTGGGTTTGGACTGCTGGCATAGTTGACAGAGGACTGATCTTAGGTCCTATAGGTCTGTATTTCTCTGACAATGGGTATTAAAAAGTTGTTCCCCACTTCGTTCGCCATACTGCTGTGACAGTCTGTTTTAAGGGAAGACATAAGGTGATGCCTTGATCAGTATGCTTCACCTGACCCTGACCACTCTTCGCTTCTTCCTATTGCTCATAGTGTGTACATACGATCAGGTTGTGGTTGCTAATGCCACTCGTACTTAAGGAACTCTTGACAAATTTCTTTGGTGGCAGGTTACAGTGGCTCTCCTCACAACCCAAGGCATACTTGAGAAGGTGGGCCAAGGTTCTCCTAGCTGTAGTGCAATGCCAAAAGGCACAGATATCACAGCCTTGCCAGTAAACTTTAATGTCCTTTTCAGGACGAATGCCGAAGAAGACGACAGTGCCGATCCCTACCTCATTAGCACGACAGAACGAAATAACCAGTTTCCAGACATAACTGCTTGGAGGTGAGGTAGTGTCTTAGTCAGTATTAACGTCAAACATACTGATCAGACATGATAGACAGGGTCAGGCAAAACATACTGGTCAGACATGTTAGTCAGGGTCAGGCAAAACATACTGGTCCGACATGTTAGTCAGGGTCAGGCAAAACATACTGGTCAGACATGTTAGTCAGAGTCAGGCAAAACATACTGGTTTGTCAGGGTCAGGCAAAACATACTGGTCAGACATGTTAGTCAGGGTCAGGCAAAACATACTGGTCAGACATATTAGTCAGGGTCAGGCAAAACATACTGGTCAGACATGTTAGTCAGGGTCAGGCAAAACATACTGGTCAGACATGTTAGTCAGGGTCAGACAAAATATACTGATCTACACAAATTAATTAAACAAATGCAGTGCAATCATAAAAATATGTCTTGTTCAGACTTTCACTACTATTTGGTAGGAAACTGAGATTTCTGGTTGTTTAAAATAATGTTCAGGGCTGGGTAGCGGGAGATTGAGATCGAGCGCAGATGCAGAAAAGGTCAAATGAAAAGTGCATCATCTTCTTCTTTGGCGTCTGTCCCGAAAAGGACATTGTGTCGTAGTTTATGGCAAGGCTGCGATATCTGTGCTTCCTGGCCCGACACATCCGTTTACAGCTGGATTTTGTTTGGTACCGGGTTAGCCTTTCTACTGCGATCCCTATTCTTTGAGCCAGACTACACTAGTGCAGACTGTTTCCAGGGCCGCGGCTTGGAAGTGGAATAGGGTCTTGGTGAGCTATGGTTCACTGGCCCTGAAACAATCAGCCAGCTATGAGGTGTTGGCTACTGTCAAGCTCATCCACTGTGCTGCAGCTTCAGCCCAAAAGTAAAATTCTAAGGACGGTGTTTGAAATTATTTTTTTCAATGATAAATGTATGTTCCTTCATTTTCTTACCAAAGTGGTCTAATTTGATCTTACTTTTTATTAGAAAGATCAGGAACAATTTTTTTTGGGTATAAACCTACGTTGTTTGTCCATCGTAATCGAGGAGAACCACTTTGTTAACATTCACTGTTCACATGAGTACAAAGATCGCTAAATAAGCCAATCAGGGCCTGTAATTGTCTGTCACGTTTAGTACAAGGAAACAGGACACCTCCCATCACAGTGGTTGAAGAAGGGCTGATGTGAGCCGACTTGCAAAGCGATCGTCTCTGTATAGCCTCATTTATTCTTGATGCCTCATGTCTCTGAACACCCTCAGCAATAGTGATGTGCCAGTCTGTGCGATTCCTGGCAATTCTTTCCCAGTCATCATGGTTAATATCGCACTGAATCAGTGATGTCTTAAGCGCGTCCGTATACCGTTTCTGCTTGCTCACTTGTTATTTTGCAGTTCACCATGGAGCAACTCTTTTGGTGGACATTGATCTGACATGCCTACCATATGACCAGTTCATCTCGACTGTACTGCACGCACATATCATGGTGTGTATTCTGGACATGTCCGATCACGCTAGAAATTTATATAGTCAGCCTAGATGCATGTGTGTTTTTTTTATTTAAAAAAATCAAAAGCACCATTAACATACTGAGTAGGAACTCTGTAGTCCTCAATTATTGTCCAATTACTTCACTCTATAAAATTCATTCTAATATTGAGAAGCTTGTTGTTTTCTACTGTTCTTTGACTTAAACCCCATTAGGGGATGCCATGGGCTAGTGGCTAAGTGACATGGCTCACAACACACAGCTTCCTATCACAGCACCAGCCGTTAACCCAGGGAAGCAAACCCTTAGAAAATGCAGGAGGAAGCAGACCCTTACATAAAATGCATGCTGAAGTCGGATGCACTGGGCCGACAGGTGCAAAATAAAACTATAGTGCAACACGCACCGTCTTGAGGAATAGAGAAATTCGGGGGGGGGGGGGGGGGGAAGACAACTCCATTAACATAAGGTGCGTTTTCTGGTCCCTGGTACAGGATGTGCTACTCTTAGAATGTAATGCTCTAAAATAGATGTTTCAAGAATGATTTGAAAATGCATATGTCAGAAGATCTAATATACAATTGTGTTCTTCCATAATTCTATCAAATTAAGGAATTTAACTTAAAAAGGCATAAAATACATTTAACAACACTATATACACTAATAAATGCTCTTCATAATAGCAAATAAAGTATTTCTTTTTTACGTTCGCCTTATTTTCTATAATTTTCAAGGTGGTGTGCGTTGCACTGTGGTTTTGATTTTGCGTCTGTCGGCCCAGTACATTCGAATTCAGCATACATTTTATGTAAGGGTCGGCTTCCTCCTGCATTTTCTAAGGGTTTGCTTCCCGGGGGTAACGGCCGGTGCTGTGATGGGGATCGAACCTTCGGGTTGTGAGACGTGTCATATAACCACTAACCCACGATGACCAATAAAGTAGTATGTTCATTTGTGTAATTATAAAACTTCTTTAAAATGGAAAACTCTCACGTTTAATCTAGTTGAGCGCTGAATTTTTGGTGCATGCATGTCAATGGTTAGTTAAATGCTAACACCAAGGTGTGACGTCCTTCGCGTCAACCCTTTTTCACCCATATCTAGCATAGGATTGTGTGTGGGTTCAAAATGTTTTGCAGTGCATGTGCTGGAGAGGTAAGGGCCCCAAAGCTGACTGCTAGAGTCAGGGTCAGCGACCCAGAGCTACGAAGACGCTTCTGTACCTTCATTTGGTGATCCTGGATAACAGGCTGCAACAGGTTAGACTGGCTAAGGAGAAGGGATCGAAGAGGGAAGGCTAATCGCTACTCAAAACTGTCAACTGAAGTCAGATGTGTTGGACCTACAGGTGAAAATATCACAGTCAAGCTGTAAACTACGACATAACACATCCGTTCTCCTGACAACATCCTGCTACTTGCATAGCCCTTTTCAGGGGTTGGTAGTGGGAGCTTGAGAATGAACGATGAAAAAGAAAGAAGGATGATGCGACACACAAGCCAAAGCACGGTGCTCATTTCTTGCTTCTTCTTCTTTCCTCTTGAACATTGACCAACATAGCAGCCAGCGGCTTTGTGGAATCATAGGACAGCAACAACATTTTACGAAACATTGCAAAATAATGCATCTTTTAATTAATAACAATTTATCATAACATAGTATCGAAAAGTATCGATACTTTGTTGTGAATTCAATGGATTTACTGAGGAGCAACATTACCTAATCATTGAGTCTAAATGTTTGTGCTTTGTTTTCATAAATATTCACCTTCATCTTCTTGTATCTCAGAAATGAACACACACACAGCAAAAAGAACAAGTTCTTTATTCATTTATGTCTCTACACACACAACAGTCATATTTATTGACTAAAAACAGAAAGGTTACATGCTCTCAAATTCAACAACCCCAGTAAAACGTGACATACTCAAAATGTTGGTGGCGCAAAATTTGCATTTCAATTTTTAATGCGGTCTGGTAAAGGTTACAAACCTACTTTACAAAAACCCCGTTTTGGGTAGATCTACAATTTGGCAGAAAGTTGTTTGTATACGTCATGTGTTCTAAAAACCATTTTATGTGCTTCATCAAAATATGGATTAGTTTCCTTTCTAACATTCTCCATCCATGCCTTGACTATTGGCGACTTTTCGTACAAACTCTCCTCGTGGCAAGCATACATCTGCATCATTTCACAGGTTCCAAGCAAATCAGCAATAGACAACTCCTCGCCTCCAATGTAAGGCCCATTCACCAGGAAGTAAGATTTGAGGAAAACCACCGCTCTGGTTACATGTTCTCTGTACATGTTTACTTTTTCCTGGTTGACTGGTTTTCCCGTAGCTCTGGGAATAATAAGCTGCAACAGACAAGATTGTATATCATCAAAAACATAACCTGTTAGTTTAGTTTTCTTTCCACTTATGCCGTTGAGCGTAGTGGGGAGATTCAGTCGTCTGTCCTGCACCAAGTACGTTGTAAGCTTGTTGTGTCGTTGCAAAATCACTCTTATGTCATCTATCCACCTCCCTTGCTGTCACTCTCTTGTCCAGTAGCCAGATCTAGCAGCCTTGTAAACCATCAGTGGAAGTTAATGAGGGTCAATTAAAACGAGATGATCGAGCCAGTGTTTTGTCTGGAAATGTACTCTGCACAAGATATAGTGCCGACCATACTTTAAATGTCTTCAGCACATGAGTTGTTTTCTGGCACCCAATCTCGATTTCCCGGTCTGTCGAAAAAATACTGCCCAAATACCTGAACTCATGGGCCTATTGAAGAGCAATACCATTTACACTTATGTTGAGTGGCATAGCTATTCTGCTGATACTAATAGTTTCCATCTTTGCCATAGGTGCTACTCAAATATTGGGACGATGAGGCTAACGTCTGGTCAAGCAAAACACACTGGTCAGACATTGTTAGCCAGGGCTAGGAGAAATATACTGGCCAAGACCCTCACCTGATCTCTTCATTGGTCACCCTGGAAACAGGCTGTTGTTGAGGACACTAGTCTGGCTAACAAGGTGAGGTTCGACGTGATCCCTGCAGTAGTGAGTGACACGCAGATGAAGCCAAGCATAGCACAACCGCCTGGAGGACTCCTGTCCACCTTCATCAGCACGCTCGGGATGTGAGGGAAGCTACTGCAATCCGCCACTTAACGTCCTTTTTCAGGGCGCACAAAAGAGTAACCCACTCATTGTGGGCCTTTGCAAACAACAACTCAAACATTAGTTCTTCTTCGTCGTTCGTTCTTAATCTCCCGCTACCAAGTCCTGAAAAGGGCTTTGCAAATAACAGGATTTTGCTCGGAGAACGGAATGCATTGTGTCGTAGTTTACAGCTTGGCTGCAATATTTGCACCTTTCGGTCCAAAACATTCGACTTTAGCAGGCATTTTTGAGTACCGGATTTGCCTTCCTTCTACGATCCCTTCTCCTTAGCCAGTCTGTTACAGTCTGTTATCCAGGATTGCGACATGGAGGTATAGAAAGGTCTTGGCAGCTCTGGTACAATGGCCCTGACGCTAGAAGTCAGCTTTGGGTTGCTGACCACTGCAGCTCATGCACTGCTCAGGATCTTGATCCCAAATATTAGTTCAGATGTTACCAGACTGGCGAAAAAACCTAAAGCAGGTACAGGAATTTACGTACATGATAAGTGTCTTTACTGAACAACGGCAGACTGGACAGAGAGATAGAGAATAGAATTCAAAAGTGTCTTTACTGAACAACAGCAGACTGGACAGAGAGATAGAGAATAGAATTCAAAAGTGTCTTTACTGAACAACGGCAGACTGGACAGAGAGATAGAGAATAGAATTCAAAAGTGTCTTTACTGAACAGCGGCAGACTGGACAGAGAGATAGAGAATAGAATTCAAAAGGCAAACAAGGTGCACTACTCGCTAGCATCGGTACTAAAACATCCAAGTGTCACTATGTCCACTAAACAGACTCTGATAAACATGCTGATCATCCCTACGTTATGTTATCAGTGTCAAACTTGGGCCCTATTAGATAGGCTCACAAGTAAGATGGAGACCTGGGAGATGCGCTGTGGACGAAATGCAGCACGAAAGACAATTGGCGACAAAGTTTATAACAGCATGTTGAAGAAAATTGTGGGGACTACATCAGTTATATTGATGAGCAAAAAATAAAATGGTTTGGACATTTGACAAGGATGGAATATGATTAATCTTCTGCAAATCATACTAGATGGAGATTTCAGAACCATGAGCAAGAGATCGACACCGGCAATGATGGATAGAGGGGAACAAAAAACAATTCAAAATGTTGGCAGCACAAGCCTCACACCTAGCACAAACCAGAAGTCTATGCATACCTCCTCTCTTGTGAAACCACAAAGCAAGAGCTGTAGGACAGAAGAAGAAGATTAAGTATGGCACTAGCTAAAGCAAACGTTCAGAAAATACGAAGCAAAATAAACTAACAAAGAAATTCCTGTCCATGACAGTGAGAGGGAGAGTAGTACAGTGTTATGTGGTAACTACAATTGGGGCTAAAGATACACAGAGACAAATCACAGATTTTTTGGGTGGTTTTTTGTGTGTGTACGCTCGTCTTATTTCTCTATTTCCCAAGGCAGTGTGAGTTGCACTGTTTTTTATTTTGCGCCTGTCGGACCAGTGCATCTGACTTCGGCATGCGTTTTATGTAAGGGTCTGCTTACTCTTGCATTCGGAGCAACGGCCGGTGCTGTGATGGGGATCGAACCCAGCACTTTCGGATTGTGAGCTGTGTCACTTAACCACTAACCCACGCCACCCTCAAGCACAGGTTCTAAAAATGAATGCAATTAACAATGATAGAATTGGGTTGGATCTGGGGTAGTTGTCTCGCCGCCGCGACTCAATTGCAACCAGTGTTCGTAAAGCGATCTCAGTCCCGCCAGGCGGAGCGATAGCGCGGGCTTGCGGAAAACGCTCGCCTGCCTTTTCCCGTAGAGCGAATTGGGTGCGGTTTGTTGTGCCGTCTCCTCCACCGAGGTGCGCTCGTCTGGTCCGTATCAGGAAACGTGGTCCGTCCGTGGTGATTTATCTAAGGCTTATAGCAGAGCTCGACAGTACGTCTCGCTGGTGGTCCGACTCTCGCAAAGAGCTTGTGACCGGCAAATGGAAAGCAGGAATCGTTGCCTCAAGGCCCTGCGTTCTCCTCCGGAGAAGGGCAGGCCGGCAGGCCAAATTGTCTCTAGTCCCAGTGAAATTCATCGCCGAGGTCGTTGGGATCCGTTCTGCACAGAGCGCTGCCATCCCTCCTCGAGCGAGCCCGGTCGGTCGGTCGTCTGGTGCATGTAGGAGGCCCCTGTCAGGCGGTCCTAGGTCGACGGAGTGAGGGACGGGTGTAACAACCATCCGTCCGTCCCGTCAGTCTGTCCCTGCGGCCGTCCCAGCGAGGCTTTTCACACACCCTTCCTCCGCCGACCGGTGTGTGCTGTACGTACGTCTTCGACAGATATCTGGTTGATCCTGCCAGTAGTCATATGCTTGTCTCAAAGATTAAGCCATGCATGTCTAAGTTCACACTGTCTCACGGTGAAATCGCGAATGGCTCATTAAATCAGTCGGGGTTCCTTAGATGACACGATCCTACTTGGATAACTGTGGCAATTCTAGAGCTAATACATGCTTACCGAGCTCCGACCCTCGCGGAAAGAGCGCTTTTATTAGTTCAAAACCAATCGTCGTTTCCCCTCGCGGGGTTGCGGCGTCCCCACTGGTGACTCTGGATAACTTTGTGCTGATCGCATGGCCTCATGTGCCGGCGACGCATCTTTCAAATGTCTGCCCTATCAAATGTCGATGGTACGTGACATGCCTACCATGTTTGTAACGGGGAATCAGGGTTCGATTCCGGAGAGCGAGCATGAGAAACGGCTACCACATCCAAGGAAGGCAGCAGGCGCGCAACTTACCCACTCCCGGCACGGGGAGGTAGTGACGAAAAATAACAATACGGGACTCTTTCGAGGCCCCGTAATTGGAATGAGTACACTTTAAACCCTTTAACGAGGATCTATTGGAGGGCAAGTCTGGTGCCAGCAGCCGCGGTAATTCCAGCTCCAATAGCGTATATTAAAGTTGTTGCAGTTAAAAAGCTCGTAGTTGGATCTCAGGCGCAGGCGGGCGGTCCGGCTCGCGCCGGTTCACTGCCCGTTGTCTCCTGCCCTACCGTCTGCCGGCTCTCTCCCACGGGTGCTCTTCGCTGAGCGTCCTGGGTGGCCGGCGCGTTTACTTTGAAAAAATTAGAGTGTTCAAAGCAGGCCTCGGCTGCCTGAATAATGGTGCATGGAATAATGGAATAGGACCTCGGTTCTATTTTGTTGGTTTTCGGAACTGGAGGTAATGATTAACAGGGACAAACGGGGGCGTTCGTATTGCGGCGTTAGAGGTGAAATTCTTGGATCGCCGCAAGACGAGCTACTGCGAAAGCATTTGTCAAGAATGTTTTCATTAATCAAGAACGAAAGTCAGAGGCGCGAAGACGATCAGATACCGTCGTAGTTCTGACCATAAACGATGCCGACTAGCGATCCGCAGGAGTTGCTTCGATGACTCTGCGGGCAGCTTCCGGGAAACCAAAGTGTTTGGGTTCCGGGGGAAGTATGGTTGCAAAGCTGAAACTTAAAGGAATTGACGGAAGGGCACCACCAGGAGTGGAGCCTGCGGCTTAATTTGACTCAACACGGCCAACACTGAAATGATTGACATGCAGGGACCACTTTTCTGGGGTCTAATATGGAACTGGTGCTGGATTTAGACCCTCAGAAATCTGGGGTTATGCCCCCTGTGGCTCGGTTGGTCTGCATCCAGTGTTCTGACAAAGGAATTGACGTAAGAGCACTATCAGGAGTGGAGCCTGAGGCTTAAATTAACTTAACACGCCAATACTGTAGAATGGCTGTCAAAAAGAGAGCACCTTCGTGGGGTCTAATAGTGAACATGTGCTGGAATTAGACCCTCGAAAATCTGGGGCTACCCTCTAAGTAACTTGATTGTCTCGCTAAAGGAATTGACGGAAGGGCACCACCAGGAGTGGAACCTGAGGCTTAATTTGACTGAACACGCTAATACTGTAGAACGACTGACAATCGAGAGCACTACCGTTTGGGTCTAATAATGAACGTACGCTGGTATTAGACTCACGGAAGACAAGTCAGCTCTCTAACACTCTAATGAAAGAACGCTACGGAAATCGTGTTTAACTCCGCAGAAACCGCAGATTTAAAATACCTGGTCATTGACAAACAAAAGCCCTCAATAAATTCGTCTAGCCAAATAGTGAACGGGTGCTGGAAATAGACCATCTGAAGACAGGTCAGTTTTACCCTACTAATGACAGGGCGTTGCTACGGAAAACCAGCTCATATCGAGAGGAGCCGCAGACACTTTGGTTCACGTACCAGGCTGATAAGCCAATGGCGCGAGGCTACCATGTGGGGGATTACGGCCGAACCCTTGTAAGCCGCAATCCCGCCCAAAATCTCAGCACCACTGCAATGGGAGGCTCCTACATGTTCGGGACCTGGGGCTTGAGCCCCAGCCCTATCCGGTAGAGCCGCAGAAAGAGGTCTTTGCCGTCCGCCGATCAAAGCGGGCGGACAATTGCTTGATACTCACCTTATACGGCGATGGGGTGCGAAACCACCAACACAAGACTTAGTACCTGGTCGGGGTGTCGAAAACAGTAGAGCAGCCACCTCACTGTGAACTGTCGAGACTCAACCAATGACCATGAGATCTGTCCGCACACCAGGCGAACAACATCTTTGTGACATTACCAGGCTTTTCCTCTGGTTAAATGCACTTCGACTACGATATCTACCTCTGTACGTTATCAGCCATATAACTATCATGCTGGACGCAGAAGAGATGCAGACCAGCGGACATTGCACATCTGCCCCACTGTGTCAACACCCCAGGTGGCGGGGAATGCTAGGCGTACCATCTCTGCACAGAAGCCAAGAAAATAAAGGGAGAAAGAGATACCCCACTCACATGCAAATGCTACGTTTCTGGCAGGACGTGACGATCCTGGGATACAGACACACTGGACTGCCTCTCTTCCGGGTAAACCAGTCCATCTCATATATCATCTCACATATCATCATTGCACCCTATAGACACGAGTAGTGAAGACTCGATAGTCTGGTAAGACAACTTCCATAAGAGAGACAACTCTGATCATAAACAACTGCTGCCTTGCAGATAGGCTGGGGACAGCCAAAGGCTAAGGAGGGCATCCCTACAGAAACGCCTGTTGAAATCGGATGCACGGGGCCGCAAGCCTAACAAAACAGTGCAACGTAAATCGCAGCATGATGACAGTACAACCGATTAGAAAAACGCATGGCGCTCATCCTGCGGAGTCCCGCCAGGCAGCGATAGTGCCGGGCCTCACGCCTCGAAGGGGCCCACCTTTGACTACTGGTGGTCACCCACCCATGTGTCGTGGAGTCAAGGCACATGGCTATGGGGCAACTTCTATTGACCAAAACCTCAAGACCCTCAAAATACTACAGTGGAATGCGGAGGGAGTCATTAACAAAAAACTTTCCCTAACACATCACCTGCATGAAGGTAAGATTGACGTGGCATGTATCCAGGAAACGCACCTCAACAATAATCATAAATTCTCAATCAGAGGATACCAGACCTTCCGTCTAGATAGAGAAGGCCACAAAGGAGGGGTCCTGATACTGACCAGAAACTGCATACCGAGTAGCGCGGTATCCGTCAATCACACCGGACAAGCAGAAATTGTAGGAGTTGACATAATGGCTCAAGAGACGAAGCTCCGCATTTTCAATCTGTACGGACCACCAAATAGAGACCTATCGCTCTCGAGTATGGAGGTCAGAGACTCGAACTGCATAGTAGTTGGAGATTTCAACAGCCACTCGGAGAGATGGGGATACTCTGACACAGACAGAGAGGTGACGAAGTGGAAGATTGGGAGATAGATGCAAATCTCTCCCTAATCAATAGGCCGGAGGATAGCCCTAGCTTCTATTCAAGAACATGGCATACCACCTCGACTCCAGATTTGGCCTTCTCCACACAGGACATACACCATAAAATAGACCGCCAGGTGCTAAACCAACTGGCAGGTAGCGACCACAGGCTGATCAGGCTAACCATTGACATGGAAGTAGGCCCACAGGAAACAAAACCGCTCCCACGTTGGAATTACAAACGAGCCGACTGGGACAGATTTGCAATCCTGACAGATGGGCTGTGTGAAACCATCAACACACGAAACACCAAAATGAAGCCCATGGTGGAAAGCCTAAGCAAGGCAATAATGCAAGCCGCCACTGAAACCATCCCAAGAGGAGCTAGGAAAAACTATAAGCCCTACTGGAATGATGAGTTGCAGAAAGTGGAAGATGCAGTAACAAATGCTAGGAACATGGCAGAGCGAGAAAAATCCATGGAGGCAAACATCGCCCTCAAAGCCGCCACGGCGAAGTACAAACACACTCTCAAGCAAACAGCAAGAGAAAGCTGGAAAAATAAAACGGAAAGCCTAAACCTGGACAAAGACGGGAACAAGCTATGGAAGCTAGTCAGAGCCATGAAAGACGAAACCCCGTCAAATAAACAAATTACTATCAAGCAGGGTGAGAACTTGATCACAGGTAAGAAAGCCGCAAACGCCTTTGTCGATCACTATGCCAGAGCAAACCACATTGAGGTCCCTGCAGATAAGCATACAGACATTAGCGAAGAGCTAAAGGGGCACGAAAACATGAATACGGCACCTGAAGAGCACATGATGGCCAAATTAACAATGCGCGAAATGGAAGAGGCTATGAGAACACTAAAGAAAAGGAAATCTCCCGGAAAAGACGGGATAACAAACGAAATGCTGATGGGGCTGGGCCAAACAGCGAAGAGGAAACTGCTATCGGTCCTGAACCAAAGCTGGAAAAGGGGAATTGTACCACAGGCATGGAAAGACGCAATACTGGTACCAGTACCAAAAACAGGAAAGGACAAAACAGATCCAAATGGATACAGGCCCATAAGCCTACTGAGCTGTGTCGGCAAGCTGATGGAACGGATGATAAACACCAGACTGATGTGGCATCTGGAAGAAAAACGAATACTAATTCCACAGCAAGCCGGCTTTAGACAGCACAGATCCACTGAGGACCAGGTCATCCTCATAGCCCAGGAGATAAAAGATGCCTACCAGGCACAGAAACACACAGTAGCTGTTTGGGTGGATCTGGAAAAGGCATTTGACAAAGTCTGGAAAGATGGACTTAGAGTCAAGCTAAGAAGAAGTGATGTTTGTGGGAAAATGTACAAGTGGATCAACCACTACCTCAAACAAAGAACGGCCAGAGTCCAAGTACAAGGGCAGATGAGCAAAAAGGTGACACTCGGGCAGGGAGTATCCCAAGGGGGAGTACTGTCACCCACACTCTTTCTGGTATATATAAACGATATTACAGAGAATATACCAAGAAGAGTCCATAGCTCAATGTTTGCAGACGATCTGGCTATGTGGACCTCTGAAAAGAATCTCACCATAGCAAGAAATCGGATGCAGACGGCCCTAACATCGCTAGAAGAGTGGGCGAACTCATGGCTGGTAAAAATAAACGAGGAGAAAACCACATGCACAATATTCTCGCTCTCATTAAAACCCCAAAGTACCAAATTAAGTCTAAATGGCAAAATCCTGCAGCCAAACGACAACCCAACCTATCTGGCAGTCACATTTGATCGGCGCATGACATGGAAAAGTCAGATTGAGAGAAACCGAATGAAAGCCAGAGAAAGAATGGCAATCATGAGGAAACTTGCTGGCACAAGCTGGGGAGCAGACGAAGGCATACTAAAGAAACTGTACACTGGAAGAGTGAGACCAGTTCTCGAGTATGGCATTGCGGCATGGACAACAGCAGCGAAGGCGAACTTCGATAAAGTTAACAAACTTCAAAACCAAGCCATGAGAATTATAACAGGTGGCATGAAGTCAACGCCAATTGTAGAACTTGAAAAGATTACAAAACTGCAATCCATGACGGATAGAAGAGACTACAGAGCCCAGCTGCAGTCAGAGAAACTCCGAAGACTGACCGACCATCCAATGCACCAGAGACTAAACAATTTGGGAAATGGGAAACTAAAGCGGAGAAACTTTGCAGAAATAGCCAAAGCAAAGATGCACGAAGATCCCATAAACGCACTAACAACACCAAAACCCATCACTACTGTACGAAAACCTACCTGGAGGCAGGATATATTTCCAGAGGTGGTAGAAAATATACCAGGTATTGCAAACAAAAACTGCCAGACTGAAAAAGAAAGGAGAGATACTACCCTAAGCTTCATAACGAAAAGCTACCCAAGCATGGACTGGACCCATGCATACACCGACGGTTCTGTAACAAATACTACACAGAACGAAGGGGCAGGAGCATTCCTGAACCTACCAAATGGCAGACAAATAACACTGTCATTCGCTACTGGTAAGTACACAAGCAATTTCAGAGCGGAGGCAGAGGCACTGAGGGTGGCAGTGGAAGAAATGGTGACACACAGTGAAAATGAAAGCCATATAGTCCTGCTTACAGATGCTCTCGCCGTAGTCACAGCGCTAAAAAGCCAGAAAAATACTGAGCTTAATGACTTAAGAGCAGCACTCTGCAAACTGTGCCAGCAGTCCGCACCAAAAAGGGTAGTGGTACAGTGGGTCCCATCACACTGCAACATCCAAGGCAACGAGGAGGCAGACAGACTGGCAAAAGAAGATGCAAGACTACCACAAACAGATACTAGTATGACGTACAAAGAGTCAAAACGGCTTATCAAAGCCAGATACATGACCAAATGGGAAACCGAACATACTGGTTACACCAAAAACGATGCCTATTACCAGTTGAACCGAAGAGAGCAGGTCGTCGTCTTCAGACTTCGCACTGGCCACAATAGACTGAGGTACCACCTATTCAACAAATTGAAGATAGGGTGTACCGACGAATGCCCGTGCGGTACTGGTAAAATGACCGCTGAACATCTGCTGCAGAACTGCCCGACATACGAGGATCAGAGAGAGCAGATGTGGCCATCACCAGTGGAACTGCAAGACAAGCTCTATGGCAGTGGCGACAGCCTCAGGATGACCGCCGCTTTTTTCGAAAAAATAATGGTTACTGTCTGACTGCGTACGCAGAAGAAGAAGAATTGGGTTGGGAGCCACTCACCTTCAGAATGTAGAGTCTTTCACATACCTTGGCAGCAATATAGACATAGTAGGTACAGACTTTTGTAAATAGTTGTCTGCACAAAATACATGGGTGGAAATGGCACGACAAGATCACCAACATGGAACTGATGGGGAAAACGGCCAGTGGAGCATGAAATACGGAGGATGCGATGGCGATGGATAGGCCACATATTATGGAAACCAGTGGATAACATTAACAGACAAGCTCTGTTTTAGAATTCACAGGGCAAGAGAAGTAGAGGAAGACCAAGACACTCATAGAAGGGGGAACTGGAAGCAAATGTAAAGACAGCAAACACAACATGGACAGAATTGGCTCAGATGGCTCATGATAGGAAGATTTGGCAAGTATTTGTTGAGGACCTATTCTCCACAGGGAACTGACAGGTTTTTGATTGATTGAATGAATACTATTTTATAGGGACATGTCTTGGACATTTAATACACAACCAGATAATCATTTGTAACAATACACTAAGTATTGCTGCAGAAATAATAAACAACACAACAAGCCAATCAATCAACGACGCTGCTCCTCTCGGTGCATATGTCATTGATCACATGTCGCCAACATTCATGGTCCTGCTCTTTCTGCCTCTCTCCAGGTGTAATAATTTAATCTTAGTATCTACTCACATTCTCTTATCCATGTATTTTTGGGTCTACCTATCTCTCTCTTTTCCCCTGTGGACTCCATGTAAAAGCCTGTCTGGCTATGAATGACAGTGCCTTCCGTAGTATATGTACTTTCCAGTCCTATTTTCTTCGCTTAATTTGTTGTTCCAGTGGCTGTTGTTAGCTCCTTTCCCACAAGTCATCATTCCTCATCATGTCCAGCCACTTTATGCCCATTATCCTTCGTAGGCTTCTGTTAATGAAGGACTGGAATCTTTGTTGTTTCGCATTGGTCGTTCTCCATGTTTCCACTCCATACAGCAGCACTGACTTGCCACTGATATTAAATATTCTAACTTTGGTGTGTATCTTGATTTCTCTAGATCTCCATATGTTGTTTAGTGTCAGCAATGCCTCGATCTTGCCTTTCCAATTCTGGTCTCTGCATCTGCACCCCCTGACGTGTCAATTGTGCTGTCTAAATAAGTAAAGGCATCCACCTGTTCCAACGACTCTCCCTCCATCATGATTAAAAAGTAAGTACCATGTCCTTTGCAGAACGTCGCTTCTTACAACCCCCAACCTATTTGGTGGGTATAAGTTTCTTGGCAATTGTGCAGTACGGTAGGTTGCCATTACCTTCCGTACATGGAGGAGCGAAAAAAAAAACAATGTCTGCCAAACTCTATACGAGCGTGATTCGAACCGGGTGCATTGGGATTCACCCCTAAACCGCACATCCTCCATCCATCAAGGCTGGTTTTCTTCATGTTGATATTCAGTCCCAGTTTGGCTGATTATTCTTTCACCCTGTTGTGTTTCTCTTGCATTTGGCTATAACTGTGTGACAAAAGTACCAGACCACTGCGACATCAAGATCCTCCAATTGTGACCTTAGTGTCCACTGAATACTAGTTCTCTTTCAATAATTTAATGTCTTCATTATCCAATCTAGTTTATGCCTGAAAGAACAACAAACAACAAAGAAAACCTTACCAATTTTGGAAACAATAGAGCAGAAAATCCTCTGGTGTTAGCATGGTGCCAGTGAAGATACTCTTCGACTCGGGCCTGTTTTTTCAAATTGTTCTGGGGAAACCAGTGGTCAGGTAGGTCATACTTCCGAATGATGTACTTGAGTATGGCGGCACTGAAATAAACATCAACGAAACATGGAGCTATTATTTGTACATACTCACAGAAAGGTTGTTTTGGTTTGATAAGTCAAATGGAGTGTTGGACCTATGCTTCAACAAATGGAGTGTTGGACCTACCTATGCTTCAACAAACGGAGTGTTGGACCTATGCTTCAACAAATGGAGTGTTGGACCTATGCTTCAACAAACGGAGTGTTGGACCTACCTATGCTTCAACAAATGGAGTGTTGGACCTATGCTTCAACAAATGGAGTGTTGGACCTATGCTTCAACAAACGGAGTGTTGGACCTACCTATGCTTCAACAAATGGAGTGTTGGACCTACCTATGCTTCAACAAACGGAGTGTTGGACCTATGCTTCATCAAACGGAGTGTTGGACCTATGCTTCAACAAACGGAGTGTTGGACCTATGCTTCAACAAATGGAGTTGGACCTACCTATGCTTCAACAAATGGAGTGTTGGACCTACCTATGCTTCAACAAATGGAGTGTTGGACCTACCTATACTTCAACAAACGGAGTGTTGGACCTATGCTTCAACAAACGGAGTGTTGGACCTATGCTTCAACAAATGGAGTGTTGGACCTATGCTTCAACAAACGGAGTGTTGGACCTATGCTTCAACAAATGGAGTTGGACCTACCTATGCTTCAACAAATGGAGTGTTGGACCTACCTATGCTTCAACAAATGGAGTGTTGGACCTACCTATACTTCAACAAACGGAGTGTTGGACCTATGCTTCAACAAATGGAGTGTTGGACCTATGCTTCAACAAACAGAGTGTTGGACCTACCTATGCTTCAATAAATGGAGTGTTGGACCTATGCTTCAACAAATTCAGCGACAAGGAAGTTGAGTTATGTGCCCATTTGGTGCCTCCTCAAAAAGACTCTACAAGTCACATATAATCCAAACAGTATGATCCAGAAGCAAAAGGACAACAGTATGATCTATTATAACCCCTAGGTCCCTTTCCTTATATATTTTTCTAATATTGTTCTCCCCCATTCTGTAATTATGTTCCATATTGGGTCTACCCATGTGGATGACTGTACATTTATCTACATTAAACTCCATTTGCCAGCTTACAGACCATTCTCGAATTTGATCTAAATCCGATCTCAATAAATCCACTTCTGATTTAAATGAGACAACTACTGCATAGTTTTGTGTCATCAGCAAATTTTGCAGTCATGGATCCTATATCAATGTCCAAATCGTTCATATATATCAAGAACAAAATTGGTCCCAAAACCGAGCCATGTGGCACTCCCCTTTTCACTTCACACCACTCAGAGTACTCCTTATTTATGCCCACCCTCTGTCTTCTTCCCATTAACCAATTTTCAAACCATTTGGCAACTTCCCCACCTATTCTATGTGATTTTAACTTTCGAAATAATCTTTGATGCGGTACTCTATTAAAGGCCTTTGCAAAATCTAGATAAATAATGTCCACTGGCTCCCCTTTATCTATCATTATAGTAACCTCCTCCATGAATTCTAATTTAATTTAAGAAAATTAAAGTTAACAACTTGTGTTGAATTATCAGCTACTAAGAAAATGGAAACAAATACAGATTGGACTGAACACGCTCAACAGTTCAGATAATGGAGTAAATATTAACAGATATTAATAATTAGATAGAGCATGAGCTCCTGGTTTGTAATCATTTACTGTAATGGTATACAATAATTTAATCTAATGGCTTACAATAATTTAATGTAATGATTTACAATACTTTAATGTAATGTTTACAATCATTTAATGTAATGGTTTACAATCATTTAATGGCTTGTACACCACACCATTAAAGGATTGTGAAGCACTACATTAATTGATTGTCATCCCTTACATTAAAAGAATGTGAACCACAACATTAAAGGAATGTGAGCCATAACATTAAGGGATTGTGATCCATTACATTAAAGGAATGTGAACCACAACATTAAAGGAATGTGAACCACAACATTAAAGGAATGTGAACCACAACATTAAAGGAATGTGAACCACAACATTAAAGGAATGTGAACCACAACATTAAAGGAATGTGAACCACAACATTAAAGGAATGTGAACCACAACATTAAAGGAATGTGAACCACAACATTAAAGGAATGTGAACCACAACATTAAAGGAATGTGAACCACAACATTAAAGGAATGTGAACCATAACATTAAGGGATTGTGATCCATTACATTAAAGGAATGTGAACCACAACATTAAAGGAATGTGAACCACAAGATTAATAGCTTGTCCAGGAGTGGTTCACGCAACAGCCATTTGCTTTCATTGTTTTTTCAAACGATAAAGATGTTTGCACAACAGACATGAAATTAATTTTTCACCTTTCAGTCAGTCGAAAATTATCATCTTCAATAACAGGAACAAGTCCAAAAGGATTGATTTTCTTGTACTCGTCACTTTTGTGTTCACCTGTAAGACAAATCAACATTTAAAACAAATAAAAACACACACGTGTCAATCAAACATTTGATATGTAACACAAATACAAATTTTAAACAAATACATACATACATTCATTAATCTAATATTCATATGTAACCAATAAATCGCTTTACTTGTTTATCCCCAGTAGGGCGAAAGTACCAGAATTGAGACAAATTAATACGTTTAAATACCTGGGCACATACATAACATCAGATGGAAGATGCAATTACGAAATAAAATGCAGAATAGCCAAACAAAGTCGGTCTTCCAGACCATGAAGTGAATCTTTTGCAACAAAACCTTGTTGCTGGAACTGTTTATTTTGCGTTTGCCTTATTTCTCTATTCTCCAAAGCAGTGTGGGTTGCACTATGTTTTTATTTTGTGCCTGTCAGCCCAGTACATCCGAATTCTGCATGCATTTTATGTAAGGGTCTGCTTCCTCCTGTATTTTGTAAAGGTTTGCTTCCCCGGGGTAAGGGCCGGTGTTGAGATTGCGGAGTGAACTCAGCACCTTCGAGTTGTGAGTGGTGTCACTTAACCACTAGCCCAACCTGTCCCCGCATCTGGAGCTGAGAAAGAGAGTTCTTGGATGCTTCGTGGAACCAGTACTGTCATATGGCAGTGAATCATTGACAATCAGCAAGCAAGCTCTTAGATCTGTGGAAGCAACGGAGATGTGGTTTTTACAGAAGAATGCTGCGGTTCACATGGACTACAAGGAAGACTAATGATACAGTACTCGAAGAGGCACAAACACAAAGACAACTCATTGCAAGGATCGGAACAAGGCAGTCGTCCTTTTTCGGGCATGTTATCTTCTTCTTCTTCTTCGTACGCTGTCAGACGTCAACTTGAATTTGTTCGAAGAAAGCAGCTGTCATCCTGAGGCTACGACACTGTCATAGAGCTTGTCTAGTGTTGGCACTGGTGATGGCCACATGTGCTTTCTCTGGTCCTTGTATGTTGGGCAATTTTGCAGCAGATGTTCAGCGGTCATTTTCCCTGTACCACAGGTGCATTTGTCAGTGCCACCTATCTTCAGTTTATTGAATAGATGGTACCTCAGTCTGTTGTGGCCTGTGCAGAGTCTGAAGACCACGACCTGCTCTCTTCTGTTCAACTGGTAATAGGCATCATTTTTTTGTGTAGCCAGCATGCTCTGTTTCCAATTTGGCCATGTATCTGGCCCTAATAAACCTTTTGGACTCTTTGTAGGTCACACTAGAACCTGGTTGTGGTAATCTTGCACCTTCTTTTGCCAGTCTGTCTGCCTCCTCATTGCCTTGAATGTTACAGATGGAACCCACTGTACCACTACTCTTTTTGGTGCAGACTAATGGCATAGTTGACAGAGTACTGCTCTTAAATCATTAAGTTCAGTATTTTTCTAGATTTTTAGTGCTGTAACCACGGACAGGGCATCTGTAAACAGGACTATCTGGCTTTCATTGCTTTCGTCTGTCAGCATTGCTTCTACTGCAGCCTTCAGTACCTCTGCCTCCGCTCTGAAATTGCTTGAGAATTTTCCAGTTGCCACTGACAGTGTTATTTTTTTACCGTTTGTTAGGCTCAGGAATACCCCTCCATTCTGTGTTGTGTTTGTTACAGAACCGTCGGTGTATGCATGGGTCCATTCCATGCTTGGGTAGTTTTTTGCTATGCACCTCAGGGTTATGTCTCTTCTTTCTTTTTCAGTCTGGCTGTTCTTGTTTCCAATACCTGGTATATATTCTACCACCTCTGGAATGATATGCTGCTTCCAGGTGGATTTGCGTACAGTAGGGATGGGCTTTGGTGTTGTTATGGTGTTCATTGGGTCTTCGCTCATCTTTGCTTTGGCTATTTCTGCAAAGTTTCTCCGCTTTAGTTTCCCTTTTCCAAATCTATTTAGTCTCTGATGCATTGGATGGTCTGTCAGTCTTCTTAGTTTCTCTGCTTGCTGCTGGGCTCTGCTGTCTCTTCTATCGGTCATGGATTGCAGATTTGTAATCTTTTCAAGTTCTACAATTGGCGTTGACTTCATGCCTCCTGTTATAACTCTCATGACTTGGTTTTGAAGTTTGCTAATTTTATCAAAGTTCGCCTTTGCTGCTGTTGCCCATGCCGCAATGCCATACTCGAGAACTGGTTTCACTCTTCCAGTGTACAGTTTCTTTAGTATTCTTTCGTCTGCTCCCCAGCTTGTGCCAGCAAGTTTTCTCATGATTGCGATTTTTTGTCTTGCTCTCATTCGGTTTCTCTCGATCTGACTTTTCCATGTCATGCGCCAATCAAATGTGACTCCCAAGTAGTTTGGGTTGTCGTTTAGTCCCAGATATTTGCCATTAAGACTTAGTTTGGTTTATTTGAAAGGGAGAATATCGTACATGTTTTTTCTTCATTTATTTTGACCAGCCATGATTTCGTCCACTCCTCCAGCATGTTAGGGCCTGCTGCATCCAATTGTTTGCTACGGTGAGATTTTCTTCAGAGGTCCACATAGCCAGATCGTCTGCAAACATGGAGCTGTGGACTCTTCTTGGTTTATTCTCTGTGATGTTGTTTATATTCACCAGAAAAAGTGTGGGTGACAGTACTCCCCCTTGGGGTACTCCTTGCTCCAATGTCACCTTTTTGCTCATCTGCCCTTGTACTTGAACTCTGGCTGTTCTGTTTTCGAGGTAGTGGCTGATCCATCTGTACATTTTTCCAGATCTTACTTCACTTCTTCATAGCTTGACTTTAAGTCCCTCTTTCCACACCTTGTCAAATGCCTTCTCTAGATCCACCCAAACCGCTACTGTATGCTTTTTCTCTTGGTAAGTATCCTCTATTTCCTGAGCTATGAGAGTGATCTGGTCCTCAGTGGATCTGTGTTGTCTAAATCCTGCTTGCTGTAGAATTAATATGTGTTTTGCTTTCAGGTGCCACATCAGTCTGGTATTTATCATACGCTCCATCAGTTTACCTAAACAGCTCAGTAGACTGATAGGCCTGTATCCATTTGGATCTGTTCTATCTTTTTCTTTCTTTGGTACTGGTATAAGTACAGCATCTTTCCATGCCTGCGGTACAATTCCCCTTTTCCAGCTTTGGTTCAGGACTGACAGTAACTTCCTCTTTTCTGTTTGGCAAAACCTCATCAGCATTTCATTTGTTACCCCATCTTTTCCGGGCGATTTCTTTTTCTTTATAGTTCTCATGGCCTCATCTATTTCATTCATGGTTAGTTTTGCCATCACGTGCTCCTCTGGTGCAATCTTGATGTTGTCATGGCTCTTTTGTTCTTCACTAATGTATGTATGCCTGTCTGTAGGGACATCAATGTGGTTTGCTCTGGCCTAATATTCTATAAAAGCGTTTGCTGCTTTTTTTCCAGTAAGCAAACATGCTTGTCACCCTGCTTGATGGTAATTTGTTTATTTTTTGGTATTTCGGGGCATGTTATGAGAAGAGGTGGTTTAGAGCATTTTGTGACAAAGGGAAATATAACAGGAAAGAGAGACAGAGGAAGGCAGAGAGAGAAGATGTTGGACAGCCTGAGAGAATGACATGGGCGACAATCAACAACAGAGTTGGTAAACGACACGTGATAGAAGTGGGTGGAGGTTCATGATCGCCAACTCCAACCAGCAGGGCACTAGATGATGATAAGGGCGTTATGTGGCTCATTTCGTCTTTACAGATGATTTTAAGCGGGTAAAAGTCTCATTTGGCAAACGTTCTGTCCTGTGTCATCTGTTCAAGTTCTCAGTTCCATGAGTGTTTTGGTTTATCTCACTTCTCCAACCCTGGGGATACCAGAACAAAGCCTGTCTTATAATGCTATCCGCTGGTTTCCTTAATGTTTGTCTTATCAATCCAGAGTGTCTTTTGTTGCCACATATTCTAATGTTTTGTTTTCAAACAGTTCCACATTAATGACCTTATTACACCACAGATGGGATCTTCTTATTCGTTCACTCTCAATACCAAGCCCTGAAAAGGGCTTTGCAGGTAGCAGAATGTAGTCCTGAGAACGGAATGCGCTGTGTCGTAGTTTACAACTTGACTGCAATATTTGCACATTTCGGTCCAAATATTTAACTTCAGCAGGCATTTTTGAGCATGCGGTTGCCTTCCCTCTTCAATCTCTTCTACTTAGTCAGTCTACTCTGTTGGAGCTTGTTATCCAGGTTCACCGTGTGGAGTTGTAGAGGGGGATTGGCAACTCTGGCACGGACGCAAGCAGTCAGCTATGGGTCGCTGACCGCTACAGCTCATGCGCTGTTAGCTTCTTCATCACACAGATGGGATCAATATGCTGAGCAGTACATAGCTGTAGTTGTCAGCGACCCAAAACTGACTAGTAGCGTCAGGGCCAGCAACCCAAAGCTGCCAAGACCCTTCTTCATTTCCATGCGATGATCCTGGATAACAGCCAGTCTAGTTACGAAGAAGGGAGCAAAGAGGGAAGGCTAACCCAGTACCCAATAATGCTTGCTGAAGTTGGATATGTCGGACCGAAAGGTGCAAATACCGCAGTCAAGCGGTAAACTACGGCACAGTGCATTTCATTTTCTGGACAACTTCCTGCTACTTACAAAGCTCTTGGTAGCAGGAGATTGAGAACGAACGAAGAAGAAGTACAACTCCCATTATCATTATGCTCCAGACCACCTAGCTGTAAATGCGCCCCTGCTCAGTTAGGAAAGGAAAGACAGTGAGAAAAGGAAACTGGGGTCAAAGATGTAGCAGTGACTCATAGCTGGCTGCTTGCATCAGGGTCAGTAACCCAAAACTGACCAAGATTCCAATCCCGTTTTCAAGTGGCGACCCTGGAAACAGACTGCAACCATGCAGTTGGCACCTTCGGCATTCCAGTGCATTATATTAAGTGGTTTTGTTTGGACAGTAGCTCTATTTTCCCAACTCCATGAGGCAACCAAGTAGGACCTCCAGTATTAAAGGTTGGTTCCTTTCGAGACGGGGGACTCTGCCCTATACCTGCCTGGTTGTCCATTACAGGCCGAATGCCATAGCGTTTTGCAGATATAGACATACTTTTATATTGCGTATTTGCATGGCATTCTGATTGCTGTGGTGTGCCTTTTGGCTGGTTGCTTGTCTTCAGTACCTTGTCTTGCTAGGGCAGACTGTGGTCTTGCTCTGGGACCAGGGATGCTCCCAGGGCGAAGTCTCAATGAAGATCTGGACATGTCCGTGTGCCAATCAGCTAGCATCTGTCACGTCTATTGGAGGACCTGGTCTGCCAGGGGTTTCTGTAATGTTGGGTTTGCCTCACCTATAGTTGAATATGTTACCACTATAGACTTGGGGGGACTGGTTTATTGGCGCCAGTTGCCAGAGCCGTGTTAGTGGAAACAGTGGGTACCACGTGAAGGTGCGGTTGGCTTGGTTGCAGGAATTTTTCCTATTGCAATAATTAAATACCAACCAGTACCAGGCCTATGTTTGGATCTGACGTCGAAGGGAATCATAGTAAAATAGTTAAATATCCGGATAATAAAGAGAGTAAATATTTCAAAATAAATATGGTACAGTAAACTGTCAGCAACAGCTGACGTAAGTTATAGCATCGAGAAGTGTGCACAAAAATTAATGGAATGACTTGGCAAGATTCAATGGAGCATCAGTATTATAGAATATGATACTTTTTGACGGCATAGATAGAGTCAATGAAGATGATGATTGATACTGGTTAATGACGTCTTTTATTACCTTTCCTCAAATCTATAGGTTTAGCTTCAAACGCAACATTATTCATTCGCAAAAAAATATAAATTGCCCTTGACGGTTGTGACATAAGATCGAAATAATACCGAAGAGGCATTTTTGAGTTTAATAATTATTGACAAAGTACAAAAGTTGAAGAAGAAATTTGTGAAGCTCTCATGTTAAAAAAATTACTAATTGTCTAAGACTAAAAGTTGTTTTCGCGCACAGAAAAGACGTTAAATGATGCCCTGTTATTTTAAATATTTAATTCTTTTAAAAAAAATCTATGTTCTTGGATGAACAATTTAGATTTAGACAAAACAGTGGAACAAGAGAAGCAATATCCCGTTTACGGACTCTAGCAGAAACATATATAGAAGTACAGAAAACATACGCAGACGATGAGTGATACTATCAAACAATACAGAAGCTTCATCATTATCAGGTGCCTTGCCGGTTGGCGTTGACGATAATGGACCTCCAGCTGCTTCTATCACATGTGTCGTTTACCAACTCTGTTATTGATTGTCGCGCGTGCCGTTCTCGCAGGCTGTCCAACATCTTCTCCGGTATGTCTTTCCTGCTGTCTTTCCCATTGTCGTAACGTGCTTCCAGCCGCCTCTTCTCATATGTCCGAAAAAAGAATTACTGCCCTTTTCTGATTTTTTCAATAAGTTGTCTCTTGTGCCTCTTCGAGTACTCTATCATTAATCTTCTTTGCAAAGTATGCAATGTAGAGTTATACACGAAGGACAACTCACAGAGCCATTGAAAATTAAATCAGGGGTACGACAGGGTTGCATACTGTCACCTCTCCTGTTCACCATGTCAGTGGACTTTATTATGAAAGCAACAACAAATGAGAGAAATGGAATCCATTTGACCTTGAATAAACAGCTGGAGGACCTGGATTTTGCAGATGATATAGCCCTTCTGTGCTACAGCCAAAGCTAAATGGAAAGGAAACTCGATAGACTGGATTATACATCTAAACAAGTCGGTTTGAAGAGATCCATAAGGAAAAGACAAAAATAATAAGGGTCAATGCAGCAAAAACAGAACCAATCCGGCTGAGAGGAATTCCACTGGAAGAGGTAGAGGTATTTACATACATAGGAAGTATCATCAACAAGAAAAGGAGGGACAGATGAGGATATAAAAACAAGGATACAAAAAGCAAGAGTTGCATTCAGAATGTTGAAACCAAGATGGGACTCCTAGGAAATAAGAAGGAAGACAAAAAAAATAAGAATTTTAAATTCAAATGTGAAGCCAATCCTGCTGTATGGAGCGTAAACCTGGAGGATGACCAAAGGTAGTGACAGGAGACTGCAGGGTTTAGTCAACAGATGCCTGAGAAAGATTCTTGATATAAAATGGTTTGACAAAGTTACAAACAACAGACTGTGGGAGAGAGCAGCACAAGGTAAATTGGAACAGGAAATCTTATGAAGAAAGTGGAGATGGATGGGTCATACATTAAGAAAGCCCCAGGCCAGTATTATCAGGCAATCACTGCCGTGGAACCCCTCAGAGAAGGCGAGTCATAGGCAGAAGTAAAAACAACAGGAAAAAGCTGGAAGGAAGTGGAAAACATTGCATAGGACAGAGTTGCTTGTAGAGGGTTGGTTGATGGCCTATGCACCCCTGGATGATAGAAGGCAAAAGAGAGTCTTCATTTTCGTCCATCTGGGCAGCTGCATTCTTCTGTAAAACCACATCTCCGTTGCTTCCAAATAATTATGTGCATACTTATTGATTGACCATGATTCACTGTCTTATGTCAGTAGTGGTCCCATGTAGCTACCAAGAACTTTCTTCCAGCAATGAGATTTTGTTGCACAATATTCCCTTCATGGTCTGGAAGACCAATTTTGTTTAGATCAGCTAATTGCAGCCATACATCCAGATGCAGCAAATAACAAAACCTTTTTCTAAACATAAACAAAACAAAGATAATGACGACCGATAAAACAAGAAGTCAACATAAATTCAAATTCGGGGGCTGTGGAAATAGAACAGGTCACGAACTTTGAGTATCTGGGCTCCAGAATTGAAAAATAGTTAGTTGTCCATCACAAGCGATAATTGTAACATCATTAGACAGTTTTGTCTTGATGATGTCACGCGCTGTATTAGGATTATAGTGAGTAATAAACTGCGTTGGTCATTAACTTCACTCTCTGGTCCTGAATTACCTTGGGCCAGTGGCAAGAGGATAAGTTGAGACGATTGGAGGTAGTTCATAATGCTGGCACTCTAGCCCCACCTGCTTTTGAAACCAGGGGTAGTTTGAAACTTGCAGGGGCTCGAACCCCCACCCCCCTCGAAATTGACAACAATGGCAACTGCTCAAAGGAAATTAAGGAGACTGGTAATGCAGAGGCTACACAACTTGAGTAAACTATGGCAGAATATAAGCAAACTAACCAAAGTGAACATTTTGAGTACCTGTGTTTTTCATGGGGCAGCATACGGCTGCAAAACATGTACAGTTACCCAAACCCCAAGAAAGAGAATCAAATTCAAATGCTGAAGAAAAGTCCTCAGAATACCATGAACCAAAAAAAATAAGAATGCAAATATTTGACCAGAGATGGGCATAGAGGAGAACTTGTTCATAAATTCCATCATGACCAGAAAATTGAAATACTTTGGCCACATCAAAAAACACAACTGTCTTGAGAGAACGGTAATGGAAGGTATATGCCAGGCAAAAAAGACAGAGGCAGACCAAGAAGGCGATGGCACCAAAATGTCAATGAATGCTTGGGCATGTCTCTGAAGCAGGCTGGAGATTTGGCAAGAGATCGAGTTGCTTTCAGATGGGCTGTGATGGAAGCAACATTCTACATAGGACATGCTACATGTTGGTGACGACAACAAACATTTATGCATGCTTTATAGACTACAAAAAGGCCTTTGACAGAGTCCAGCTCCAACGAAGATGTGTACTGTTCCCTTGATTGTTTAAGCAAGTCACTTACAAATTCGGGCAAAATTAAAATCTACTCAAATTATTCTAGGGATTCTCACCCCATAGAGAATATGTCGCAAAAAAGGAGACTGTGCGGCTATAACATCATGTCTTGGTTATGTGGTTAGCGGAGCGGCATAGATTGCGCCTGACAGGCTGTGGGTCTACCTTGCTCTAATTTACGCTTCCATCCCCATCAGTCCAAATAATAGGCGATTGTAAATTCTAGGGACTACCAACTGTTAGGGATTGACCTGACCAGTCACCAGTGGATTTTCACCTGCCAAAAAATATGAAACAAAGGAGGCCACAGCTCCCCATGACACAAGTAGACTGAAGATAGACTCATAAATTAAAAATCAGGGTGATCATATATTTGTATGTTCGTCATTACTGTATTAGCAATCAGCCTAATGCCCAGTGGCAAAGCCCTTGGGTCAGATGCTATTTCTGATGAGGTTTACAAAGGAGACCATGTGCTGCTAGACAATCTTACATACCTCTTTCGCTCAATTTGAGATGCCGGTTATATGCCGCAGACTATATGTCTGGAAGACACTACCATTGTCCATGTGTACTTGCACAAGGGCAATCATCAATCTTGTGATAATCACAGGGAAATCTCCATCTTGTCGATCACAAGAAAAAATATTAGCTCGAGTCTTGCTGAACTGCTCAACTTAACTTAACTTCATTATGCTGGTTTAGAAGGCTCAAAGTGGTCTGTATACAACCCGTTTATTCCACTACACTGATACTAAAAATGACTGTGAACATTCAATTTATTTTTGAATGCATTAACTGACATTACCATCACTATTACTCCAGAGTGGTCTGCCGGAGTCTTTGTGTATGACAGGGACAAAAGTAGCACCACTGCCTCACAGAGAGCATGTCATAAAAGGCGACTAACTGTGACATGGCATAACACCGGCCATGGTTAGGTGATTTGTTTACAGCAGCATAGATGGCACCTAACAGGCTGTGGGTCTACTTTGCTTTAGTGTTTAAGTCTATTAAGATGGATTCACACCTTGATTAACCACCCTGCGTTAGCTCTTGTGCCAACACATCGGAGTATTAAGCTCATCAAGCCTAGCCTGCTAGGCAGGAAACCCTTCTCCTAGCTACATCCAGCTCATACTAGAGCTGGGGCCTGCACAGAGGCATCTGCTCCTGTAAAAGTACAGATCGACTAAGAACCTCCACCACATCATGTGGCAATGCATTCCAAGCCTTCACCACTCTCTGACTAAAAAACATTGTTCCTAATATCTAATCTGGACCTGTCTTTAAACAATTTGAAGCTGTGCCCTCTTGTTCTTGTAGCCGGTTGTACTTTGAAAAAACTTGGAATAGTCTAATTTATCCAACTCATCTCGAACAGAATCTACTCCCAGAGAGTCAATGTAGATTCCGAGCTGGTGGCGGGACGATTGACATGATATTTGCAACCCATCAAATACAAGAGACATGTCAAGAACAGCATAGTGATCTGTACGCGACTTTTGTTGACCTGACCAAATCCTTTGACAATGTCAACAGGGGCGGACTTTGGAAAACAAGGAGAAATTTGGTTACCTCATAAAATTGATCATAGTTGTCCTTTAGTTTCGTGATGGCATGTCGCCTCACGTATGGAATGATGGTGAACTGTCTGCAGCCTTGCCGGTCATAAACAGAGTCAAACAAGGCTGTGTGCTGGCCTCAACTTTATTTTATTTTTGGTGTCATTCTCCCTGATGCTACCCTTGGCTGTGACACTGGCGTACATATCAGATACAGGACGAATGGGCAGCTGTTCAATCTATCTGAGACGTCTAAGGTCCCTAACAAAGACGAAAGAAGCAATGATTTGAGATATCTTTGCTGATGACTGCGCCATTAACACGTGCCCAGAAGAAGACAGGCAGATTGCCAGGGATAAGTTTTCATATGCATACACTAAAAAGCCGGAAGTGACGAAACGCAGACTCACCATCCAGAGCTATAAAGAAGCAAAGACACTGATCAAACTATCCATGTTGACGGAATGGAGAGACCAGCATAAAGGATACAAGCCAGAAAATGACAGCGTAGACAAAAACTTGGCAGAGATGGGAAGACAAAGAAATTCAAACTCAGAACGTGATATTGCAGACTTTAGGTCCATCTCCACAAAATGGGTCTAAGAAACACGCCCACATGCGATTGTGGAGCACCAAAGAAAACACCAGAACATATCCTGCAGGACTGCCCCACTTATGCAGACCAAAGAAGAGGCTGAAGTCACAGTGACAGCAGACAGACGCTTATGTCAGAGCTGCCCAAGACCCGATTCCACCTTCAAGTGGCGGCCTTAGCAATCAGACTGCACCAGTACAGCCAGGCAGGAAGAACATGGATCGAAGATGAAAGGCAAACCTGCTCCCAAAAATATGCAGTGCTGAAACTGGATATATCAGGCAAAATGGCACAGATACCGCAGCCTTGCTGAAGATTAATTTGTTATGTAATAAATCTTGAAAAAGACGTTTTGTTACATGGTCATAATTTACATCAAGACTGCGAAGTCTTCACCTTTTGAACCAACACAAGCAGTTTCTTCTTCAAAGGTTTTCAGACAGCAACTTAAATATACCTAAATAAAGCAGTGGTTAGCCTGAGGTTATTGATGCATGACTTTCACTCCAGCAAATGTATGAGTGGAGTAGGAAGTTCCAAAATGGCATGAGTTCTGTGATAGGCTGTTCACAATCGGGTCAGCCACATTGAGTAGTGACCCCAGAGTCAATTGCAGCCGTTGACCGATTCGTAAAGGAAAATCGCAGATTGACTGTGAGTGAAAGACATGCATCACCGTACTGGATATTCATTTGCCAATGAATTTCTATAGATTTCACCCCTCCGTTGTTCAAATAACGGATAGTAGAACACTGCTCCTCTTTGGTGCATGTCAATAGTTGAGCAGCCATCTTTTAACTGCAAATATGATGTCATGTTGTTTGTCTGCACCATGATGGCAGATGCAGGACACTCTTGACATCCTTAGCAATCAAATGAACAATTTACAACACAAAGACATGGTTTTTAAAATTTCTAACCCACTTTTAAAGTTTTCATTTTAAGCCCCCTCGTATGTTGTTTTTGTTTTATTTTTGTTTGTTGCGTTCGCCTTATTTCTCTATTCCCCAAGGCGGGTGTGCGTTGCACTGTGGTTTTTATTTTGCGCCTGTCGGCCCAGTGCATCCAACTTCCTCCTGCATTTTCTAAGGGTTTGCTTCCCCGGGGTAATGGCCAGTACTGTGATGGGAATCGAACTTAGCACCTTCGGATTGTGAGCCGTGCCACTTAACCACGCCTTCCTCTCCCATCGTATGTAAGATTCCACATAGTGAAGGTGGGCGTCTCCCAACACAATTCTATTACTGTTAGTCGTGTTTATTTCCAAAAAGAGTTGTCTATGCTGGTGACGTCCGGAGGCTAAATCATTTTCATATGAACTGTCTGTGACGCATACTGTATACACGCTGGCAGGACCATATCACAAATACCGAAGTGCTATCTAGAGTCAACATGTAAAGTATTCATTCACTCTTGCAAAAATCCCATTAGAGATGGGCTGACCACCTTACCTAAATGTCAAGCGAAAGGCTTCCAAAGAGGCTCCTGTATAGCAAACTGAGTGAAGGAGAACGATCACACGGACATCCCAAAAAAGCGTTTCACGGACAGTCTGAAGGAGTCCCTTAGTGCTGCCAAATAGATATTAGCGCCTCGGAAAACCTGCCTCAAAATTGCTCAACATGGAAGAGTGCGGTTACAATTGATGTTGAATTCAGCGAGGGTCTCCGTATCCAGTTTGCCCAGGATAGACGTGTAACCAGGAACAGTGGAGCAGAGAAAATATTGAGAGACAACTGCGGTCTACGTTTGCCAGTCATGTCAAAGATCTTTCCAGGCTCAAACTGGCTTGATCTGCCATGAGCACACACACACACATACTCAAGGCCGCATCGTGACATGTGATGAAATTATTATTTTTAGACCCAGTTGCAGCACTGTATTGTACCGTACTGCTACCTTCTCAGTTGTATAGCATCCAACCTGGCTTTAGCCCCAGTGAGGACTAATTCTGTAGAATGACGTGGCAACTATTTGTCTATCATGCAATCCATACAGTGAAATGGAAACACAGGATCAAGACGCTGAGCAGCGCATGAGCTGCAGCGGTCAGCGACCCATAGCTGACTGCTAGTGTCAGGGCTAGCGAACCAGAGCTGCCAAGACCCTTCTACACCTCCACGCGGTGATCCTGGATAACAGGCTGCAGCAGGGCAGACTGGCTAAGGAGAAGGGATCGAAGAGGGAATGTTAACCCGGTACTCAATAAATTCTTGCTGAAGTTGGATGTGTTGGACCGAAAAGTGCAAATATCGCAGTCAATCTTTAAACTATGACACAACACATTCCGTTCTCTGGACTACATTCTGCTACTTAAGCCCTTTTAGGGTTTGGTAGCGGGAGATTGAGAACGAACCAAGCCAAGCCAAATGGAAACACTTTTAAACTTAGTCATTTCTGTGATGAGATGTAGGGTCCTCCTTTCCTATGGTTTATGTTGCTGGAAGCTTCTCGTAATCGTTGGATTAACTCTCTACGACATTGCTTTGGTAGCGGGTTACAGCAGCTTTTCGTACATCCACAGACATACTTGAGAAAGTGGACTGGGGTCATCCTGGCTGGCTGTAGTGCAATGTGAGGCTCCTAAGTAAGCTCATCACTATGGGGATTCTTCTGCTTCGTGCGCTGTCAGACGTCGACTTGAATTTGTTCAAAGAAAGTAACGGTCCTCCTGAGCCTGTCGACACTGCCATAGAGCTTGTCTAATGTTGGCACTGGTGATGGCCACATGTGTTTTCTCTGGTCCTCGTATGTCAGCAATTTTGCAGTAGATGTTCAAGAGTCATTTTCCCAGTACCACAGATGCATTCATCAGTAGCGCCTATCTTCATTTTATTTAATAGATCGTACCTCAGTCTGTTGTGGCCTGTGCGGAGTCTAAAGACCACCACCTGCTCACTTCTGTTTAACTGGTAATAAGCATAATTTATTGTGCTGAAGATGACTTGGGCTAGTGGCTAAGTGAGACGGCTCACAATCCGATGGTACTGGGTTCGCTCCCCAATCACAGCACCGGCCGTTACCCTGGGGAAGCAAATCCTTTGAAAATGCAAGAGGAAGCAGACCCTTACATAAAATTTATGCCGAAGTCAGATGCTCTGGGCTGACTACAAAATAAAAACATAGTGCAACGCACAGTAACATGGGGAATTGAGAAATAAGCCCAACACAAACAATTTTTTTAAAGATTTGTGCGGCCAGTTTGCTCTGTTTCCAATTGTTCCATGTATCTGGTCCTAGTAAACCTTTTGGATTCTTCGTAAGTCACACTTGAATCTGGTTGTGGTAACCTTCCACTTTCTTTCGCCAGTCTGTCTGCCTTCTCGTTGCCTTGAATGTTACAGTGTGATGAGACCCACTGTACTACAACTTTTCTGGGTTTGGACTGCTGGCATAGTTGACAGTGGACTGATCTTAGGTCCTATAGGTCTGTATTTCTCTGACAATGGGTATTAAAAAGTTGTTCCCCACTTTGTTCGTCATACTGCTGTGACAGTCTGTTTCCAGGGAAGACATAAGGTGACGCCTTGATCAGTATGCTTCACCTGACCCTGACCACTCTTCGCTTCTTCCTATTGCTTATAGTGTGTACATACGATCAGGTTGTGGTTGCTAATGCCACTCGTACTTAAGGAACTCTTGACAACTTTCTTTGGTGGCAGGTTACAGTGGCTCTCCTCACAACCCAAGGCATACTTGAGAAGGTGGGCCAAGGTTCTTCTCGCTGTAGTGTAATGCCAAAAGGCACAGATATAGCAGCCTTGCCAGTAAACTTTAATGTCCTTTTCAGGACGAATGCCGAAGAAGACGACAGTGCCGATTCCTACCTCATTAGCATGACAGAACGAAATAACCAGTTTCCAGACATAACTGCTTGGAAGTGAGGTAGTGTCTTGGTCAGTATTAACGTCAAACATACTGATCAGACATGATAGACAGGGTCAGGCAAAACATACTTGTCAGACATAGTAGTCAAGGTCAGAAAAACATATTGGTTAGTCAGGGTCGGGCAAAACATACTGGTTAGACATGTTAGTCAGGGTCAGGCAAAACATACTGGTCAGACATGTTAGTCAGGGTCAGGCAAAACATACTGGTCAGACATGTAAGTCAGGGTCAGGCAAAACATACTGGTTTGTCAGGGTCAGGCAAAACATACTGGTCAGACATGTTAGTCAGGGTCAGACAAAATATACTGATCAGACATGCTAGTCAGGATCAGGCAAAATATACTGATCAGACATGTTAGTCAGGGTCAGGCAAAACATACTGGTCAGACGTGTTAGTCAGGGTCAGACAAAACATACTGATCAGACATGTTAGTCAGGATCAGGCAAAATATACTGATCAGACATGTTAGTCAGGGTCAGGCAAAACATACTGGTCAGACGTGTTAGTCAGGGTCAGGCAAAACATACTGGTCAGACATGTTAGTCAGGGTCAGGCAAAACATACTGGTTTGTCAGGGTCAGGCAAAACATACTGGTCAGACATGTAAGTCAGGGTCAGGCAAAACATACTGGTTTGTCAGGGTCAGGCAAAACATACTGGTCAGACATGTAAGTCAGGGTCAGGCAAAACATACTGGTTTGTCAGGGTCAGGCAAAACATACTGGTCAGACATGTTAGTCAGGGTCAGGCAAAACATACTGGTCAGACATGTTAGTCAGGGTCAGGAAAAACATACTGGTCAGACATGTTAGTCAGGATCAGACAAAATATACTGGCCGAGACCCTCACCTCGGCTACATCGTAGCCCTCCCTGGAAATTGGCTGTTTTCATGGCAGTCTGCCTAACGATGTAAGGGATCGACGTGATCCCTGAAATAGTGAGCAACACGCAGATGAAGTCAAGCATGGCACAACCACCTGGAGGACCCCATTCCACTTTCATCAGCAAGCTCGGGATGTAAGAAAAGCTACAACAACCCACCACTTAACGTCCTTTTCAGGGCACACAAAAGTGTAACCTACTCATTGTGGGCATTCGCAAACAACCATTTGTGGGTATTCAACAACAACAACTTACTAACACAGTCTGATGAGTATGTTTTGCCTAACCGGACGTTAGTCTCCTCTCACCATACATGATGAGGCGGACAGCCAGCCCCATGCCCAACCCTTCTTAGTCACTTCTTACACCATGCCCAGCAGGTTACAGTATAACTATTTCCTTCCCCTTTCGGGCCACATTAACACACAGGCATAATGGAAGTACACAACACAAATATTCTTGATTTATTGTACATCTTCTGACAAATATCGTAGCGGATAGATTCTTAAATATAAAATAATATCACTCACAAATGGAAATACAGCTCTACACCATAGAGAATCATAACACTTGTGAAAATGTGCATCCATAGACGTCAACCTGCGCCAGATCAAGGCTTGTACACCCCACCATACAATTTAAAGAGAACTAGAGCTAAATGGGATACACTATTGATCAAAAATTGTACACTTTCGACTGAAACGAAGGACAGAATTTATAGGTTTTAGATTTAACTGTTAGTGGAACTGCAAGACAAGCTCTATGGCAGTGGCGACAGCCTCAGGATGACCGCCGCTTTTTTCGAAAAAATAATGGTTACTGTCTGACTGCGTACGCAGAAGAAGAAGAAGATTTAACTGTTAAATATAAACAGTGGCCACAATTTAGTGGCTGTAGATATAACTATAACATAAATATTTATAGGTATAAATTAGTAGCTGTATATCTAAATATAAAATATAAATATTTGTAGGTATAAATTAGTAGCTGTAGATCTAACTATAAAATATAAATATTTGTAGGTATAAATTAGTAGCTGTAGATCTAACTATAAAATATAAATATTTTAGGTATAAATTAATAGCTGTAGATATAACAATAAAAAATAAATATTTATAGGTATAAATTAGTCACTGTAGGTCTAACTATAAAATATTGAAGGTCGCTGTGGTCGAGAGATAAGGTACTCGCCTCTCAAAGCGATGAACGGAAATGGTGTGGGTTTGAGCCCTGCATGTTTCAAGCGATCCCTGGTATCAAAGAGGTGGAACCAGAGTGCCTGCCTCTTCAATTATCTCCAGTCGTCTTGACTTAAGTCTTGCCACTGGTCCAAGGTAACTCGAGACCAGAAAGTGAGGTTGATGACCAGTATAGCTTCTTCCCCACTATGATCTAAATACAGCGCATATTACATCATCAAGACGAAACTGTCTGATGATGTCGCCATCATCGTTTGCGATGGGCAACTAACTTTTACCCCCCAAAAATATTTATATAGTGAATATCTGGACATTTTATTACCAGAGTGTGCTAAATAATGCCAGTTATCTACTGTTAATATCGGAACAGCCACAAATTCTAATCATATTCATATATCTTAGTAGCAATATAGACCAAGCAGTAAGTACAAATAAAGATATCAAAATTAAAATACAGAAGGCGAGAGGGGCTTTTATTGTCCATTGGGGGACAAATTACAAGTCCAACATAATGATAGATAGAGGGGAGCCAGTGGATGTTATTTATCTAGATAAAGGATATCCTCTATGGAGCTAGAAGAATCAGCCCTCCCACAACGCTATTCAAAGATGTATGCTAGAGGAACATGAAGTCCTGCAACATCCCATTCAAGGGCTGAGAAACAATTTCTCGGGATCAGGTTGTTTGGAGCCAGTCAGTTGGAATGGGCATAGTGGCTGCCGACACTCGTAGAAGCATTCAGACTGTAGAGAAAAGAGAAAGACTGAAGCGATCAAGGAACACCCCGGCAATCCAGTATCCTCAGCAGGGTTGTACGATTTGTGGCAGGGACTGTTACTCGAGGATTTGCCTTTTCAGTCATAGCAGACATTGTTGAAATACAGAAGACAGAGCTGGACAAAACTCACAGGGCACCATGCGCACGGTCTACTGAGACGCCAATGATGATATAGACTACAATCTCAGTGGATGACACGCACCCGCGACAGGAACGACTGGACCCTGAGTTGGAACCCTCTCAAGGGTTCTCTTGGTGAAGAACGGGTCAAACTAAGAACGTTATATATACTAGATTTTAAATAAGCAGATTATCTGGTTTGCAGATTGAACCATGGTACATAAATAGTCAAGGCTCTAAACAGCTACTCAACATACAGAATGGTATCACATTAATTTATATACTGACAATATTTATTCTTCAAACGGAACTTGTTGAATAATTATCAAATGGTTATTTTACTTAGCACTTGTTTGCATTAACAAAAACAGGTCCCCTCTTTTTTTGTTCATGTGACTTGCCTACTGCATTGACACACACAAATTAAATTTAGCTTGTCATTATTTCTACATCAAAATCTAACTTCCAGTTGTAATTTGTCCAGAAGAATTTAAGACATAACAATAGACAGAAACAGGCTCACTGTGGAAGCTACACAAATTAATTAAACAAATGCAGTGCAATCATAAAAATGTGTCTTGTTCGGAGTTTCACTACTATTTGGTAGGAAACTGAGATTTCTGGTTGTTTAGAATTATGTTTAGGGATGGGTAGCGGGAGATTGAGATCGAGCGCAGATGCAGAAGATGTCAAATGAAAAGTACATCATCTTCTTCTTTGGCGTCTGTCCTGAAAAGGACATTGTGTCGTAGTTTATGGCAAGGCTCGATATCTGTGCTTCCTGGCACGACACATCCGTTTACAGCTGGATTTTGTTTGGTACCGGGTTAGCCTTTCTACTGCGATCCCTATTCTTTGAGCCAGACTACACTAGTGCAGACTGTTTCCAGGGCCGCCGCTTGGACGTGGAATAGGGTCTTGATCAGCTATGATTCACTGGCCCTGAAACAATCAGCCAGCTATGAGGTGTTGGCTACTGTCAAGCACCATCCACTGTGCTGCAGTTTCAGCCCAAAAGTAAAATTTTAAGGACGGTGTTTGAAATTATTTTTTTCTATGATAAATGTATGTTCCTTCATTTTCTTACCAAAGTGGTCTAATTTGATCTTACTTTTTATTAGAAAGATCAGGAACAATTTTTTTTGGGTATAAACCTACGTTGTTTGTCCATCGTAATCGAGGAGAACCACTTTGTTAACATTCACTGTTCACATGAGTACAAAGATCGCTAAATAGGCCAATCAGGACCTGTAATTGTCTGTCACGTTTAGTACAAGGAAACAGGACACCTCCCATCACTGCAGTTGAAGAAGGGCTGATGTGAGCCGACTTGCAAAGCGATCGTCTCTGTATAGCCTCATTTATTCTTGATGCCTCATGTCTCTGAACACCCTCAGCAATAGTGATGTGCCAGTCTGTGCGATTCCTGGCAATTCTTTCCCAGTCATCATGGTTAATATCGCACTGAATCAGTGATGTCTTAAGCGCGTCCGTATACCATTTCCGCTTGCTCACTTGTTATTTTGCAGTTCACCATGGAGCAACTCTTTTGGTGGACATTGATCTGACATGCCTACCATATGACCAGTTCATCTCGACTGTACTGCACGCACATATCATGGTGTGTATTCTGGACATGTCCGATCACGCTATAAATTTATATAGTCAGCCTAGATGCATGTGTGTTTTTTTTATTTAAAAAAATCAAAAGCACCATTAACATACTGAGTAGGAACTCTGTAGTCCTCAATTATTGTCCAATTACTTCACTCTATAAAATTCATTCTAATATTGAGATGCTTGTTGTTTTCTACTGTTCTTTGACTTAAACCCCATTAGGGGATGCCATGGGCTAGTGGCTAAGTGACATGGCTCACAACACACAGCTTCCTATCACAGCACCAGCCGTTAACCCAGGGAAGCAAACCCTTAGAAAATGCAGGAGGAAGCAGACCCTTACATAAAATGCATGCTGAAGTCGGATGCACTGGGCCGACAGGTGCAAAATAAAACTATAGTGCAACACGCACCGTCTTGGGGAATAGAGAAATTGGGGGGGGGGGGGGGGGAAGACAACTCCATTAACATAAGGTGCGTTTTCTGGTCCCTGGTACAGGATGTGCTACTCTTAGAATGTAATGCTCTAAAATAGATGTTTCAAGAATGATTTGAAAATGCATATGTCAGAAGATCTAATATACAATTGTGTTCTTCCATAATTCTATCAAATTAAGGAATTTAACTTAAAAAGGCATAAAATACATTTAACAACACTATATACACTAATAAATGCTCTTCATAATAGCAAATAAAGTATTTCTTTTTTACGTTCGCCTTATTTTCTATAATTTTCAAGGTGGTGTGCGTTGCACTGTGGTTTTGATTTTGCGTCTGTCGGCCCAGTACATTCGAATTCAGCATACATTTTATGTAAGGGTCGGCTTCCTCCTGCATTTTCTAAGGGTTTGCTTCCCGGGGGTAACGGCCGGTGCTGTGATGGGGATCGAACCTTCGGGTTGTGAGACGTGTCATATAACCACTAACCCACGATGACCAATAAAGTAGTATGTTCATTTGTGTAATTATAAAACTTCTTTAAAATGGAAAACTCTCACGTTTAATCTAGTTGAGCGCTGAATTTTTGGTGCATGCATGTCAATGGTTAGTTAAATGCTAACACCAAGGTGTGACGTCCTTCGCGTCAACCCTTTTCCACCCATATCTAGCATAGGATTGTGTGTGGGATCAAAATGTTTTGCAGTGCATGTGCTGGAGAGGTAAGGGCCCCAAAGCTGACTGCTAGAGTCAGGGTCAGCGACCCAGAGCTCCGAAGACTCTTCTGTACCTTCATTTGGTGATCCTGGATAACAGGCTGCAACAGGTTAGACTGGCTAAGGAGAAGGGATCGAAGAGGGAAGGCTAATCGCTACTCAAAACTGTCAACTGAAGTCAGATGTGTTGGACCTACAGGTGAAAATATCACAGTCAAGCTGTAAACTACGACATAACACATCCGTTCTCCTGACAACATCCTGCTACTTGCATAGCCCTTTTCAGGGGTTGGTAGTGGGAGCTTGAGAATGAACGATGAAAAAGAAAGAAAGATGATGCGACACACAAGCCAAAGCACGGTGCTCATTTCTTGCTTCTTCTTCTTTCCTCTTGAACACTGACCAACATAGCAGCCAGCGGCTTTGTGGAATCATAGGACAGCAACAACATTTTACGAAACTAATGCATCTAAAATAATGCATCTTTTAATTAATAACAATTTATCATAACATAGTATTACAAATACATTTTAGGAGTCTCTCTCAGACGTACATCTAGCACATATTTAATATATGTTTAATGTTTAGCATAAAAAATTAGCTATCTTTGTCCTTCTGAACGCCACCACCGTTAAATCGCGAAAGAAATGTTCGTTCAGTCACCATGGTCGTGCAAACAATAAACGTGGTAAAACAGCTGATCATACACCGTTTTAATCAAATATAACCAAACCGGGATACCGTAGAAATATACATTTTGTTATGATGAATACGTCCCTTTCATCTACACAAGTTATTTACTGGTCAAAGTCTTTTGTGTTAGATTACAAACAGATTTGAAATGATTTATCTTATTCTTTTTGCGAGGACTGAAGTTAAGTTGTTGCAAAAGATCTTTGTAGTGTTGATCTATTTAGTTTGTTTATACAGATGGAGTAAAATATGTTTTTAATGTAAACTAACAGTTGTGTTGATATTATAAAAGAAAAGTATCGATACTTTGTTGTGAATTCAATGGATTTACTGAGGAGCAACATTACCTAATCATTGAGTCTAAATGTTTGTGCTTTGTTTTCATAAATATTCACCTTCATCTTCTTGTATCTCAGAAATGAACACACACACAACAAAAAGAACAAGTTCTTTATTCATTTATGTCTCTACACACACAACAGTCATATTTATTGACCAAAAACAGAAAGGTTACAGGCTCTCAAATTCAACAACCCCAGTAAAACGTGACATACTCAAAATGTTGGTGGCGCAAAATTTGCATTTCAATTTTTAATGCGGTCTGGTAAAGATTACAAACCTGCTTTACAAAAACCGCGTTTTGGGTAGATCTACAATTTGGCAGAAAGCTGTTTGTATACGTCACGTGTTCTAAAAACCATTTTATGTGCTTCATCAAAATATGGATTAGTTTCCTTTCTAACATTCTCCATCCATGCCTTGACAATTGGCGACTTTTCGTACAAACTCTCCTCGTGGCAAGCATACATCTGCATCAGCTCACAGGTTCCAAGCAAATCAGCAATAGACAACTCCTCGCCTCCAATGTAAGGCCCATTCACCAGGAAGTAAGATTCGAGGAAACCCACCACTTTGGTTACTTTTTCTCTGTACATGTTTACTTTTTCCTGGTTGACTGGTTTTCCTGTAGCTCTGGGAATAATAAGCTGCAACAGACAAGATTGTATATCATCAAAAACATAACCTGTTAGTTTAGTTTTCTTTCCACTTATGCCGTTGAGCGTAGTGGGGAGATTCAGTCGTCTGTCCTGCACCAAGTGCGTTGTGAGCTTGTTGTGTCGTTGTACAATCACTCTTTTGTCATCTATTAACCTCCTCTTGTCCAGTAGCCAGATATACCAGCCTTGTAAGCCATCAGTGGAAGTTGATGAGGGTCCATTCAAACGAGATGATCGAACCAGTGTTTTGTCTGGAAATGTACTCTGCACAAGATATAGTGCCGACCATACTTTAAATGTCTTCAGCACATGAGTTGCAGCGGTCAGTGACCCATAGCTAACTGCTAGCGCCAGGGCCAGCGAGCCAGAGCTGCCAGGACCCTTCTACACCTCCACGCGGTGATCGTGGATAACAGGCTGTAATGTAGCAGACTGGCTAAGGAGAAGGGATCGAAGAGGGAATGGTAACCCGGTACTAAATAAAATGCTTGCTGAAGTTGGATTGAAAGGTGCAAATATTGCAGTCAAGGTGTAAACTACGACACAACACATTCCGCTCACTGGACTACATTCTGCTACTTAGATCCGTGACAGGGTTTAGTAGTGGGAGATTGAGAATAAATGAAGCCAGCCAAATGTCTTCATTTCTGAGTCTGTCGTTCCTGGTGACACAGATGACCTTCCTAAAACACTAAATTTAACACGTCAAAGTTCTGCTCTCACGCGCCTTTGACAGGAGACATGTTTGACACTGGTAGTACAGGAGACATGTTTGGCATTGGTAGTACAGAGTCAGCATAAATATACCGTTAATCAGCTATTGCTATGTTGTCAAACTAATGCTCGGGTACCTAAGCAGTGGTGACAGTTGATAAATCACAGCAAATGCTTTCTGGCACCCAATCTCAATTTCCCTGTCTGTCGAAAAATACTGCCCAAATACCTGAACTCATGGGCCTATTGAAGAGCAATACCATTTACACTTATGTTGAGTGGCATAGCTTTTCTGCTGATACTAATAGTTTCCATAGGTGTTACTCAAATATTGGGACGATGAGGCTAACGTCTGGTCAAGCAAAACACACTGATCAGACAATGTTAGCCAGGGTTAGGAGAAATATACTGACTAAGACCCTCGCCTGATTTCTTCGTTGGTCACCCTGGCTAACAAGGTAAGGTTCGATGTGATCCTGCAGTAGTGAGCGACACGCAGATGAGAAGCCAAGCATAGCACAACCGCCTGTAGGACCCCGGTCCACCTTCATCAGCACACTCGAGATATGAGGGAGACTACTGCAACCCGCCACTTAACGTCCTTATTCAGGGCGCACAAAAGAGTAACCCACTCATTGTGGGCGTTCGCAAACAACAACTCAAATATTAGTTCTTCTTCTTCGTCGTTCATTCTTAATCTCCCGCTACCAAATAGCTGCAAATAGCAGAATATTACCTGGAGAACGGAATGCATTGTGTCGTAGTTTACAGCTTCGCTGCAAATTTGCACCTTTCGGTCCAAAACATTTGACTTTAGCAGGCATTTTTGAGTACCGGATTTGCCTTCCCTCTACGATCCCTTCTCCTTAGCCAGTCTGTTATCCAGGATCACCACGTGGAGGTATAGAAAGGTCTTGGCAGTTCTGTTTCACTGGCCCTGACGCTACAAGTCATCTTTGGGTTACTGACTACTGCAGCTCATGCACTGCTCAAGATCTTGATCCCAAATATTAGTTCAGATGTTACCAGACTGGTGGAAAAACCCTAAAGCAGATACGGGAATTTACGTACATGATAAGTGTCTTTACTGAACGACGGCAGACTGGACAGAGATATAGAGAATAGAATTCAAAAGGCAAACAAGGTGCACTACTCGCTAGCATCGGTACTAAAACATCCAAGTGTCACTATGTCCACTAAACAGACTCTGATAAACATACTGATCATCCCTACATTATGTTATCAGTGTCAAACTTGGGCCCTATTAGATAGGCTCACAAGTAAGATGGAGACCTGGGAGATGCGCTGTGGACGAAATGCAGCACGAAAGACAATTGGCGACAAAGTTTATAACAGCATGTTGAAGAAAATTGTGGGGACTACATCAGTTATATTGATGAGCAAAAAATAAAATGGTTTGGACATTTGACAAGGATGGAATATGATTAATCTTCTGCCAGAAAAGCAAGTGGTCATTTTCACAGACGCCCTCGCAGTGTTAATAGCGCTCAAGAACCAGCACAAAAATGAACTCGCTCGAACGCCTGTCCCAGTGTTTAAAAAAAAAGCACAGTCCAGTGGATACCAGCCCATTGCAACAATCCAGGCAACGAGGAGGCAGACAGACTCGCCAGAGAGGGAGGAATGCTGCAGCAGAGTGATACAGAAATCACATACAATGAGACAAAAGCATTCATCAGGGCTACATACAGTGCAAAATGGAAAAAGACCACCCTGGCCACAAAGAGAGCGATGCCTACCATCAACTCTCCAGGCGAGACCAGGTGATAAATCTCCGGCTACGCACCTTTTACAACAGACTTAGATGCCATCTATACAACAAGTTCAAGATTGGCACTACAAACCTTTGTGCCTGCGGCACAGCCCCCATGAAGGCAGAACATATTTTGCAGTCCTGTCCACTGTATACCGACAAAAGAAGTAGCATTTGGCAACAGCCAGTGTCCTTACACGAGAAGATGTACAGAAGCGTACAGAGCCTTGAGTCGAACGCTGCCTTTGTTAGAGTCATTGAAGTTGAGGTCTGAAGATGAACGAGGAAGAAGAAGAAGAATCTTCTGCGAAATCATACTACATGGAGATTTCAGGACTACGAGCAAGAGATTGACCCCGGCGACAATGGATAGAGAGGAACAAAAAACAATTCAAAATGTCGGCAGCACAAGCCTGACACCTAGCACAAAAGTCTATGCATACCTCCTCTCTTGTGACACCACAAAGCAAAAGCTGTAGGACAGAAGAAGTAGAATAGGTATGATACTAGCTAAAGCAGACGTTCAGAAAATAAGAAGCAAAATAAACTAACAAACAAGTTCCTGTCCACGACAGGGGGAGGGATTGTACTACAGTATTATGTGGTGACTACAATTGGGGCTAAAGATACACAGAGACAAAACACTGGTTTTTGTTGTTGTTTTTTGTGTGTGTATGTTCACCTCATTTCTCTATTTCCCAAGGTGGTGTGAGTTGCACTATGTTTTTATTTTGCGCCCGTCGGCCCAGTGCATCTGGCTTCAGCACGCGTTTTATGTAAGGGTCTGCTTCCTCTTGCATTTTCTAAGGGTTTGCTTCCCCGGGGTAATGGCCGATGCTGTGAAACCCAGCACTTTAGGATTGTGAGCCATGTCACTTAACCACTAGCCCACGCCACCCCCAAACACAGGATCTAAAAATAAATGCAATTAACAATGATAGAATTGGGTTGGGAACCGCCCACCTTCAGAATGTAGAGGAGTCTTTCACATACCTTGGCAGCAATATAGACATATTAGGAGGCACAGGAAATGATGTTCAGTTAAGAATACAGAAGGCGAGAAAAGCTTTCACTGCATTGAGGAATTTATGGAAATCAAATAAAAATAAAATTCAACACCAAAATTCAAATCTTCAACTCCAACGTAAAATCCGTTCTTTTATATGGTTCTAAAACATGGAAGACATCATAGGTACTTATGAAAAAGGTACAGACTTTCGTAAATAGTTGTCTGCGCAAAATACAAGGGTAGAAATGGTACGACAAGATCACCAGCATGGAACTGATGGGGAAAACGGCCAGTGGAGCATGAAATACGGAGGAGATGATGGCGATGGATTCGCCACATATTACGGAAACCAGTGGATAACATTACCAGACAAGCTCTGTTCTGGAATCCACAGGGCAAGAGAAGTAGAGGAAGACAGAGACACTCATAGAAGAGGGAACTGGGAGCAAATGTAAAGGCAGCAAACATGACGTAGACAGAATTGGCTCATGATAGGAAGACTTGGTGAGTATTTGTTGAGGACCTATCCTCCACAGGGAACTGACAGGTTGATTGTTTGAATACTGTTTTATGGGTGCATGTCTTGGACAATGAATACACAACCAGATAATCATTTGTAACAATACACTAAGTATTTCTGCAGAAATAATAAACAAAACAACAAGCCAATGTTCAATCAATCAACAGGATCAAGATGCTGAGCAGTGCATGAGCTGCAGTGGTCAGCGACTCATAGCAGACTGCTAGTATCAGGGCTAGCGAGCCAAAGCTGCCAAGACCCTTCTACACCTCCACACGGTGATCCTGGATAACAGGCTGCAACAGGGCAGACTGGCTATGGAGAAGGGATCGAAGCGGGAATGCTAACTCAGTACTCAAAAAATGCTTGCTGAAGTCGGATGTGTTGGACCGAAAGGTGCAAAAATATCGCAGTCAAGCTGTAAACTACGACACAACGCATTCCGTTCTTTGGACTACATTCAGCTACTTAAGCCCTTTCAGGGTTTGGTACCGGGAGATTGAGAATGAACGAAGCCAAGCCAAGCCAATCAATCAACGACGCTGCTCCTCTCGGTGCATTGGTCATTGATCACATGTCGCCAGCATTCATGGTCCTCCTCTTTCTGCCTCTCTCCGGGTGTAATTATTTAACCTTAGTTCCTAGTCACATTCTCTTATCCATGTATTTTTGGGTCTACCTATCTCTCTCTTTTCCCCTGTGGACTCCATGTAAAGGCCTGTCTGGCTATGTATGACAATGCCTTCCGTAGTATATGTACTTTCCAGTCCTATTTTCTTCGCTTAATTTGTTGTTGGCTCCTTTCCCACAAGTCATCCTTCCTCATCATGTCCAGCCACTTTATGCCCATTATCCTTCGTAGGCTTCTGTTAATGAAGGACTGGAGTCCTTGTTGTTTCGCATTGGTCGTTCTCCATGTTTCCACTCCATACAGCAGCACTGACTTGCCACTGGTATTAAATATTCTAACTTTGGTGTGTATCTTGATTTCTCTAGATCTCCATATGTTGTTTAGTGTCAGCAATGCCTCGCTCTTGCCTTTCCAATTCTGGTCTCTGCATCTGCACCCCCTGACGTGTCAATTGTGCTGTCTAAATAAGTAAAGGCATCCACCTGTTCCAATGGCTCTCCCTCCATCATGATTAAAAAGTAAGGACCATGTCCTTTGCAGAACGTCGCTTCTTACAACCCCCAACCTATTTGGCGGGTATAAGTTTCTTGGCAATTGTGCAGTACGGTAGGTTGCCATTACTTTCCGTACATGGAGGAGCGAAAAAAACCCAGGTCTGCCAAACTCTATACGAGCGTGATTCGAACCGGATGCGTTGGGATTCACCCCTTCACTCCTAAACCGTGCATCCTCCATCCATCAAGGTTGGTTTTGTTCATGTCGATATTATGTCCCAGTGTGGCTGATTATTCTTTCACCATGTTGTGTTTCTCTTGCATTTGGCTATGACTGTGTGACAAAAGTACCAGACCACTGCGTAATCAAGATCCTCCAATTGTAACCATAATGTCCACTGAATACTAGTTCTCTTTCCATAATTTAATGTCTTCATTATCCAATCTAGTTTATGCCTGAAAGAACAACAAACAACAAAGAAAACCTTACCAATTGTTGAAACAACCGAGCAGAAAATCCTCTGGTGTTAGCATGGTGCCAGTGAAGATACTCTTCGACTCGGGCCTGTTTTTTCAAATTGTTCTGGGGAAACCAGTGGTCAGGTAGGTCATACTTCCGAATGATGTACTTGAGTATGGCGGCACTGAAATAAACATCAACAAAACATGGAGCTATTATTTGTAAACACTCACAGAAAGGTTGTTTTTGTTTGATAAGTCAAATAGAGTGTTGGACATATGCTTCAACAAATAGAGTGTTGGACATATGCTTCAACAAATGGAGTGTTGGACCTACCTATGCTTCAACAAATGGAGTGTTGGACATATGCTTCAACAAATGAAGTGTTGGACATATGCTTCAACAAATGGAGTATTGGACCTATGCTTCAACAAATGGAGTGTTGGACCTACCTATGCTTCAACAAATGGAGTGTTGGACCTATGCTTCAACAAATGGAGTATTGGACCTACCTATGCTTCAACAAATGGAGTGTTGGACATATGCTTCAACAAATGGAGTGTTGGACATATGCTTCAACAAATGGAGTGTTGGACATATGCTTCAACAAATGGAGTATTGGACCTACCTATGCTTCAACAAATGGAGTGTTGGACATATGCTTCAATAAATGGAGTGTTGGACATATGCTTCAACAAATGGAGTGTTGGACATATGCTTCAACAAATGGAGTGTTGGACATATGCTTCAACAAATGGAGTGTTGGACATATGCTTCAACAAATGGAGTATTGGACCTACCTATGCTTCAACAAATGTAGTGTTGGACCTATGCTTCAACAAATTAAGCGACAGGGAAGTTGAGTTATGTGCCTCTTGGGTACCTCCCCAAAAAGACTTTACAAGTCACATATGATCCAAAGAGTATGATCCAGAAGCAAAAGAACAACAGTATGATCTATTATAACCCCTAGGTCCCTTTCCTTATCTCTTTCTTATATTGTTCTCCCCCATTCTGTAATTATGTTCCATATTGGATCTGCCCATGTGGATGACTGTACATTTATCTACATTAAATTCCATTTACAGACCATTCTAGAATTTTATCTAAATACGACCTCAATATATCCACTTCTGCTTTAGACGAGACAATTACTGCATAGTTTTGTGTCATCAGCAAATTTTGCAATCATGGATCCTATATCAATGTCCAAATCGTTCATATATATCAAGAACAAAATTGGTCCCAACACCATTTTAACTTTTGAAATAATCTTTGATGCAGTACTCTATTAAACGCCTTTGCAAAATCTAGATAAATAACGCCCACTGGCTCCCCTTTATCTATCATTTTAGTAACCTCCTCCATGAATTCTAATTTAATTTAAGAAAATTAAAGTTAACAGCTTGTGTTGAATTATCAGCTACTAAGAAAAAGGAAACAAATACAGATTGGACTGAACACACTCAACAGTTCAGATAGTGGAGTAAATATTAACAGATATTAATAATTAGATTGAGCATGAGCTCCTGGTTTATAATCATTTACTGTAATGGTATACAATAATTTAATGTGATGGTTTACAATAATTTAATGTAATGGCTTACAATAATTTAATGTAATGGTTTACAATCATTTACTGTAATGGCTTACAATAATTTAATGTAATGGCTTACAATAATTTAATGTAATGGTTTACAATAATTTAATGTAATGGTGTATAATAATTTAATGTAATGGTTTATAATAATTTAATGTAATGGTTTATAATAATTTAATGTAATGGTTTACAATCATTTACTGTAATGGCTTACAATAATTTAATGTAATGGTTTACAATAATTTAATGTGATGGCTTACAATACTTTAATGTAATGGTTTACAATCATTTAATGTAATGGTTTACAATCATTTAATGGCTGTACACCACAACATAAAAGGATTGTGAAGCACTACATTAAGGGATTTTGATCCATTATATTAAAGGAATGTGAGCCACAACATTAAAGGAATGTGAACCACAATATTAATAGTTTGTCCAGGAATGGTTCAGGCAACAGCCATATGCTTTCACTATTTTTCAAACGATAAACACGTTTGCACAACAGACATGAAATTAATTTATCACCTTTCAGTCAGTCGAAAATTATCATCTTCAATAACAGGAACAAGTCCAAAAGGATTGATTTTCTTGTACTCATCACTTTTGTGTTCACCTGTAAGACAAATCAACATTTAAAACAAATAAAAACACACACGTGTCAATCAAACATTTGATTTGTAACACAAATACAAATTTTAAACAAATACATACATACATTCATCAATCTAATATTCGTATGTAACCAATAAATCGCTTTACTTGTTTATCCCCAGTAGGGCGAAAGTACCGGAATTGAGACAAGTTAACACGTTTAAATACCTGGGCACATACATAATATCAGATTGAAGATGCAATTATGAAATAAAATGCAGAATAGCTCATGCAAAGTCGGTCTTCCAGACCATGTAGTGAATCTTTTGCAACAAAACTTTGTTGCTTGAACTGTTTATTTTGCATTCGTCTTATTTCTCTATTCCCCAAGGTGGTGTGGGTTGCACTGTGTTTTTATTTTGCACCTGTGCATCCGACTTTGGCATGCATTTTATGTAAGGGTCTGCTTCCTCCTGTATTTTCTAAGGGTTTGCTTTCCCGGGGTAACAGGTGGTGCTGTGATTCTGGAGCGAACCCAGCACCTTCGAATTGTTAGTGGTGTCATTTAACCACTAGCCCACGCTGTCCCCGTATCTGGAACTCAGAGAGTTCTTGGATGCTGCGTGGAACCAGTACTGACATATGGCAGTGAATCATGGACAATCAGCAAGCAAGCTCTTAGATCCTTGGAAGCAACGGAGATGTGGTTTTTACAGAAGAATGCTGTGGATCACATAGACTACAAGGAAGACTAATGATACAGTACTCGAAGAGGCACAAACACAAAGACAACTCATTGCAAGGATCAGAACAAGGCAGTTGTCCCTTTTCGGGCATGTTATGAGAAGAGGTGGCATGGAGCACGTTGTGACAACGGGAAATATAACAGGAAAGAGAGACAGAGGAAGGCAGAGAGAGAAGATGTTGGACAGCCTGAGAGAATGACATGGGCGACAATCAACAACAGAGTTGGTAAACGACACATGTGATAGAAGTGGGTGGAGGTTCATGATCGCCAACTCCAACCAGCAGGGCACTGGATGATGATAAGGGCGTTATGTGGCTCTTTTCATCTTTACAGATGATTTTAGGCGGGTAAAAGTCTCATTTGGCAAACGTTCTATCCTGAGTCATCTGTTCAAGTTCTCAGTTACATGAGTGTTTTGGTTTATCTCACTTCTCCAACACTGGGGATACCAGAACAAAGCCTGTCTAATGTTATCCGCTGATTTCCTTAATGTGTGTCTTATCAATCCACAGTGTCTTCTTCTCACCACCTATTCCAATGTTTTGTTTTCAAACAGTTCCACACTAATGACCTTATTACACCACAGATGGGATCTTCTTCGTTCGCTCTCAATCTCCCAATACCAAGCCCTGAAAAGGCTTTGCAGGTAGCAGAATGTAGTTCTGAGAACGGAATGCGCCGCTGTGTCGTAGTTTACAGCTTGACTGCAATATTTGCACCTTTCGGTCCAACACATCCGACTTTAGCAGGCATTTTTGAGTATCCGGTTGCTTTCCCTCTTCGATCCCTTCTACTTAGCCAGTCTGCTCTGTTGTAGCTTGATATCCAGAATCACCGTGTGGAGATGTAGAGGGGTCTTGGCAACTCCGGCAGTCAGCTATGGGTCGCTGACTGATACAGCTCATGTGCTGCTCAGCTTCTTCATCACACAGATGGGATCAATATGCTGAGCAGTGCATGAGCTGTAGTGGTCAGTGACTCAAAACTGACTTGTAGCGTCATGGTCAGCAACCCAAAGTTGCCAAGACCCTTCTTCATCTCCATGCGATGATCCTGGATAACAGGCAGTCTAGCTAAGAAGAAGGGAGCGAATAGGGAAGGCTAACCCAGTACCAAAAAATGCTTGCTGAAGTTGGATATGTCGGACCGAAAGGTGCAAGTACCGCAGTCAAGCGATAAACTTTATATATATGGCACAGTCAACAGTGCATTTCATTTTCTGGACAACTTCCTGCTACTTACAAAGCCAGGGCGAAGTCTCAATGAAGATCGGGACATGTCCGTGCGCCAATCAGCCAGCATCTGCCACATCTACTGGAGGACCTGGTCTGCCAGGAGTTTCTGTACTGTAGTGTTTGCCTCACCTATAGTCGAATATGTTACCCCTATAGACTGGTTAACGTTTGTTTGCGCCAGTTGCTCGCCATTTGCCAGAGCCGCGTTAGTGGAAACAGGGGGTACCACGTGAAGGTGTGGTTGGCTTGGTTGCAGGTATTTCTCATTATTTAATTTAAACCTATTGCAATCATTAAATACCAACCAGGCCTATGACGTCTGTTAGTAAGTTTGGATCTGCCGTCTGACGTCGAAGGGAATCATCATAAAATTCATAGATAAACATCCGGATAATAAAATGAGAGAAAATATTTCAAAATAAACTTTTAATACCTTTCCTCAAAGCTATAGGTTTAGCTTCAAATGCAACATTATTCATTCGCAAGAAAATGTAAATTGCCCTTGACGGTTGTGACAGCAGATCGAAATAATACCGAAGAGACATTTTTGAGTTTAATAATTATAGACAAAGTCCAAACTTTGAAGCAGAAATTTGTTAGGCTCTCATGTTAAAAAAATTACAAATTCTCTAAGACTGAAAGTTGTTTTCGCGCACAGAAAAGACGTTCTATGATACCCAGTAACGTCAATATCTAATTCTTTAAAAAAACAAATGAATGTTCTTAGATGAACAACTTGGATTTAAACAAAACAGTGGAACATGAGAAGCAATATTCTCCTTACGAACACTAGCAGAAAAATATATAGAGGTACAGAAAACATACGCAGACGATGAGTGATTCTATCAAACAATACAGAAGTTTCATCATCATCAGGTGCCTTGGGGTTGGCGATCATGGACCTCCATCTGTTTGTATCACCTGTTTATTTTACCAACTCTGTTGTTGATTGTCGCCCGTGCTGCTCTATCAGGCTGTCCAGCGTCTTCTCTCTCGGCCTTCCTCTGTCTTTATTTCCTGTTGTCACAATGTGCTCCCAGCCGCCTCTTCTCATACAATGCCCAAATAGGACAACTGCCCTTTTCTGAGCCTTGCAATGAGTTGTCTTTGTGTTTGTGCCTCTTCGAGTACTGTATCCTTAGTCTTCCTTGCAGTCCATGGGAGCCGCTGCATTCTTCTGTAAAACCACATCTCCGTTGCTTCCAAAGATCTACGCGCATGCTTGCTGATTAACCATGATTCACTGCCATGTCAGTATTGGTTCCATGTAGCATACACGGACTCTCTTTCTCAGTTCCAGTGACAAGATTTTGTTGCACAATATTTCCTTCATGGTCTGCAAGACCGATTTTGCTTAGATCAGATGGCTTAGATCATCTAATTGTAGCCATAAGCCCAGATGCAGCAAATATCAAAACCTCTCTGTAAACATAAACAAAACAAAGATAAATCACCCCTGACAAAACAAGAAATCAACATAAATTCAAATTCCGAGATGTAGAAATAGAACATGTCACAAACTTTGAGTATTTGGGCTCCATAATTAAAAAAAAGAAGGAAGTTGCCCAGCGCAAGCGATGATGTCAACGTCATCAGGTGGGTTTATCTTGCTCTGTATTAGGATTATAGTGAGTAAGAAACTTCGCTGGTCATGAACCTCACTGTGTGGTCCCGAATTACCTTGGGCCAGTGGCAAGATAATAAGTTGAGACATCTGAAGGTAGTCCAGGAAGTAGGCACTCTAGTTCCACTAAACCAGGGGCCGCTTGAAATCTACAGGGACTCAAACCCCCTTAACGACACCCCTAACATAATTAACAGCAATGATGACTGTTCAAAGAAAATTCAGGAGATTGGCAATGGCAATGCAGAGGATACACAACCCGAGAAAACTATAGCAGGATACCAGTAAATCAACCAAAGTGAACATTTTGAGGGCCTGTGTTTTTCCTGTGCTAGAATACAGCTGCAAAACACGGACAGTTACCCAAACCCCAAGGAAGAGAATCGAGTTCAAATACTGTACAAAAGTCTTCAGAATACCATGAACCAAAACCAGAAGAATACAGACATTTGACAAGAGTTGGGCATAGAGGAGAACTGGCTCATAAATTCCACCATGACCAGACAATTTAAATACTGTGGCCACATCAAAAGACACAAGTCTTTAGAAAACGATAATGGATGGTATAGTGCCGGTCAAGAAAGGCAGAGTCAGACCAAGAGAACGATGGCACCAAGATGTCAATGAATGCCTGGGCATGATTTGTGCAGGATGGAGATTTGGCAAGAGATCGAGTTGCTTTCAGCTGGTCTGTCATGGAAGTAACTTTCTCCATAGGACATGCTACATGATGATGATGATCAAAAACATTTATGTATGCTTTATAGACTACAAAAAGGCATTTGACAGAGCTCAGCAATGATGTGTACTGTCCCTTGACTGTTTAAACAAGTCACTCACAAATTAAAAACCAGGGTGATCATATGTTTGTATACTTGCCATTACTGTATTAAGAATCATCCTAATGCCCAGTGGCAAAGGCCTTGGGGGTCTCCTGCTATTCCTGATGAAGTTTACAAAGGAGGCCATATGCTGCTGAACAATCTTACATACCTCTTTTTGTTCAATTTGAGATGCCAGTTATATGTCACAGACAATTTGCCTGGAAGACACTAACATTGTGCACATGTGCAAACACAAGGGCAATCATCAATCTTGTGGTAATCACAGGGGAATCTTCATCCTATCGATCACGGGAAAAATATTAGCTTGAGTCTTGCTCAACCACTTAACTTAACTTCATTATACTGGTTTAGAAGGCTATACAGAGTTTGTATTCAACCATTTTATTCCACTCCACCGATACTAAAATCAACTGTGAGCATCCAATCTATTTTTGAATGCACTGACATTACCTACACCACATCATGTGACAATGTATTCCAAACCTTCACCCCTCTCCGACTAAAAAGAATTGTCCCTAATATCTAATCTGGACCTGTCTTTAAACAATTTAAAGCTGTGCCCTCTTGTTCTTGCAGCCGATTGTATTTTGAAAAACTTGTAATAGTATAATTTATCCAACTCATCTCGAGCAGAATCTATTAGCGGAACAATTGACATGATATTTCTCTCTCTTTCGCCTTCTATCACCCAGGGGTGCATAGGCCATCAATCAACGCTCGCCAAGCAGCTCTGACCTGTGCAATCTTTTCCATTTCCTTCCAGCTTTTTCCTGTTTTATTTACTTCTGCATCCAGATCTCGTTCCCATGTATTGCTTGGTCCGCCTATGCCTCTCCTTCCCTGGGGGTTCCATGACAGGGATTTTCTGGTGATACTAGCCTGGGGCCAAGAATCTTTCTCAGGCATCTGTTGACAAAACCCTGCAGTCTCCTGTGATTGCCCTTGGTTAACCTCCAAGTTTCGGCTCCCTACAGCAAGACTAGCTTCACATTTGAATTGAAAATCCTTATTTTTGTCTTCCTTCTTATTCCCTTGGAGTTCCATATGGATTTCAACATTACAAACGCAACTCTTGCTTTTTGTATCCTTGTTTTTATGTACTCGTCTGTCCCTCCTTTCTTGTTGATGATACTTCCTAGGTAAGTAAATACCTCTACCTTTTGCATTGGTGTTCCTCTCAGCCGGATTGGTTCTGTGTTTGCTACATTGACCCTAATTATTTTTAATTTTGACATGATATTTGCAACCCATCAAATCCAAGAGACATGTCAAGAGCAGCATCATGACTTTTGTTGACCTGACCAAGGCCTTTGACACTGTCAACAGGGACAGACTTTGGAAAATCACGGAGAAATTCGGTTACCTCGTAAAATTCATCATAGTTGCCCTTCAGTTTCATGATGGCATGTCGGCTCGCGTACGGAATGATGGTGAACTGTCTGCAGTCTTCCTGGTCATAAACTCTCTTTATCATGAATTTTGCTGCCATTCTCTCTGATACTACACGTGGCTGTGACACTGGCGTACATATCAGATACAGTACGGATGAGCAGCTGTCCAATCCAAGGCGCCTAAGGTCCCCCACAAAGGCGAAAGAAGCGATGATCTCAGATATCATCTTTGCTGATGACTGCGATACTCTGAACAAGACATGCAGTTTTCACATGCATGCACTAATTTTGGTCTTACCATCAACACCAAGATCAATGGTAATGTAGGAGTCCTCATTCCTACTCTCTTCATAAATGATATACCCGATAGCGGAAAATCATTCAAAGAAAGTATCATGTGCTCTACATGCAGACAACTTCGTAATGTGAAGTGCTTCAGAAAAGATCAACAGTAAAAAAAAGAGAATGTAAACAGAACTTTACACCATTGGAAAGTGAGTTACAGACTGGGGAATATAGATTAATATCTCAAAGGCGGTAACAACATGCTTCTCACTGTCAAACACCAAGGAAGAAACACAACGTAATATAAATGGCAAAGAGGTTGTGCAAGAAAATATCCGTGTGTGTTGAGTAAAAAATGGGCAAGGGACTCACATGGAGGGAACACACACAGAAGATAGAACAACAATCAACAAGAAAATAGGTTTAAGAGAACCAGCTTCATCCATATATCAAACCACCCACATCACAAATATAGAAACCCAATACCCAGCCAGCTTGCAGAAATGTTTCGAATGTCCACAATTAGTAGGTCAACTCTTTTGTGCGCCCTTAAATGGACGTAAAGTGACGAGTTATAGCTTTCCTCACATCCCTAATGTGCTAATGAAGGTGGACCGGGGTCCTCCACATGGTTGTGCTTTGTTTGGCTTCATTTGCGTTTCGCTCACTACTGCAGAGATCACGTCGATTTCTCACCTCGTTAGCGAGGCTGCCATGAAAACAGCCTGTTTCCAGGGAGGCCTACAAGGAAGCCGAGGTAAGGGTCTTGACCAGTATGTTTTGGCTGACCCTGACTAGAATGTCTGTTGGTGTTATCGGTGTTATTGTGCTCTTTTAATCTGTTATGATTTTCACGGAATAAAATAGGAGGCATTACTTTCGGTTAGATCGCCACACACTAAAACAAAATGATATTTTAACACACTAAAGAAAAATACATTGGTCCAGATCTTGTATATTTATTTTATTTTAAATAAAATAAAATGACGGACAGATCAACCCATTTAAAAAGGTGTTTTTGTTAATAAACATCAAAATGAACAGTAATGTGAAAAGATGCCACACAATTATTTTATGAGTGCAAGTAATCAATATTACCAGCATTCTTACTTTCATTTTCTCACTGGGTTCAAAATATTGTCATAGACAGGAGAGGAGTGAAGAATAAGCTAGCCAATTAAATGCTCCCAATGCAAGCGTTTCATATAGTCTATGACAGTTGAGTTAAATTCCTGGTCTTTATGTGGTAGACCTATTTAAACTAACAGGAGACGGGGTGATGTGGTGCCTTATAACCCAATCCTGGGGGTCTCTGTGGCGGAGTGGTCAAGCTGTTTGCCTCGTGTTCAGATGGTCAGGGTTTGAATTCGAACTGTGACGACTGGTTGATGATGGCAATTTTTCCGAAAATCCCTGGGTTCATCACTGGAGATACAGAGTTTGTGCTTTCTGTGATGCTCTCATGAGGCATGATGTTGTTCTGCGGAGAGAGAAAGAGCCTTATGGGGAAACCCGCGGTGATGAAGTCGAGCCTTTGCCTTTAACCAATCCTATGGGTGGATGAGACCTGTTAGCCAGGAGAGCAGTTTATCTAAAACAGTGCTCTTCAATCTGGGTGCTACCGCACTCTAGTGGGCGATTTTAGCTTTCAGGTGGGCAGTAGTAAAATAATTAGATGCTGTATTAAAAACATAAATTGAAAAAACTATGGCAGAATACCAGCAAACCAACAAAAGTGCTAATTTTTTAGAATCTGTGTTTTTGACATAGCAGCATTTGGCTGTGAAACACAGACAGTTACCCAAACCTCTTGTTTTTCAAGTCAAAATGCTGTAGAAAAGTCATCATAATATCTTGTACCAAAAAAAAAGAAGAATGCAGACATTAGACATGAGCTAGGCATAGAGGAGAAAACTAGTTTATAAATTTAATCATGAACAGAACATTTAAATATTTTGGTCACATCAAAAGCCATAACTGTCTTGAGAGAACGGTAATGGAGGGCATGGCGCCGGGCAATAGAGGCAGAGGCAGACCAAGAAGTCAATGGCACCAAGATGTCAAGGAATGCTTGGGAAATACTCTGGAGCTGCCAAAGACAGATGTGTTGGAACGAAAAGTGCAGATAGTGCAGTCAAGCTGTAAACTACCGACACAATGCATTCCGTTCTCCGGACTATATCCTGCTACTTGCACAGCTCTGTTCAGGGCTTGCCAGCAGAAGATTGAGAATGAATGCAGCAGAAGAAGATGACTCTGGAGCAGGCTGGAGATTTGGCAAGAGATCGAGTTTCTTTCAGACTAGCTTTGATGAAAGAGGCATTCTGCAAAGGACATATTACATAATGATTAAAAATAAACAGACTCAGCGGACAATCACAGAATTTTCTTCAATTTTGATTTTAGTGGGCGGTAAGGAAAATTTTATCTTACGAAAGTTATAAAAGTGGGCGCCAGGTACATATAGGTTGAAGAGCCCTGATCTAGAAGGACAACTCATGAGACCATCTGCTGTCTTACAGGTGAGATAATGGCATATTAAAAAAACTAGAGGCAACCTGAGACGTCCTGGTAGATGAAACTTGTCAACTTAAAATGCAGCTTGTCTAGGAGTAAAGGTAAAGGTCAGTCATATATCAACAATTGCCGCCGGGGATGAAGATAACTCTTCATATACTAAGCCGCAGTCTATGTGAGGCGTGGTGGTCAATTTCCTTCCTTGCTGTTTATACTTTCTCCAACTTATACATCAGGTAACCATTTACAGTTGGGTCGTCTCGATGAGCAGCTGTACCAGGAACGAACCACGTCCCGTATTTTTTCTATCTGTCCATGATTTCGAACTTTGGCACTCTGTAATCCCAGTCTTAGCAAACGGCTCACGGTCAACTAGGCTACACACTAGGAGTAGCCGAAATAGCCCTCTGTCTTTCAGGTAGGATGGGACAGCCAAAGACTAGGGACATAGATTTGCCGAATACAGATGTGCCAAGATAAAAGGTGCATATGGCTTGGCTCCGTTCGTTCTCAATCTCCCGCTACCAAACTCAGAAAGGGCTTAAGTAGCAGAATATTAGAGAACAGAGAACAGAATGTGTTGTGTTGTTGTTTACAGCTTGACTGCGATATTTGCACCTTTTGGTCCAACGCATTCGACTTCAGCAAGCATTTTTTGAGTACCGAGTTAGCATTCCCTCTTCGATCCCTTCTCCTTGGCCAGTCTGCTCTGCTGCAGCCTGTTATCCAGGATCACCGCGTAGAGGTGTAGAAGGGTCTTGGCAGCTCTGTTTCGCTGGCCCTGATGCTAGCAGTCAGCTATGGGCCGCTGACCACTGCAGCTCATGCGCTAAAAAAGGCGCATATGGTTTAACAATAAAATCAGGCACAATATAACTCAAGCTAACTTTTTAAAAAGACCAGCAATCAACCAAGTTTCTCATAGATCATAGTGCTAGATTCATTGTTTACAAAAGATTTCTATATTTGGGATTGTAGAAGTGGCCAATCTAACGATTTGGATGTCAGTTTTTTACCATGAGGACATGCGTTGAAATCCCCAGTTGTTTTAGTTGTTTCTATCATAGGTAATATAAAAACCTAGTCTGTACAGTGTGTGGTGACTGCAGGGACAAGTGGCCTTTATTCTTCAGCCCTATCAAGACTTCAAGTGGATTGTATCAATGAGATAAAAGCGCCGTAGTGATAGCCAGCTAGCTATGGTTTTACAAGGGATCGTCTGAGTTGTCTGGTGGTAGAGCGCTTGTTTTTCCAGCAATGGGTTAGACTCCTAATATCAACACACTCCAGTCAACCCAGTTGTAAATGGGTATGTAGTATGTGATGGACATGTCTGACAAAAGATGGACACAAAAAGTGATGTCTTGAAGGACCTACAACTTTAAACATCTACTCAGATGTCCACCTTATTCTTCTTCTTCATTCTCAAACTCCCCCTACCAAGCCCTGATAAGGGCTTTGCAAGTAGCAGGATACAGTCTTCAGGATAAAATGTGTTGTCATAATTTACAGCTTGACTGTGATATTTGCACCATTCGATCCGACACATCCGACTTCAGCATATCATTTTTGGGTACTGGGTTAGCCTTCCCTTTTCAATCCCTTCTCCTTAGCCAGTCTTGTTCCAGCCTGTTAGCCAGGATCACCACGTGGAGGTGGACAAGGGTCTTGGCAGCTCTGGGTCGCTGGTCCTGAAGCTAGCAGTCAGTTTTGGATACCTGAGCGCTACAGCTCATGCCAGATGTCCACCAATGGAATGGAGAGATGACTTGAGTAAAGCCCTTGGTCCAAAATGATATTCCAAAGCAAAAGACTGAAATGAGTTTAAATAACATTTGGCTACCTGGCAATATATACTTTCTATATGTACATAAAACAGACGGAGAAATCCTCTATTTATAGCCAGGAAAACTCTGTTAATTTCAGTTATTCATGTAACCAACTCATTTTTGTGCACATATAAAAATGACTCATGCTACATTTATCATTATGTACATTCACAGTAATGTAAAAAATGTGTAAATATCAACTGTCATGGCAGCTCTGCGCTTAAGTTGATGAACAACTTTTCAAGATCGTACTTCTAACACAAAACATTTTGAGGAAAAGACATTTCTACAAACCATGTAAACACCAAACTAGTATTTATGAATCACAGCAGGACCCCTTTCATGTAGGACCCCACTCAAACTGTGAGGGAAGGTTTTAGATCAGTGGATCCCAGAAAAAGCACAAAATATTCTTTTTAAGCCGTTGTCTGGGGCAGAAGATGCAAAAGTGAGTGAGCTGACAGCAGGGAGCGACTCATAGTTGGCTGCTTGCGTCTGGGTCAGCGAACCAGAACTGACCAAGACCTTATTCCGTTTCCAAGCAGTGGTCTTAGAAACAGGCTGCATTAGTGCCTGAGATGAGAATGTCAATAAATCAAAGGCCATCGCTCGTCTTGGTGCATAGGCCATTGACAACATCCTGTCAGCATACACAATCCTGTTCTGCTCTTTCTGTCTCTCCCCAGGCGTGATCATTTAATTTTAGTTTTCTTCTTTCGATTGATGTCTTCATTATCCAATCTAAAGCCAACAAGAACAGGAAAGGTGAGAGCAGGCATCCCTTTCTAACCCCTGGAGCTGTCAGTCAGTGCTCCTTCATGTACCACTCTACTAACTGTATCCTTGTACATATTTTGGATGAGGGTTGTAGACTTCTTTGGTATCCCACAGTGCCTCAGCAGTTGCCATAGAGTACTTCGACCCGCACTGTCAAACGCCTTTTCATAGTTAATAAAATTTGTGTCTAGGGATGATTTCCATTCAATCCAGACATATGGCAAGCCTAAATTCAATTGACGGCATCATTCAACTCACAAGGAGAGATCAGACAACCATTTTTCAACTGAGAACCCAACACATTCCACTTAGCAAGCACCTGAACAGAATCAAATCACAACACACACCAGAGTGTCAGCTGTGATACACACTCATACAAAACTGTTGATCGTCATCTCTTTGAGTACTCGCTGCTCAACAACATTATGAAAATGCTTCCTTCTTCGAGGCCAGATAAATGGAATACGATGTATAGCATCAAACAACAACTAACAAACAAATGGCATTGGGCCGAAGGGCAAAAGCCCAGATGCTTCTGGATCTGTAACAACAAAAACGGGCAACTAGTTTTAACTATAACCATACTAAGTAATGAAGTTATGTTACTGACCTGCCGAAGATGGTTGTATCGGACCGAAAGGTGCAAATATCGCAGTCAAGCTGTAAAGTAGCGAAACAATGCAATTCGTTCTCCAGACTACATCCTGCTACTTGTAAAGCCTTGTTAAGAGATTGAGAACGAACGCAGCAGAAGAAGAAGAAACATACTGACATCCAAAATCTTTGGGCAGACCCATAGGTACAAAGTTTCTTTTAGCAGATGGCGAAGGGTATGGAGACGGATGTCTCCTGCAGCCTGCTGGTTAAACACACTTCTGATCTGCTGTAGCAAATGTCCTTTGCTTGATTCATATCTCAGACTGCCCACTGTTGATTCATCTATTCCAGTGTTTGGGAGACCTGTGCAGCCGACATGTTGGACTTTTGGAATGTTTCTTTTATTTCCTCTACCTCTTGCTTGGAGCTATGAAATCTCCATGTAGTCAGATCTTGCTGCAGGTTGATCATGCTGTATCCTTGTCGAATGGCCAAACCACTTAACTTTCTGTGCTTCAATATAGTATTGAAGAATTCAAAGTGACTTAATACAGGTTTATAAGATAATCAAAGGAAAGGATAAATTAGACTTTAACAAGTTTTTCAAAATACAGCCGCCTACAAGAACAAGAGGGCACAGCTACAAATTAATTAAAGAAAGGTCCAGATTGATTAGATATTAGGAAAAATTTTTTTAGTCAGAGAGTGGTGAATGCTTGGAATACATTGCCACCAGAAGTAGCAGAGGCAGGGTCAATAAATACATTCAAGAATAGATTGGACGCACATAGGTTTTTAAAAAAATTTAGATCAAGTGAATCTAAAAGAAACTGGTTGCATACAGACTCTGCAGTGTCTTCTAAACCAGTATAAAGATGTTAAGTTAAGATGTTAAGTAATTAACCAATGTACTCCCCATCATTCTCCTCAGCATGACACTTCAATGTTTCATTATCGTTGCTAGCTGGTAGTGCCTCTTGCTTGCCTTTTAAATTCTATTTTCGATCCCTCTGACCAGTCTGCTATAGTCTGTGAAGACACTTCCTAGGTACGTAAACTCATGTACTTGCTTGAGAGTTTTGCTGCCATTGTGGAAAATGAGTTGTGTTTGTTGACGATTAATTGTCATAGTTTCTGTCTTGTCATGGTTGATCTTCTTATCATACTCTATGCGGGGACAGCGTGGGCTAGTGGTTTAGTGACACGGTTCACAACCAGAAGGTCTTGGGTTCGTTCCCAATCACAGCACCGGCCATTACCCCGGGGAAGCAAACCCTTAGAAAATGCAGGAGGAAGCAGACACTTACATAAAATGCATGCTAAAGTCGGGTACACTGGGCCGACAGGCACAAAATAAAAACCACAGTATAACGCACACTGCCTTGGGGTATAGAGAAATAAGGCGAACGCAAAAAAAAACCAAAAACGCTACTCGATGCAGGCTGGGTTGTAAGATGGAAAATGCAGCACAACACACTCCACCTTAGCAAACAAGGCGAATTAAAAAGATGAAAAAAAAACTTACACCCACTCAGTGTACATAGAAAAAGACGAGCGTGGGGATTGATACAGAGATCTCGTTAGCGGTAAGTGAGACTGCAGAGAAGCCTAGCATTGCAATATAGCCAGAAGGGCGGAGGTCCACCTTCTTCTGGAATATAAAGAACATCACTGCAATCTTACACCACAGAAAATTAATCCATATTGCAGAGATCCATTGGTCGATTTGTAGAGCTGAGGAATAAAGGCAGCTTATCCCTGTAGTCATCACATACTGTAAAAACTAGGTTTTACTTCACCTCCGAAAGAAAAAAAACATTATTTCTCACTGAGGATTTGAACGCATGTCCTCATGATCAAAGCCTGACATCCAAACTGTTCAACCAGTCATTCCTCTTCAGACAACAATGTCTAATAACACCGCCATTGGCTCTTTCTAAGCAAGGATATCAGTAATCAATTGTGTAGATGAAAACTGAATAATTCTGCAGATTAAAGACAATGATTGCAAACTGAGTATTTTTTGTTTTGTTTTTGCGTTCGCCTTATTTTTTTATTCCCCAAGGCGGTGTGCGTTGCACTGTGGTTTTTATTATGCGCCTGTCGGCCCAATGCATCCGACTTCAGCATGCATTTTATGTAAGGGTCTGCTTCCTCTTGTATTTTCTAAGGGTTTGCTTCCCCGGGGTAACAGCCGGTGCTGTAATGGGGATTGAACCCAGCACCAGGCGACGGCGTGGATTAGTGGTTAAGTGGCACGGCTCACAACCAGAAGGTGCTGGGTTCGATCCCCATCACAGCACCGGCCGTTACCCCGGGGAAGCAAACCCTTAGAAAATGCAAGAGGAAGCAGACCCTTACATAAAATGCATGCTGAAGTCGGATGCACTGGGCCGACAGGCGCAAAATAAAAACCACAGTGTAACGCACACACGCCTTGGGGAATAGATAAATAAGGCGAACGCAAAAAAAAAAAACAAAAAAAAAAACCAGCACCTTCTGGTTGTGAGCCGTGTCACTTATCCACTAGCCCACGCCGTCCCCTAACTAAGTATTTGACTAAGAACTTAGAACCGAGGTCCTTAACTAGTGCGGAAATCTCCCTGGACAGAAGAGGTGCCCCATTTAGCTTAGTTTGTGAAGTAATTAGTTACTAATAAACAAAAATATGTTTTCCATTCCTTAGAAAAATATTTTTCAAACCTATATAAAAATGTTTTCCAAATCCATATAAAAATGTTTTTCATGTATTTAGAAAAATATTTGTTGCAACCTTTGTCTCCACTCTATTTGAAAATGTTTTTCCAATCCACAGAAAATTTTTTTTCATGTACATAGAAAAATGTTTTTCAAATCCATAGAAAAATGTTTCCTTAGAAAAATACTTGTTGCTGTGACCATTGTCTCTACTCTGTTTAAAATTGACTGGTCTCTGAGCTTTCTCTGAGGAGGAGCACGTGGCCGATTGGTTTCAAGGCCTGCCTGCAGACAAGAAGGGCAGTGGTTTGAATCTAGCACACGACGTGGCGACAGAAGTGGCAAAGCGGCCTGTAGTTCTCAGCCTAAAAAGCCCCTCGACTACCCTAGCAATAGGAAAATGTCGTATTGACAGTGTTTCTTTTCTTCTCAGCTTTCTCCTTGTGTTCATGCATAATTTATCATTCAGCCAATCACATGTTTTATGTGGACAATTTAATATATTCACGAATGTTACAATATTGACAACATTATTATCCCAGCTTCTGCATTGGATTAAAAAAACAACAACAAACAAACCACGTAATAAATGGTAATCCACTCATATGCATTCTTCAAGAAAGTTTTCAACATTCGTATGTGAGCTTTAAAAGTAAATATACAACAAAATACATCACCAAGCAAATATGAGGGGAAGTCAACAAAATAACTGTAAACCACACTAACTACAGAACTATTTTTTAGCTATATAATCCCAACACAATATCTCTCTAGACCTATTTATCCCCAGTAATGTTTCATTAATTCTTTACAACTCATAGATGCCGAAATTGGCCCCGGAGAACATGAAAATGGCCGCCCGTTTCGACAAAAATGGAGCGCTGCAACATGTGTTTCGAGATCGAGTTTGTAGAATTTTATTATGTTTGATGGCTCTGCACAATGATTGTGTCCACGCATTTGTAACTGGTGTTTAACTGTACGATTATTCCCGACAGGTCTCTCCTGCATTTGTTATGATATTTGAAAGTCTACTAATTTACTGCAACAAAAGTTGGGCTTCAAGACCGCAGAAATGATTTATTATTTGATTAGTCCAATGGATTAGCATATGGATTACTCGTGGATATTCAACAGACGCACATTCAGATTTTGACTGGAGCACAATACGAAAGGCATGTGTGTTGGAATTGACAGATATATCAGTGAAACATGCTACGTGGTAAGTATCTAAATATTAATGTCATTTAATGCGTCTCTACTAGGCAACGTGAATGCAGAGAAACTACGAGTTACCCAGCGAGCGATGGAAAGACGAGTCCTTGGGATCTCGATCAGAGATCGAATCCACAATACAGAAACAAGAGAACGCACTCTATTTCGAGACATCGTGGAGGCTGCGTTGTTTCGCAAATACATACAGCACACCCGCCGGACTGAAGTTGAGGATATTGTATTGTACTTTATGCTTCATACTAATATATAATCTTTATTATCAATACTTCATGTCATAGATAGTTTAATTATTTGTCTTCCGATATTTAGATCATAATTTTAGTTAAATTTGTTTAAAAAATAAGGAATATCACTTTGAATTAAACTTTGATGGACAGAATTTCTGCATTTTTGGCCAGACTGTAAGACTCAAATTGACAAAATGAGTCTTTACTAATAACGACACATATTATATACTAAACTATTCTGAATTGAATAACGAATGGAATGAAACAAAGATATCTGATATGTGGGGATGCAGATTAGTGTAAAGAAGATTACAGTGACAGTTCCTGTTATCAACAACAAAAATTGACAAACAAAATTCCTTAGCTTTTAAAAACTCTGAATTTAGAAACAGGTGAATTTTTGTACACAAATTATCAGTGGGATCAGGGAAAATCTCTGGACTTTTTTTGTCAGAAGTCAAAACATTAGCTCCACATAGAAAAAATTTAATCCAGCATGTTCTGTGAATAAAAAATATTATGTTTACTTGTTGAATCCCCCTTTGTACATTTCCCTGTTTGAATTCACAGATTTCGAACCGGTGAAGAAAGAACAGGAATACTGCACCTTACTATGCATGTTATTAAAAGCAACTAAGTAAGGGTTGTGCATGGGGGATGGCAACCATATCGTGTAAAACCACATAGTGTAAAAGAAATTGCCACAAAAACCACTACTACAGAAACAAGTAAATACTTTGAAGTTGGTTTTCTACAGCTGTAGTGGCCTCATCCTCCTACTGGAGTGAATAAGGATGGATGATGATGATATTCATTTTTACTTTTCCAGTATTCAGCCACATGGATTGCCTTGTCGTTGTGACTCAGCAGGTCGTCCACACGGCAAGTCTCCGGGAAGTTTGGTCCGATCATCAGGTGGTCTCGGTCTTGCGATGATCCACATTTGCATGCTTCATCATCCCTGTATTTTTCAAGCATCATGATATGCCAGTTGGAAGTCTATTCAGTGACTTCCATGTTGCGTTAGGCAGGTGATGTTCAGGCGCAAGTTCCTCCTGTAACTCGATCCAGGGCTCCTGCATCAGCTCTTTACATCTTTCGATGCAGTGTTTTCCAGGATTAGTCTGTAGGGGCTGGGTTGACTGTAAGAAACTTCACCTTGATTTTAGTCTTGTAGGCTGCACCTGATGCCCAAACATAGGATGCCTTGAGCTGTTTACCTGTTTCTCTCTTTCTATCTCTGATGCGATACTTCTTCATTTCTCAGGTGGCTCTACACCATTTATGGGGTAGATTTTCTCAGTTGGTTAAGTCTTAGACACTCAGTGAGTATCTGGTATTTCCAGTTCATTGATGTATCAATAAGTTTGACATGAGTTTCTCTAGACTGGCGTGGTGTTCCCAGCTTCGGAGAAACACAGAGCGAGTGTTAATGTTCTGAGGACATCTGGCTTTGCTCCCCATGTTGTGCCGTCAGTTTTCGTATGATATAGTTTCTGGCATTTATTATCTGTTTTGTCTTCTAGCGATGTACAGCATAGGACAGCGAGCGACGTAACTTTACTCCCAGCTCCTGGGGAGGAAAACTAACGTCTAGTCAGGCAATATTACTACTGATCAGACATGTTAGTCAGGTTCAGGCAAAGCATACCGGGAAAAGACCCTCACCTCAGCTTCCTAGTAGCCCTCTCTGGAAATGGGTTGTTTTCATGGCAGCCTGGCTAACAAGGTGAGGGATTGACGTGATCCCTGAAGTATTGAGTGACAAGCAGTTGAAGCCAAGCATAGCACAACCGCCTGGAGGACCCCGGTCCACCTTCATCAGCACGCTCGTGATGTGAGGTAAGCTACTGCAACCCACCACTTAATGTCCTTTTCAGTGTGCACAAAAGAGTAAACCAACTCAATCAGGGCATTCGCAAACAATTCCTAGCTCCTGTTCTTGCCATTTGATCTGTACACACGTGACATGAAAGGAGTCTCCACAAAGATTGTAACTAACAAAGATGAGTGTCCCCTGGAAACGATTCTCAATCAGCCAACCAACACCTAAGGACTACTCAAAATGATGATGATAATGACGATGAAATAAATATATGAGAAGAACAACAAAATTCAACAATCTCCTTGCCTGAATTCATACGTTGCTAAAGCTAAAATTCAAACAAAAAAACTGCATCTAGTTAGCGAAAATCTACCTTGCAATAGCTAACACTGTCAGTTCTATAAACAAAATTGTATATTTTTCATTACATATCATCAAGTTATCATGTCAATTTCATTGCAAAACAATTATGAGCTCAAACAAATAATGTACAAGTCATCTACCAAAAGTCTCTCAAATAAAGAAAGAGAAGTCTGTCCAGTAGCTTGTTAAAACAATGGTATTGAAATTCACACAAAGGAGGGCACCAAAGAATTAATCTATCTCAGAAACATGATTTCATCTGATGGGCGCAGCGGTCCTGATATGTCAAGGCGGATGGGACTGGCTGCTATGCACGACCTCTGATGTTTATGGAGTAATATCAAGATTTCCCTAGAAACAAAAAAAAACTGCAGTCATGCATGGTTCCAGTCCTACTTTACGGATCTGAAACCTAGACATTACTTAAACATGACATATCAAGACTAGAGGCCTTCCACATGCGTAACCAACGGCTTATCCTAGGCATCTGATGGCATGACACTACATCCGTGATGCTAAAACAGGTCTACACCCAATCTTGGAAACACTGTACCGTCGCCGCGTTCCTTTGTTTGGTCATGTCATACGACTAGACCAGGAAACCGCGGGTCACATGATACTTCACAGATTGTTCTTCAGCGCCAAAAGACTTTCTCCGACCAGCTGGAGGCGTAGAAGAGGCCATCCCTGCATAGTATGGCTCCAGCAGATAGCAGCCTCCACCTCTGCTCTGGACGAGACCTGGGACCATGCCACAGCAGTGGGTCACGATGAATGTGGCCAATCGACACAATGTGCCTTGGATGCCTAAGCAAACTTATTACAACTGTTAACACAGCACATTCAATAACCTTCAAAATGGCATATGATTCATTACCAACATAAACAATGAAGAAAACTACAACTAATTTGTACACTCACATTTAGTTGGGACAAAGTGAGTAAAAATCTCAATGGAATAGTTAGTATGCAAAATTAGACAAAAAACAAATCTAGAAATGATTATTCATGCTAGATGAATGGGAAGAATAATAGAATATGGGTTTGTGAATCTTGTGAAACAATGTGGTATCATTGTCAAATAATTAATCAGATCGACGTGTCGGTGTCTCCCCCAAAAATGGTGAAAAAATGTTCCGTTGGAAACAATGATTGCATTATTGTAGCACTGAAATAAAAAAAATAATCACTGGTGCGCTTACCTCGATATGGTATGGTACTTTAAGTAGTCGGACAAATAGGTCACAGTTAAAAATTAGAAATGAGTCAACTGTTTATATCCTTTTCGATACAATGGCTAAGAAATAAGGACAATTGTAATGGATCTGTAGCTTTGGAAACGTGGATATTTAGACGAATGGGAAACATTTTGTAAACAAACAAAAAAATAAAAAAATGTGGAGGTCTAAGAGAGTTCACAATTAAAAATCAGAGAAGTCAAGTGTTATGTATATATTTCTTTACAACGGCTAAGAAACACGAATAATTGGAACAAAACTGAATTTTGGAAATGTGGATTTTTAGAAGAATGGGAAGTATCTTGTAAACAAAAAAAAAGGCACAATTGAGGTGCTCTATAAGAAGTTACAGACAAAAAGAATTAATAAACAAACTGAGTAAGAAATAAATATTTTGGTCATATAAAAAGACATATAACACATTATTTAAAGCCATATGGGAGAAGGAATAGGTAGATAGGTAGCCTGCATCAGTGACAAGGACACGTCATGCCAACTGTTCATGGACACAATGAGTGGCTGAGTCTCAGACTGCATGCAGTGAGGATGATGTCTTTCCAATTTGACCTAACTCTAACTAGGTGGTGTGTGCATGGCTGTGGAGGCGGGACCATGATGGAGTGAGTCGTTTCCCATCCTTGATGTTCATCATGGTCTGCTTTAAAAGCTGATGGGTGGGAATGTCCCCTGCAAGGTGGGTCACATGTTCAAACAGGGCAAAAAGATGACGGTTTAGTATGATGAAGGTGCTTTCAAGGCCTGTTCATCAGGTGACATCATCGTTTGAGACCCTGTCATACCAATAGATCGCAAGAATCCGCCTCTGGCTGCTCATGTGAAAAGCTTCAATGCTCTTCTGATCGCTCTGCAGAATAGTCCAAGTTTTGTAACCATACGGCAAGATGGCAGAATACATGTTATGTAAATCCACAGCTTGGTTTTCAGTGAGAACCTCTGTTGGTTCCAGATTCAATGCAGAGAGCTCATAAAAGTGACAGCCAGGTCAATTCTTCAAATAATGTACAGATGGCTATGTGCATCAGAGCTTTGTTTGATCCCCAAGTAAATGAAATTCTCAGTGGGAGTTGACATAATCGCCATCAAAAATAATTCCTGTTGTGGGAATAAAGCAAACAGCAGTGGACTAAACATGTCATAGGATGAAGATGTTATATTTGGGAGAAAAACAACAAGAGAAAGACAGGCAAAAGTCTGTCAGATTGTACCATAAAGGCAAAAGTCTGTCAGATTGTACCATAGGGCAAGAGACATAGGTTGGAGACTTATTGCTTTTCAATGTGAAGATAGACAGTGATCTGATTGGATCTATACCTTGACGAAGGAGTGAAACATATGTAAATTTATCGGCGAATGAAGGTCCAGTACGATGATGCATGCCTTTCACTCTAGCAAGTGTATGAGTGGAGTAGGAAGTTCCAAAATGGCGTGAGTTCTGTGACAGACTGTTCACTGCTGGGTGAGGCACACCGAGTTGTGACCCCAGAGTAGGTTGCATCTGTTGACCGCATTGTAAAGAACATCGCTGATTGACTGTGAGTGAATGGCATGCATCACTGTATTGGACCTTCATTCGCTGATGAATTTCTATAGGTTCCATCGGAGATCCTAAGAACCCTCTCATTCCTCTGTTTTCTAAACGAAGAAAGAATTTCATCACCTCGCAGGAAGAAAACGTTCAGAGGGTGCAGAGGTGGAGCTTGAGAACAGAAGATGACGGACTTTTACAGTTGTTTGAGTCAGAGGAGAGTGTATGTGAGTAGAATAATTTTTAAATGGAAGACAAAACCTCATAATTTTAACCAGGGCGTGGGAGACTAGCAAACATAGCAACTGACACAGTGAAACAGCAGATCAACCAGCTAGTCCGTGGAAACAGGCAAGTATTATTGATGAAATAGTCGTAGATTTCAACATGAATCACGTCACTGCGCACATAATTGTCCCTGATGACCTCGGTTATAAGAAAGCATGTAGCGGATGGGTCCCAAGACAGCTGACAAATAAGGTAATGAAGGCGGTGCAAAATTAGTTAAAGACCACGCCAAAAGATTTTCTTTCTTGAGGACATCCAAAAGCTAGTGGACAAAGTGTGTTGCCAGGGACATGGACTATATATAGAGAAACAAAAATGTCCTACGGCTTTTTCAATTGCTGGGGTAGTCGATGGGTAGAAAAATTAGACACACAAAATTTCTGGTTCGCATTTTTATATAAATGTTATTAATATTGCTGTTACTTAATGAATGCCTCTCGCATATAACTTAACGTCTTTATACTGGTTTAGAATACTCTGCTGAGTCTGTATACAAACAGTTTCATTTACATCACCTTGCTCTAAAAACTATATGCATCCAATCTTTTTTGATGACCCTGCCTCCACTACTTCCTGTGGAAATGCATTCCAAGCATTCACCACTCTCTGACTAAAAATATATTTCCAAATATCTAATTTGGACCTTTGTTTAATTAATTTGTGACTGTTCCCTCTTGTTTTTGTAGGTGGCTGTACTTTGAAAAACTTGTTATAGTCAAATTTATCCTTTCTGTTGATTATCTTATAAACTTTGGTTGTCACCTTGAATTCTTCTCTCTTCTAGACACTGTAGGCTGGTTTTTCTGAGTTTTTACTAAAAACTGTAATTTTGGAATCCCACTATCATCTTTGTCGCTTTTTTTTTTGGTATCCTTTCCAGCATGTTTATATCCCCTCTATGATAAGGACTCCATACCTGTACACAGTGCTCCAATCTAGGTCTAACTAATGCTTTATACAGTTTTACCATCACTTCCTTGCTCCTATGTTTAATATTTCTTGTTATCATACCTAACATTGCATTTGCCTTGTTCACTGCAACCTGGACTTGCTCACTAATTTTACCTGCATGATCTTTTATAATCCCTAGGTCCCTTTCCTTATCTATCTTTCTAATATTGTTATTTCACATTCTGTAATTATGTTTCATATTGGATCTACCCATGTGGATGACTGTACATTTATCTACATTAACCTTTAGCACGCCGCACTGGTTTTTGAAAATTTTGACAACTTCATATTTCGCTCTATGATAGTTTAATTTCAAAATGTGTAACTTTTCTGTTTGTTGGTAAATAAATATGATTTTCTTGTGTGTAGAGACACAATTGAATTAAGAACTTGTGGGTGTTATTGTTTTTGTTGTGTGTTTGTTAGTTTCTGAGATACAAAAAGATGAAGTTTCAAAATTTATGGAAATCTCTGAAAAATTTTTTACTCGACTGCTAGGCCTAGTCGCTCCTATAGAAATCCATGGAAACCACAACAACCTATCGATATTGTGTTTACAATATCGACACAACTGTTAGTTTCCAATTCAAACATAGTTCTTTCATCTAAACAAACAAAATAAACAGATCTACTTGATAATGATCTTTCCCAACAATCTACTTCACCTTTCGCAAAAAGTCGGCTTGCTCCAAACGGCATATAAGAATAAAAATTGTTCAAAAACCATTTGTAATCTAACATACAATATTTTTACCGGCAAAATATCGTGTGTAGATGGTGACGTATTTAGCAAAAACAATTATTTAAAAAAAAAAAAAGATTTTGTAGGTCGAGTTTGTCTCGCCAACCTAGACCAGGGTGTGCTAAAGGTTTAACTCCATTTGTCAGCTCTCAGACCATTCCTGAATGTTATCTAAATCTGACCTCAATATATCCACTTCTGCTTTAGCTGAGACACTACTGCAAGATTGTGTCATCCGTGAATTTTGCAATCATGGATCTGATATTGTTCAAATCATTTATATATTTATATACAACCCCGTTCCATCATTTGCGCCTAAAATTAGACGTCGCCTTCCTATTGCAAGACCAGATCTGATGGAATGTCTGAGAGGTAAAAATAAGCCTTATGACTCCCAACATGTTGCGGAAGGGAAAGGCAGCCACACGAAAACCCAAATCTTTGAGCTAAGAAAACTTGGCATTGATTGCAAATGAGCATACAGCTCTGGTTAAACAACAACTTGGCAAATAGCAACACCTCTAGCAACCATCAATGAGCAACATTTCACCATGGAAAATCCTATGACACACCCATCCTTACAAAACATATATTGCACTTACTGATAACAACAGAAATAATGAATACTTGAATTACCCGGTAATAATATAAATTAGGACCAAAAAAAACCATGTTTACAGCATTACTGATCATATAAAAATACATACACATGAAGGTTGTCAATGGAACAGCCGATTTATGCAACCTGGCCATATACTTTATGATTGATTTTTGGAGTGAATGAGCTGACAAGTATTCAGCGACTCGTAACTGGCTGCTTGCATCAGGGTCAGCGACCCATAAACGATGAGGACCCTATTCCGAGTTCAAGTGGCGGCCCTGGAAACAGACTGCAACCATGTAGCCTGAGAGATTAACCTTTTTTCGTCCATTCCACTGGCGTTGCACGGTGCTAGCTCTAGGATCATAACTTTTCGTATATAAACTACATAGAAATGGCTGGACATACTGCTCCTTTGGTTGAAGAGAGTTCCAACTTCTGTCATGTATGGTTAGACAAAAACAATGGCGATTAAAAAATTTGTTTTAGATTTTGGAAATGATTTATTCAGTTTTTCGCTTGGATTTGAAGATTCACCCATTATTGAGAATTGGCGAGTTAAGTTTCTGCAGCGGATTTTTCTGAGGTAGATCTATTTAGTTTGTTTATGTAGATACAATAATTACACTTATAATCGAAGTGACAGGCATAGCCATTATGGTGAACATCGATAGTAGTATTAGTAAGTTTTTCAGCGAATTAAAAAAAAATGTCTAAAACCAAAAGGACATCGCTACCTGGTGAATCTATATGTTGGTGCTATTTTTCACCACTCTCACCTTCATCTTCTTGTATCTCAGAAACTAACATACACACAATAACACCAACAAGTTTTTTATTATTGTATGTCTTTAGACAGGAAAAAAAATAAAAATAAGAGGTTCTTAAAATCAACAACGGCATCGGGGCATGACGAGCTGAAAAATTATGCAGATACAGGAAATAGATGTAATTTTGTAATCTGGAAAGCAAAATGTTAAGAATTGAATGTAAACTCAGGATCAAGATGCTGCAGCGGTCAGCAACCCATAGCTGACTGCTAGCGTCAGGGCCAGCGAACCATAGCTGCCAAGACCCTTCTACATCTCCACGTGGTGATCCTGGATAACAGACTGCAGCAGGGCAGGCTGGCTAAGGAGAAGAGATCGAAGAGGGAATGCTAACCCGGAGCTAAAAAAATGCTTGCTGAAGTCGGATGTGTTGGACCGAAAGGTGTAAATATCGCAGCCAAGCTGTAAATTACGACACATTCCGTTCTCTGGACTACATTCTACTACTTAAGCCCTTTAAGGGTTTGGTAGTGGGAGATTGAGAACGAACGAAGAAGAAGAAGAATGTAAACTCGATCCCAAAAATGCACTGCTGAAATAGGATGTGTTGGGCTGAAAGTAAACTATGACACAACGTCACATGTCCTTTTTCTGGAACGATGATGAAAAACTGATTTTTATATGACTGTAGCTTACTACTTACTACGCCTGAGTAGGATAGTTGGTGTATTTGGTAGGAATTTTATTTTTTCCCCCCAAAATTTAATTGTTTTTCCCCAGAAATTTTCACCATACAGCAGATAACTGCCGGTTTTTTAAATATTTTCAACTGTCAAAGGTATTTTATGTGTAGTGTATGCACAGGATCTCAGAGTTTATTGTCCATCTCTGATTGAACTAGGTGCTAGATCTAATCTTGCTTGAAACCAGTGACCACTTGAAACTTGCGGATTTCAATTGTCCACTGTTTTATTAATTTAATGAGAATCAAGTGTTCTAGCTCTGTTATATCAACTCTCTATTTTCCTCAAAGAACTTCTGGTTTCACTCATCATGATACAGTTTATCCATCATAAACTTGACTGTCTTAGCCTACTCTCATCGCCAGACAGTTTGTCCTCAAATAACCTCACCTCTCTGCATCATAAACTTGACTGTCTTAGCCTACTCTCATCACCAGACAGTTCGTCCTCAAATAACTTCACCTCTATCCATCATAAACTTGACTGTCTCAGCCTACTCTCATCACCAGACAGTTCGTCCTCAAATAACTTCACCTCTATCCATCATAAACTTGACTGTCTTAGCCTACTCTCATCACCAGACAGTTCGTCCTCAAATAACTTCACCTCTATCCATCATAAACTTGACTGTCTTAGCCTACTCTCATCACCAGACAGTTCGTCCTCAAATAACTTCACCTCTATCCATCATAAACTTGACTGTCTCAGCCTACTCTCATCACCAGACAGTTCGTCCTCAAATAACTTCACCTCTATCCATCATAAACTTGACTGTCTCAGCCTACTCTCATCACCAGACAGTTCGTCCTCAAATAACTTCACCTCTATCCATCATAAACTTGACTGTCTCAGCCTACTCTCATCACCAGACAGTTCGTCCTCAAATAACTTCACCTCTATCCATCATAAACTTGACTGTCTTAGCCTACTCTCATCACCAGACAGTTCGTCCTCAAATAACTTCACCTCTATCCATCATAAACTTGACTGTCTCAGCCTACTCTCATCACCAGACAGTTCGTCCTCAAATAACTTCACCTCTATCCATCATAAACTTGACTGTCTCAGCCTACTCTCATCACCAGACAGTTCGTCCTCAAATAACTTCACCTCTATCCATCATAAACTTGACTGTCTCAGCCTACTCTCATCACCAGACAGTTCGTCCTCAAATAACTTCACCTCTATCCATCATAAACTTGACTGTCTCAGCCTACTCTCATCACCAGACAGTTCGTCCTCAAATAACTTCACCTCTATCCATCATAAACTTGACTGTCTTAGCCTACTCTCATCGCCAGACAGTTTGTCCTCAAATAACCTCACCTCTCTGCATCATAAACTTGATTGTTTGTCTCAGCCTACTCTCATCGCCAGACAGTTTGTCCTCAAATAACCTCACCTTTTTGCATCCTAAACTTGACTGTTTGTCCATCAAATGTGATGGAGACCACTCTCTTTGTTCAGCCGAGTAGACAGCCCTTTCTCTTGCTGTGTCCGCTGAAATGGGTGATTTGGTTAAAGTGAGGAAGAAACTGCAAATTTTGTCAACCTCACTCTATGGTCCTGAGCTACCTTTGACCAGTGGCAAGATTTTATAGAGATGACTGGAGATTACATAGGATGCAGATTTTTCCTCAGTTTACCCCTGAAGCCTTTCCCATGAACAGGTAACCTGTAAGCAGAAAAGGGGGGGTGACATCTATCATTGTGTATCATGCCTTTCCCATAACCGCAAGAGGTCGTCGGGACATCACTCAGCATGTGAGTGACGCGTTGGGCATCTCTCCTGGGCTGTGTTTTAGTCCATTATAGTCGTGTCTATATTTCACAGTCACACCTGTCTGCAGCTAGGGTGAAGGGCATCAATCTCGTGAAGTTCAGCTGTGTGAACTAGACTGTAAAAATATGACACAGATTTAAACGTAGTACCAATTCATATAGCTGATGTTCAGGCCAGGATAATCGGAGGGAGGAAAACACAAAACCTAACAAATTAACCAGTCCAAATAGAAAACGACACATTTCCGTGAACACAAGTGTAAGTCGTAGACTAGTGTGAATTTCAGGCAAAGCTGTGGCCTGATGGCATCCATAATGAACTAAAACACCAGAGCAATATAGACCCACAGTGGGTAGGGTGCCATTTTGTGCTCTCTTTTTTTGTTTGTGTGTACAGTTTACCCCTCAAATAACCACATCTATTTCCACCATAAACGTGACTCTGAATTCTCTCAACGCCATACGGTTAACCCCTCAAATGATTTGGAAAAGGTCATGCTGTTACTCTACTCCTCTGATGCAGCCGACAGACTTGGAGAACATGTTTTACCGCCAATGTCCTTCACACAAGTACACATGTCCGTGCATCCATATTTAAATTGCCCAACACATGATTGAAAGTGCAATATAAAAGCAGGGTGAACAACAACTTAATTAACGGAAAACAAATTGACATAGTCAGTATGCAACAATCTAAGGGTGTAAGTCATCACAAATGCCATCCAATGATAAGCAACAAAATGGTTACGCCTGAAGTTCATCAAGTTTTATACGAACATGTAACACCAGTAGAAAAAATGTGTTCATAATCCCGTTCCTCCGTCGTCTAGTGACAGCCGATGATAAGAAACTTAAAAACTGAAAACATCAGAAACCATGAGCTGCCAGTTAGCACTAATCTGGGGTGGCAGGGGGTTCTGTGCTGAAGTATGGAGTTGCGTCTTTCACGAGAATTGTGTGGCAAACGTCGCAAACTTTGGCTGGTCGGAAATTTGGCCCGCTGAACACCGATTTTGTGGTGCAGTCTGCACAAAAAATCCTACCACAGTGCCGGCAGTGATGCTGTGCAAATAAAAAACAATGGATATGTAAAATGATAATATGCTCATGAAAACAATATAAAATATGGCAATAAATAAACATCAGGGGTTTTAACTAGTGAAGAGTATAACTCGTACAGGGTATTCTTCTTCTTCTGTATTTGTCCTGAAATGGACGTTGTGTTACAGTTTATAGCGAGGCTGCGATAACGGTGCCTTTCGGTCTGACACATCTAGTTTCAAACGGCCCGAGACAGGGTTTGCATTCCCTCTGAAATCCCTATTTCTTTAGACAGACTACACAAGTGCAGTCTGTTTCCAGGGTCTGCCACTTGGAAGCAGAATAGGATCTTGTTCAGTTGAGGTTTGCTGACTCTGATGCAAACAACCAGTTATGAGTCACTAGAGGCTGTTAACTCATGCACTGTGCTGCATCTTCCCTACAGGGTATGAGAAGCTGGGAAAGGGGGCAAAGGACGTTCTACTAACAGCCGAGGGGGGGTACGGTAAGATTTATTGAGAACCAACGGTAAGGGTTGTTGAGAGTCAAAGAGGTAAAGGAAGATTTAGTACAAGATTAGGGGACGGCGTGGCCTAGTGGCTAAGTGGCACGGCTCACAATCCGAAGGTGCTGGGTTCGATCCCCATCACAGCACCGGCCGTTGCGCTGGGGAAGCAAACCCTTAGAAAATGCAGGAGAAAGCAGACCCTTTCATAAAATGCATGCTGAAGTCGGATGCACTGGGCAGACAGGCGCAAAATAAAAACCACAGTGCAACGCACACCGCCTTGGGGATTAGAGAAATAAGGCGAACGCAAAAAAAAAAGAAAAAAAAAGGACAAGATTAATGGGTATGGTAAGGTTTATTGAAAACCAAGAGGGTAAAGGAAGGTTTAATAAAAGCCAAATGAGTATGGTAGGTTCACTGAAAGGCAAGAGGGTAGGAGGCAGTTTATTGATAAGGGCAGGTTTATTGAGTCAAGAGAGTAAGGGTATTTTTATTGAGAGTCAAGGAGGTAAGGGTATTTTTATTGAGAGTCAAGGAGGTATGGGTAGATTTATTGAGAGTCAAGGAGGTAAGGGTAGGTTTATTGAGAGTTAAGGAGGCAAGGGTAGGTTTATTGAGAGTCAAAAAGGTGAGGGTATTTTTATTGAGAGTCACTGAGGTAAGGGTAGGTTTATTGAGAGTCAATGGGGTAAGGGTATTTCTACTGAGAGTCAAGGGGGTAAGGGTAGGTTTATTGAGAGTCAAGGAGGTAAGGGTAGGTTTATTGAGAGTCAAGGAGGTAAGGGTAGGTTTATTGAGAGTCAAGGAGGTAAGGGTAGGTTTATTGAGAGTCAAGGAGGTAAGGGTAGGTTTATTGAGTCTATGGAGTTAGAGTAGGTTTATTGAGTCATAGAGGTAAAGGTAGGTTTATTGAGTCAAGGGGGTTAAGGGAAGGTTTATTGAGAATCAAGGGGTTAAGGGTAGGTTTATTGAGAGTCAAGGGGGTATAGGAAGATTTACTGAAAGCAAGGTGGTATGGGGAGATTCAATGAGAGTCAAGGAGGGGTTCAGTAAGGATTTTTGAAAGCCAAGAGGGGAGGGAAGGTTCATTTAACACTTTAAAGGTTTGAAACCTATGTCTGTTGTCAGCTCTTTCCCTGCTGTCAACCTCACATGACCAAGACATATGCCATTACCATGCTTTCTGTACCTTCGGTTTTACAATTTCACATAATTGGGAAGTAACACTACTAATCCATAAAAAGGGCGACAAGTTATACTGCAACAGATACAAAATGACAACGCTAGGGCTCACATCTTTAATAGTGTGGTTATTTAAGTCATGGTATATGGCTACGTGGTGTGGAACCTATGTAAAGTTGATGCAGATAGACTCTGCGTTGCCCAACGAGCGATGGAGTGAAGAACATTGAAGATCTCCATTCGATACCAAATCCGCAGATATCAGAAGTTGAACCTCTTTCAATCACATCATCGATGTCGCGCTGTTATGAAAATGCAGATGGGCCGGCCATGTGATACGCATGCCAGATAACAGTTGGATACGCAGAGTGACGTCGTGGTGGTTCTAGAATTCCAGAATTATAGTTATGAGGATAGACTCAGAAAAATTGGCCTACTGTGTCTAGAAAAGAGAAGAATTTGAGGTGATTTAATAAATGTTTATTAGATAATCAACAGAAAGGATAAATTAGACTATAACAAGTTTTTAAAAAAATACAGTCGCCTACAAGAACAAGAGGGCACAGCCACAAATTAATTAAAGATAGGTCCAGATTAGCTACCTGGAAATATTTTTTGAGTCAGAGAGTGGTGAATGCTTGGAATGAATTCCCGCAGGAAGTAGTGGAGGCAGAGTCAATTAATGCATTAAAGCGGCGTGGGCTAGTGGTTAAGTGACACAGCTCACAACCCAAAGGTGCTGGGTTCGCTTCCCAATCACAGCACCGGCCGTTACTCCAGTGAAGCAAACTCTTAGAAAATGCAGGAGGAAGCAGACACTTACATAAATGCATGCCAAAGTCGGATGCACTGGGCTAACAGGCGTAAAAGAAAAACCATAGTGCAATGTACGCTGCCTTGGAGAATTGACAAATAAGGAGAATGCCCCCCCCCCCCCCCAAAATGCATTAAAGAATAGATTTGGTGCGCATAGGTTAGGCCAAGCGAATGTTAAAGAAACTGGTTGTATACAGACACTGCAGAGTCTTCTAAATCAGTATAAAGATGTTCAGTTAAGTTAAATTGGACAAACAACATGCACTACCAGTTGACACAGATACTGAAACATCCAGGTGTCATTATGTCCACTAAACAGATGATGTTATGTCTTGAGTGCCAAATTTGGGCCGTTAGCTTTTATGTAACCATTGGTGTAAAAAATTTGCCTGGGGAATTTATGTATCTCGGCCGATGTTTTTTAACCTTTAGCACGCCAGATTCTTTTTGAAAAATATTTGACCTAATTAATTTTCTTAATTAGTCACCGTGGTAGTCGTTTTTCAAAATTTTTAATTTTTATGTTTGTTTGTCAATAAATATGATTTTCTGGCGTGTAGACACACAATAGGATAACGAACATGTGGGTGTTATTGTTGTTGTTGTGTGTTTGTTAGTTTTTGAGATACAAAAAGATGAAGTTGAAAATTTATGAAAATCTCAGAAAATATTTGGGCTCGACCACTAGGCCTAGTCGCTTCGATAGAAAACCATGGAAACCATAACAACGTATCGATACTGTGTTTACAATATCGACACAACTGTTAGTTTCCAATTCAAACGTAGTTCTTTCATTTAAACAGACAAAATTAAAAAATCTACTCGATAAAGATCTTTCCCAACAACCTACTTCCCCTTTCGCAAAAAGTCGGCTTGCTCCAAACGGCGTATACAAAATTAAAACTGTTCAAAAGCCATTTGTAATCGCACATACGATACTTTAACCGGCAAAATATCGTGTATATATGGAGCATGTTTTAAGCAGTAAAAAATGGCTGTTGGGAGTGACTCCGTATAAAAAAAAATTTTTTTTTTCCGTACACCGTTTTTGTAGGCCTAGTGAGTCGGCTAGCACTCGACCATGGCGTGCTAAAGGTTAAAAACGTTCTAACATAAGATAGATAACCTGGTTACCATTGAAATCGGCTGAAAATACTGCTACTTTGATTGTAGAGAATTCTACATCCGTTCTGTCAGGTTAAAAACAATGGCAATTTTGACATTTGTTTTAGACATTTGGAAATGTTTTCTATTTTTCACTTGGATTTGAAAATTCATCCATTATTGGGAATAGGGAAGTTTAAGTTTCAGCAAAGGATTTTTATGAGGTAGATCTATTTAGTTTATTTACGTGGATGCCATAAATATGTTTTTAATGGATACTAACAGATATGCTGATCTTGTAAACATTGATTATCTGTCCTCTGTAGAAATTTTAAATCATTATCGGCGATGGCGTCTTCTGTCACAACAATATGTGCCTGACCTGGTCGCGGAGGATCTTTTGCTAACTCATGTCCTTCCCAAAACATCCATGCCCAGTCATTTATGAGGCATGTTTAAATGAAACCGGACCAAACTGCAACAAGTGAACATACATATGATGCGCATGATGACGTCACTTCTGGTGTAAACAGCACATACTAACTGTCAAGTTTGCAAAATTTCATTATCCTTCAACTCATAGTTTCCTCGGCAGACCGTTGAAAACATGGCGGGTGTGGTACGGAATCTGTCCAGAGTTGATCAGTGAGCGATGATCCAGTTTCTAACAGCTGAAGGATGTCGACCAGTTGAATGCAGGTAGTGTATGGTGACAAAAGTGTGTCAAAGACAACAGTGAAGGACTGGACAACGATGTTTAAAGAAGGACGTGAGTTAACGCAACAATATGCACCTGACCTGATCTCGAAAGATCTTTCATTAACTCACATTCTTCTTTAAAAATCGTTGTCCAGTTCTTCACTGTTGTCTTCGACACTTTTGTCACCATACTCTGCCTGAATTCTGCGATTAATCTCAACTGGTCGACATCCTTCAGTTGTTAGGAACCGAATCACTGTTCGCTGACCCACCCTGAATGGATTCCGTATCACACCCGCCATTGTCACAATGGTCTGCAGCAGAACCTTTGAATGCGATGATAATGAACACGTGCATACTTGTACATTAGAATGTGCTTATTAACTCAGATGTGACTTCCTCAAGTATGAGAAAGAAAGAGTGACAGATGTGACTTCCTCAAGTATGAGAAAGACAGAGTGAAAAAGAGAAGACAGAAAAGCAGAGAAAACATAAGAGAGAAAGAGAGAGAAAGAATAAGAGATAAATTAAGGAAAGGAGAAAGATAAAAAGACTGTAAGTATGTATTAGCGTGACCTAGAGCATGTGAGAGAGAGAGGCAGATAAGAAAGCCAAGTGGCCTCTACCTTTCGTTTGGTAACACTAAATGGTTGTTTACAGTTGTTACAGTCATCAATGTCATCTTCGTGTTGCCAGCGGACCTCATTCTCCGCCTGCCTGATTTTCTCCAACTGAATCTGACAAAGAGAAATCCAACAAACTTTATATAAAAAGAGCACCACATCGGGAGAGAAGATAAAATGAGAAATCATGACAATAGAAATATGGTGACAACTACTCCCTATAAAGGGGAATTGGAACTTAGTACGGTCAGGCACCGTCAGGGACAATATACTGACCAGGACGTCACGTCAGGCACAACATACTGACCAGGACGTCACGTCAGGCACAACATACTGACCAGGACGTCACGTCAGGCACAACATACTGACCAGGACGTCACGTCAGGCCCAACATACTGACCAGGACGTCACGTCAGGCACAACATACTGACCAGGATGTCACGTCAGGCACAACATACTGACCAGGACGTCCCGTCAGGCACAACATACTGACCAGGACGTCACGTCAGGCACAACATACTGACAGGACGTCACGTCAGGCACAACATACTGACCAGGACGTCACGTCAGGCACAACATACTGACAGGACGTCACGTCAGGCACAACATACTGACCAGGACGTCACGTCAGGCACAACATACTGACCAGGACGTCACGTCAGGCACAACATACTGACCAGGACGTCACATCAGGCACAACATACTGACCATGACGTCACGTCAGGCACAACATACTGACCAGGACGTCACGTCAGGCACAACATACTGACCAGGACGTCACGTCAGGCACAACATACTGACCAGGACGTCACGTCAGGCACAACATACTGACCAGGACGTCACGTCAGGCACAACATACTGACCAGGACGTCACGTCAGGCACAACATACTGACCAGGACGTCACGTCAGGCACAACATACTGACCAGGATGTCACGTCAGGCACAACATACTGACCAGGACGTCCCGTCAGGCACAACATACTGACCAGGACGTCACGTCAGGCACAACATACTGACAGGACGTCACGTCAGGCACAACATACTGACCAGGACGTCACGTCAGGCACAACATACTGACAGGACGTCACGTCAGGCACAACATACTGACCAGGACGTCACGTCAGGCACAACATACTGACCAGGACGTCACGTCAGGCACAACATACTGACCAGGACGTCACGTCAGGCACAACATACTGACCAGGACGTCACATCAGGCACAACATACTGACCAGGACGTCACGTCAGGGACAATATACTGACCACCACCACTAACTTTCTTCAATGTAGCATTTCCTGGAAACAGGATATTTTCAAGGCACTCTGACTGACGAGATGTTGACCAACATGATCCCCTTTGTAGTGAGTGACACGCAGATGAAGCCAAGCATAGTACAACCGCCTGGAGGACTGTGATCCACCTTCATCAGCATGCTCGGGATGTGAGGAAAGCTACTACAACCGACTACTTAACGTCCTTTTCAGGGAGCACAAAAAAGTAACCTAGTCATTGTGGGCATTAAACAACAACTCCCTGTAAAAAATGATCCTGCTGACACGCACTGCACCATATTCAGAATATGGTGTTTGGCCTGGGAGGGACAAAACTGTTTAGGATTGCTGCGCCAGATACAAAAAAATGTAGGGAGCCAGTATGTAAGTAAAGAAGTGACTCAGTAAAAAAAGTTCAAATTTGCATCTCATTCAGTTTTTCAATAAAAAAAAAAATAATAATAACAAAAACAAAAAAACAATATGGCCATTTGTGACTTATTTACTGACTATGTAAATATGTAAGTAAAAAAAGAAGTCAAATAGTAAGTAAGTAAAACAAAGTAAGTAAGCACTGCTATGCTAGGACTACCTTTACCATCACTGGGACTACCGTTACCATTACTAGACTACCTTTACCATTGCTAGGACTGCCTTTGCCGTTACTAGAGCTACCTTTAACATTGCTAGGAGGATTTTTACCATTGCTGCAACTACCTTTACTATTGCTGGGACTACCTTTACCATTACTGGGACTATCTTTGCCATTACTAGACTACCTTTACTATTACAAATCTACCTTTACCACTACTAGGACTACCTTTACCATTACTAGGACTACCTTTACTAATATCAGCAATAAAAAATGTCACTATTTTACTTTACCTGTAAAGACTGTGACAGCTTGACGAAGTCTCTCTGCACTGCCTCACTGTTGTCCAGGTCAACTTGTAGAGATTGCACTTTGGTCTTCAGTGTATGGTTTTCTGATTCCAGCTTGCTCTATTGACACATACAAATTGTGGTAATTGTGAATGTAACGTTTGGTAATTATTATTACTACTACACGATTGTATTCCCTTTCTTCTTCTTCTTCATTCATTCTCAATCTCCCGCCACCAAGCCCTGAAGAGGGCTTTGCAAGTAGCAGGATGTTGTCAGGAGAACGGAATGCGTTGTGTCGTAGTTTACAGCTTAACTGTGACATTTGCACCTTTTGATTCGACACAACAGACCTCATTAGGCATTTTTTAGTACCTTTTAGTTAGCCTTTTCTCTACACTCCTTAACCAGTCTGCTCTGTTCCAGCCTGTTATCCGAGATCACCACATTCAGGTGTAGAAGGGTTTTGGCAGCTCTGGTTCACTGGCCCTGATGCTAGCAGTCAGCGGTGTGGGTCGCTGACTGCTACAGCTCATGCACTGCTCAGCACCTTGATCCCAATAAACTAATTAATTCAAATAGAAAACCACAGCACGTTTCCATGGACACAAAAGCAAATCGTCGACTAGTGTGAATTCCAGTGCAATCTGTGGCCTGGCGGCATCCATAATGGACTAAAATATGAGAGCAAAGTTAGACCTGCGACCTGTCAGGTGCCATATAAGCTGTTTGTTGTTGTTACTGTTGTGGATTGTGAAAAGGAATTATTCTAGGAGTGCCCTTGAAGCTCAATAATGTAACAGAGAACATGAAGATATGAAATGCAGAGTTCTGCACCAGGATCAGCTATCTAAGACCTTTGAGATAAAGTTAGTTAGTTGCCTATCGCAAGTGAAGATGGCGACAGCGTCAGACATGTTTATTCAGATGGGACTGCATATGAATCTGAGCGTGACAAACTCTACAGCACATAGGGCACACATGAATAGCATTTGTAGTTTTTTCATGAGCCTCCGTGATGGTTCTCAGCTCAGCGGTGCAAGCACCGTGTGACGGCGGTACGTCAGGCTGAGTGGTTCGAAGAAAGCAGCTCCCAGTCAGCAACATCAAAGTTTTAGAGTGTCTTTGTATCGTTTCTTTTGTCCCTCTGCGAGCGCTGTCCTGTCATGAGCTCACCGTACAACAGTTGTTTAGGGAGGCGCTCATCTGACATGCGAACAACATGCCCTGTCCATCTAATCTGGGCTCTCTTTGAGATAAGAACTTGTGTGTGACAGGGATCACAATTTATCTGTCTGCTGGATGTTGACTGAATTATGAAGACAATAATATCATCATCACCATCATCATCAGGCGCCCTGCCAGTTGGCTTTGGCAATCATGGACCTCCCTCAACTTCTATCATGTGTGTCGTTTACAAACTCTGTTGTTGATTGTCGCCTGTGGCATTCTCTCAGGCTGTCTAGCATCTTCTCTCTCGGCGCTCCTCTGTCTCTTTCCTCCTATCCTTCCCGTTATCACGCCGTGATCCAAGCCGCCTCTTCTCATAAAATGCCAGAAAAAGGATGACTGTTTTGATCCTTACAATATGTTGTCTTTGTGCCTCCTTGAATACTGTATCACTAGTCTTCCTTGTCTTTGTGCCTCCTTGAATACTGTATCACTAGTCTTCCTTGTCTTTGTGCCTCCTTGAATACTGTATCACTAGTCTTCTTTGTCTTTGTGCCTCCTTGAATACTGTATCTCTAGTCTTCCTTGTCTTTGTGCCTCCTTGAATACTGTATCGCTAGTCTTCCGTGCAGTTCATGGGATCCACAGCATTCTTCTGTAAAACCACATCTTCGTTACTTACAAGGATCTATGCGCTTGCGTGTGAATTGTCCATGATTCACTGCCATATATCAATTCTGGCTCTATGTAGCATCCAAAAATTATCTTTCTTAGTTCAATCGGCAAGGTTTTATTGCACAATATTCCTATCATTGTCTGGAAGACCGAATTTGCTTGGGATATTCTGCATTTTATTTTGAAATTGCATCTTCCATCTGATGTTATGTATCAGCTGTGGTATTTAAACGTGTTAACTTGTCTCAATTCGGTTTCGGGCCCATTCGCTTTGACATAGCATTTTGAAGAGTCAGGTTTCTTCGCTACTATCATCACTTCTGATTTCTTTTTTTGAAGCTGAGGCCTTTGTTTTCACTTTGCTGAACTACCATATCTACCATTTCCTGCAATAATATCAACCAACAAAAATTTAATTCAATGGAATTTACGGAAAACAACTCAATGATCTAGGCTGATGACTTGGTTCTTCTGACCCGTAACTGCAATTAGATGCAAAATGTAATCAAGATGCTGAGCAGCAGCGATCAGGGCCAGCGAACCAGAGCTGTAAGACCCTTCTACACCTTCATCCAGTGATCCTGGATAACAGAACATGCTGGCTAAATAGAAGAGATCAAAGAGGGAAGGCTAGCCCAGTACTAAAAAAATGCCTGCTGCCGAAGACAGATGTTTCGGAACGAAATGTGCAAATATTGCAGTTAAGCTGTAAACTAGTGGCACAATTCATTCCGTTCTCTGAACTACATCCTGCTACTTGCAAAGCCCTGTTCAGGGCTTGGTAGCGGGAGATTGAGAATAAATGCAGAAGAAAGGAAACGGCCCAAAAAAATAAGTATACTTGATGAGAGGCCATACAAATTTGGACTGAAAATACATAGAAAAAGAATCAGATTATGAGAATAAGTTCAACTATCGACAATCAGATGTTGAATCATTCATATATCTTGGTCATAATATAGACAATTGATATAAGATGTTTGCATGTGTGATCTGAAGGCGTTGAATATGAACACCTGCAAATGGGAGAAACTTGCCAAAGGCAGACCTGGCTGGAGGCAGGCTTTGTGTGTTGGTCTGCAGGCAGGATGCATCAAGATGCAGACTACAAACGTTTACGGTGAAAGTTAGGGCAACAACTAACTCTGGCGTGAAGTCCATTGTCTCTCGAGATTGACAGGATGCCATCCAATATAGACAAAATAGGTGGTCAGGTCATCCCATAACCGGTGAGATCGTTGGGCACACATGAAGACATCCTCACAATGCCATGCCACCTTTCTCTGTCAGCGGCCGCTGCCTGTGACTTTTCTGGTTGGAGATTGGTCCATTCTTTTATGTTGTCCTCCCATCTCTTTTTGGGACGGCCTCTTCGTCATCTGCCATGCTCCTTTCAGTGGAGGATTGTATTTGCAAGACCATTTGATCTCGATATGTGACCGTACCAAGTGAGTTTCCTTCTTTTTACAGTTGTCAAGAGCACTTCGAAAGGCCCTATTGCTGTTGTAATTCTATCTCGGATTTCCTCGTTTGTAACTCGACCTTTGTACGTGACGTTTAAAAGTCTTCGGAAACATCTCATCTCCAAGGCCTGTATCCTTTGTTGAAGGTCAGCTGTAACTGTCCATGTCTCACAAGCATAGAGGAATATTGACAGGACCAGTGTACGTATTAATCTGATTTTCGTGCATAGTGCTAACCGTTTATCTTGCCAGATTTTGTTAAGCCGTGCGAGCGCCGCTATTGTCTGTGCTATTCTGGCCAACACCTTACATTTTGATCCTTCATCACCGACAATCGACCCTAGATATTTAAAACTTCGAGTTCCTGACCGTTTGCTTTTATCCTGCTGTTGAAGCCCGTAGCGGTGTTGGTCAGTAATTTTGTCTTTCCAACGTAGGTGGTATTGATAAAGATATCAAAATAAGAAGGTGAGAGGAGCTTACATTGAAATGGGGAACTTGTGGAAATCAAAAGAAATTAAGTTCAACCCAAAAATGAAAGTCTTCAACTGCAATGTAAAGTTTGTTCTATTTTGTGTCTTTGAAGCAAGGCAAACAACATAAATGGTACAGAAACTTCTTTTTCCAGCTCAACCAAAAAAAACACATCAGTTTCAGAGACATAACGTAGTTTATAAGCCAGTTCTTTTCAACACTCAGATCTTGTAGGATGGCTTTATTTGTTATTTTCTTTACCCAAGGTATTTTTAGGATTCTTCTATAGCATTTTGTTTCGAAAGCTCAGATCTTGTTGTTGTTGTTTGCAAATGCCTACGATGAGTAGGTTATTCTTTTGTGCGCCCTGAAAAGGATGTTAAGTGGCGGGTTGCAGTAGGTTTCCTCACATCCCGAGTGTGTTGATGAAGGTGGAACGGGGTCCTCCAGGTGGTTGTGCTATGCTTGGCTTCATCTGCATGACACGCACTCCTACAGGGATCACATCGATCCCTCACCTTGTTAACCAGGCTGCCATAAAAACAGCCCGTTTTCAGGGAGGGCTACTATGAAGCCAAGGTGAGGGTCTTGGCCTGGTATGTTTTGTCTGACCTTGACTAACATGTCATCTCCGATCTTATTTCTTAATATTTGTGTGATGGTCCATGTCTTGTATCTTGGCTTGGTTCGTTCTCAATCTCCCACTACCAAACCCTGAAAGGGCTTAAGTGGCAGAATGTAGTCCAGAGAATGGAATGCGTTGTGTCGTAGTTTACAGCTTGACTGGGATATTTGCACCTTTCGGTCCAACACATCCAACTTCAGCAAGCATTTTTTTAGTATCGGGTTAGCATTCCCTCTTCAATCCCTTCTCCTTAGCCAGTCTGCCCTGCTGCAGTCTGTTATCCAGGATCACCGCATGGAGGTGTAGAAGGGTCTTGGCAGCTTTGGTTCGCTGGCCCTGATGCTAGCAGTCAGCTATGGGTCGCTGACCACTGCAGCTCATGCGCTGCTCAGCATCTTGATCCGTCTTGTATCCGAACATTGCCACCGGGAATATGCATGTTCTTAGGATCTTCAATTTTAATTCTTTGTTAGTATTTAACCACACATTATGCATACTATTCAGTTTCTGTATCGCTACGGACAATTGTCTCCTTATTTTCCTTGCACAGTCCCCATCGTTTGTTATCAAAGAGCCGAGGTATTCAAAGTAATCCACATGTTCAATTTCTTCATTACCAATAGTGACCTTGGGTTGGGGTCTTTGTGTGTCAATGGACAGTATCTTTGTCTTTTTTGCATTCAGGAAAATGTACTGACCTTCGCTGGGCTTTTGGTGAACGTAGCAAGTGCACCCGGCCCTCAACGCTGTTAGAGAGTGCAACTGTGTCATCTGTCTATCGTAGTTCTGGGATCTCCGTTCCTCATATGGAGAATTGGTCGATGATGATGATGATATAATCAATTTAGTTGTAAGCTGGCAGCTCTTGACAGCCCAATGCCTCCTGAACAAAAGCACACGTCCTCCTCAATTGATGTAGTGATGTGTAGAGTGTGTTGTGTATGGTGGGGTGTGGTGGTAGCAGCAGGTTCCGTAGATCGGCCAACCTTGGACACAAAGTCAGGAGGTGCTCGACTGATATTCGTGGTATTGGCTCCTCGTGGTATTGGCTGAATCTGTAGTTTGGTTCACGTAGTGTGTCTAATCTATTCAGATTGTTGAGAGGGACATGGCCTGTTCTCAGCTTGAAGATCAAACTCTGGTTTCTTTGTTTCAGTTTCTTGGCTGGGTCCTGGGATCTGGTTTTGCTTGGTTTTTGAAACATACTTGACCTGTCTGGGATAAGGCCCACTGATCTAGTCACTCCTGTCTATAGTCATTTTTCAGGATTTGCTTGCAGGAGAATGGGTCGAAATTCACATAGTTTTCATCTGTTTTTACCTTTCGCATGATATTCTCCGCGTATATGTTGAATAAGTAGGGGGAGAGGATGCAGCATTGCCTAAAACCTTTGTGAATCTCAAACTAATCAGAGGTGCCTTCACTGAATAGAGAGACTGAAATAGTATGATAAGATCACTAATGTGGAACTGTTGGAAAGATCTAGATAGATATCAATGGAACATGACATGAGGAATGGTCGCTGGTGTTGGATAGGACACACAGTAAGTAAACCAGCTGACAACATTGCTTGACAGTCTCTGTTCTGGAATTCCCAAGGCAAGACATGTAGAGGCAGACCAAAACACACATTGAGATGAAAGCTCGAGACAAACATAGAGGTAACAGGGTTGACAACTGAAATGGATGGCAAAGGACAGAAGGACTTGGCATGTATTTGTTGAAGACCTGTGTTCCATAGGGAACTGAAATGTTTTGGCTTGGCTTGGTTCGTTCTCAATCTCCCGCTACCAAACCCTGACATGGACCTAAGTAGCAGAATGTAGTCCAGAGAACAGAATGCGTTGTGTCGTAGTTTACAGATTGACTGCGATATTTGCACCTTTAGGTCCAACACATTCGACTTCAACAAGCATTTTTTTAGTACCGTGTTAGCATTTCCCCTTCTATCCCTTCTCCTTAGCCAGTCTGCTCTGTTGCAGCCTGTTATCCAGGATCACAGCTAGGAGGTGTAGAAGGATCTTGGCAGCTCTGGTTCGCTGACCCTGACGCTAGCAGTCAGCTATGGGTCGCTGATAGCTGCAGCTCATGCACTGCTCAGCGTCTTCATCCCAAAAGGTTTTGAATGGCTGGTTGATATGCAGCCTTATGTTCCATGAGGGACCAGATGAATTACAGTTTATATCATGCATGAAAACGTTGGATGAATGAATCTACCTTCCTCCTATCAATGTCCTCAAGCTTCTCCTGCATTCTGCCGATGAGTTGTTTGGATTTCCCTTGGATGCTCCTTAAGGAGGATTCGGTCTCTCGGAGTTTGGTCTCTGTCTCAGCCCTCGATGTCACCTCCTGTTCCAGTTCTTTCTTTAGAGCATCCATTTCAGCTGGTGAGAGAAAAAAATTTAATGTAGTCTCACAGCAGACCCTGTCTTCAGGGATTAAGTCTTGACTTTATTGTATACTAGGTCTCATTCAGCATGGCTTGATCCCAAAGTCTTATCAATGACTACCTGTTATATAACAACACTGCTAATACCACTTGCACTTGAGTTAGGTGCTCCTGACGACTTTCTTTGGTGGTAGGTTACAGTGGTTCACCTCACATTCCGAAGCGTACTTGAGAAGATGGACAAGGGTCCTTCTGCCTGTAGTGCAATTTGAGGCTCCTCATTAACCTCACAACTATGGAGATTAGAGTCCCTAAAATCTACAAAATGATTGAAAGGTTCCTTAAGACCTGATAATGATTGCATGGGTTCATTAACCCTGTCGGTGATGCACCGCTGTGTGTGTGTGTGTGTAAATACCCCACTCCACAAGCCACCTATGATTAAACTTGGCTATAATATCAGTCTACACAGTACACATATTTCTGAAGATAACACATATAATGGCATCCACAGAATAGGAAATTGGACCAATGAATTTGGTGATTTTCATGATGGAAAGTAGTTTTGAAAATTCTACGTCTGCGGTTGAACCAGAAACAATTCTGGGTAGTATATGCGGACGGCGTGACGTTGACCATGTCATCTATTATGTGCCGTAAGTCACAAAATAATTTGGGTCTAACACCATATTTCCTATATGCAGCATGGCTTGACGGGATGTTTTTACCTTTTTTAACTTTTAAAATCCTAGTAAATGAAGGAGCAAATACTGTAATGAACAGACTTTTTCACTAATTTAAACTTTCAAAATTTTAATAACTTCACTGAAGATGAGATCCTACTGTCACGAAATGAACCAATCGACTTATTATTTTGTCAACAAAGCGTATTTCTAAATGACGGGTTACTTGCTTTTAACACGCACGACGTTGTCGGTGCTTCAACAATCGTCTCTCACGCTGCAACAAAGAATTCAATGGCAAGCTTGAACAGTAATTAGTTTGGGATTCAGTTGAAATGTGGTCACTTGTTTGGACATAGTCACTGTGACTGAACAAAGAAAATATTTAAAAAACTATGTTTTCTGTAAAAGCTTTTGAATGACCTGTCTAGGATACATACAAATTTGTTAGATTAACACGTTGCACTAGAAAAGGCTGTGTACACAATTTTAGCGATCTAGTTTATGAGGAATTTGGTTAAAATAAGAGAAATAGAAGTCCATGCAAACAGACAACGGTCATATCAAGTTAAATAAAAGCTTGTAAAAAGGCTGATATAAAGACATACCAACTTTAGCCTGAAGGGTGCTAATCTCCTGTGTTAGGGTATCTTCCAGGGTTGACTTCTCCTGCTGCTCTCCCATCACTTGGGACTTCAGAAAGACTATCTCACTCTTCAGCGTCTCTTCTGTGTGTTCCTTTGCCACCTTGGCTGAGATTATTTCCTCTCTGTACTTGAGCAGCAAAAGCTGCATCTCCTGAAGATAGAATTGTCTGATATAGTCCTTCAGAAAGCAATGCTATACAGATACAATGGATGCAAGACCAGGGCTCGGCCACGTAAAAGATGGATAGCAGAAATAACGGAAGCAGTAAAGCTCCCCGTGTACGAAGCATTTACTAAGGCCGGTCAAGAAACCTATACATAACCTGACGCTGAAAGGCACAAGCAGGTCAAAAAGCGAAAAAAAAGTTTCAGCCATTAAGCAAAATAAGTATAAGAAAAAATGAAGAACTAAGTAACAAGAAAACAAAACAAAAACAACATTAATAACATAAATTGTTTACAAAACTACACGTTATTATTTTGAATGCCCACAATCAGTAGGTTACTCTTATGTGCGCCCTGAAAAAGGCGTTAAGTGACGGGATACAGTAGCTTTCCTCACATCTCAAGCACGCTGATGAAGGTGGTCCGTGGTCCTCCAGGTGGTAGTGCTATGTTTGACTTTATCTGCGTGATGCTCACTACTACGGGGATAACATTGATCCACATTTTGTCAGCCAGGCTGCATTAAAAACAGCCTGTTTCCAGGGAACGCTACATGGCAGAGGGATTGTAGTCTTGGTCAGTGTACTGTGCCTGACTGGACTAGAGTCTCAGTTCCCCACACTCTTACTATAGTTCTGCATTTTCTTCCTCGTGCCCTGAAGATAGTAGTATATTCTCTGTCCTTAATTTCGTTGGTCGTCCTGGAAACGGGCTGTTGTCAAGGATAACAGTCTAGCTAACAAGCAACAATGTGAGGTTTGACGTAATCTCCGTAGTAGTGAGCGACACGCAGATGAGACCAAGCATAGCACAACCACCTGGAAGATCCCGGTTCACCTTCATCAACACACACGGGATGTGTGGAAAGCTACTGCAACCTGTCACTTAACGCCCTTTTCAGGGCGCACATAAGAGTAGCCTACTCATTGTGGGCATTTAAAACAACAACAAAATAATGTGAAAAGACTCATAGTTAAAATAAAGAGACTTTCAGCTGAAACAATGAAATAAAACAATCTGGCAGCGCATGAGCTGCAGTGGTCAGCGACTCATAGCTGACTGCTAGCGTCAGGGCTAGCGAACCAGAGCTGCCAAGACCCTTCTACACCTCCACGTGGTGATCCTGGATAACAGGCTGCAGCAGGGCAGACTGGCTAAGGAGAAAGGATCGAAGAGGGAATGCTAACCCGGTACTCAAAAAAAAGGTGCAAATATCCCAGTCAAGCTGTAAACTATGACACAACGCAAGACACAACACATTCCGTTCTCTAGACTACATTCTGCTACCTAAGCCCTTTCAGTGTTTGGTAGTGGGAGATTGAGAATGAATGAAGCCAAGCTAAGCCAAAGAAAATAATCTGTTCAAGCAAGAAACAGTAAAAAAGACAATCAAACCTCTAGGTTGTTGGGTAAATTGATATCCTCATTTTGTAGCTGCTCGGCAGTCTTCGAATATTTCTCCACCAAGCTATCATTTTCCTCCTGAAGTTTGGTCAGCTGAAAGTAAAAGTAAAGTAAAGTAAAGTAGCCCATAGTAATACTGCTGTAGGGGTGTGAGGTGTTAGCGATCTCACATTTTAAAGGCTCGGCTATATGAGGGCAGTAGCCATTGCCTCTCCCTCGCCGTTTTTACTTCCCGGACTGAACTGGTACCCATTTAAGGCCGGGTCGACCCGGGAGCTGTTGCGGTCTGAAAAATACATTTCCGCCTCTACTGGGAAATGAACCCAGGACCACTCAGATGCGAAGCCAGCAAGCTAACCACTGCGCTATGCGCAGTACATATACAAGCTCATTAATGAAAAAAGTTCAGCTCCAGGTGGAGAATGTGTCTTCAATAAATACATATCAAGTCATCCTAATGCTCCTCCACGTATCTTCTTCTTCGTACGCTGTCAGACGTCAACTTGAATTTGTTCGAAGAAAGCAGCTGTCATCCTGAGGCTGTCAACACTGCCATAGAGCTTGTCTAGTGTTGGCACTGGTGATGGCCACATGTGCTTTCTCTGGTCCTCGTATGTCGGGCAATTTTGCAGCAGATGTTCAGCGGTCATTTTCCCTGTACCACAGGTGCATTCGTCAGTGCCACCTATCTTCAGTTTATTGAATAGGTGGTACCTCAGTCTGTTGTGGCCTGTGCGGAGTCTGAAGACCACGACCTGCTCTCTTCTGCTCAATTGGTAATAGGCATCATTTTTTGTGTAGCCAGTATGTTCTGTTTCCCATTTGGCCATGTATCTGTCCCTAATAAACCTTTTGGACCCTTCGTAGGTCACACTAGAATCTGGTTGTGGTAGTCTTGCACCTTCTTTTGCCAGTCTTGTCTGCCTCCTCGTTGCCTTGAATGTTACAGTGGGATGGAACCCACTGTACCACTACTCTTTTTGGTGCGCACTGCTGGCATAGTTGACAGAGTACTGTTCTTTAATTATTTAGTTCTGTATTTTTCTGGCTTTTTAGTGCTGTAACCATGGACAGGGCATCTGTAAACAGGACTATCTGACTTTCATTGCTTTCGCCTGTCAGCATTGCTTCTACTGCAGCCTTCAGTGCCTCTGCTCTGAAATTGCTTGAGAATTTTCCAGTTGCCACTGACAGTGTTATTTTTCTACCATTTGTTAGGCTCAGGAATACCCCTCCCCCTCCATTCTGTGTTGTGTTTGTTATAGAACCGTCAGTGTACGCATGGGTCCAGTCCATGCTTGGGTAGTTTTTCGCTATGTGCCTCAGGGTTATGTCTCTTCTTTCTTTTTCAGTCTGGCTATTCTTGTTTCCAATACCTGGTATATTTTCTACTACCTCTGGAATGATATGCTGCTTCCAGGTGGGTTTGCGTACAGTAGGGATGGGCTTTGGTGTTGTTATGGTATTCATAGGGTCTTCGCTCATCTTTGCTTTGGCTATTTCTGCAAAGTTTCTCCGCTTTAGTTTCCCTTTTCCAAATCTATTTAGTCTCTGATGCATTGAATGGTCTGTCAGTCTTCTGAGTTTCTCTGCTTGCTGCTGGGCTCTGCTATCTCTTCTATCGGTCATGGATTGCAGATTTGTAATCTTTTCAAGTTCTACAATTGGCGTTGACTTCATGCCCTCCTGTTATAACTCTCATGGCTTGGTTTTGAAGTTTGCTAATTTAATCAAAGTTCGCCTTTGCTGCTGTTGCCCATGCCGTAATGCCATACTCAAGAACTGGTCTCACTCTTCCAGTGTACAGTTTCTTCAGTATTCTTTCGTCTGCTCCCCAGCTTGTGCCAGCAAGTTTCCTCATGATTGCCATTCTTTCTCTGGCTCTCATTCGGTTTCTCTCGATCTGACTTTTCCATGTCATGCGCCGATCAAATGTGATGCCCAAGTAGTTTGGGTTGTCGTTTAGCCACAGATATTTGCCAATTTAGACTAATTTTGGTGTTCTGCGGTTTATTTGAAAGGGAAAATATCGTACATGTTGTTTTTTATTCATTTATTTTGACCAGCCATGATTTCGCCTACTCCTCCAGCGATGTTAGGGCCTGCTGCATCCGATTGTTTGCTATGGTGAGATTTTCTTCAGAGGTCCACATAGCCAGATCGTCTACAAACATGGAGCTGTGGACTCTTCTTTGTATATTCTCTATGATGTTGTTTATATACTTATATACACCAGAAAAAGTGTGGGTGACAGCTCCCCCTTGGGGTATTGCTCCAGTGTCACCTATTTGCTCATCTGCCCTTGTACTTGGACTCTGGCTGTTCTGTTTTCGAGGTAGTGGCTGATCCATCTGTACATTTTTCCAGATACTTCACTTCTTCGTAGCTTGACTTTAAGTCCCTCTTTCCACACCTTCTCAAATGTCTTCTCTAAATCCACCCAAACTGCTACTGTATGCTTTTTCTCTTGGTAAGCATTCTCTATTTCCTGAGCTATGAGAGTGATCTGGTCCTCAGTGGATCTGTGTTGTCTAAAGCCTGCTTGCTGTGGAATTAATATGTATTTTGCTTGCAGGTGCCACATCAGTCTGGTGTTTATCATGCGCTCCATCAGTTTACCTACACAGCTCAGTGGACTGATAGGCCTGTATCCATTTGGATCTGTTCTATCTTTTTCTTTCTTTGGCACTGGTATAAGTACAGCATCTTTCCATGCCTGTGGTACAATTCCCCTTTTCCAGCTTTTGTTCAGGACTGACAGTAACTTCCTCTTTGCTGTTTGGCCCAGCCCCATCAGCATTTAATTTGTTACCCAATCTTTTCCGGGCGATTTCTTTTTCTTTAAAGTTATCATGGCCTCATTCATTGTTAGTTTTGCCATCATGTGCTCCTCTGGTGCCATCTTGATATTGTCATGGCTCTTTTGTTCTTCACTTATGACTGTATGCCTGTCTGTAGGGACATCAATGTGGTTTGCTCTGGCATAATGTTCTACAAAAGCGTTTGCTGCTTTTTTTCCAGTGAGCATGTTGTCACCCTGCTTGAGGGTAATTTGTTTATTTGATGGTGTTTCGTCATTCATGGCTCTGACTTAATTACATAGTTTGTTCCCTTCTTTATCTAGATTGAGGCTTTCTGTTTTTTTTTTCCAACTGTCTCTTGTTATTTGGTTCAGTGTTCTTTTGTATTTCGCAGTGATGGCCTTGAGGGAGATATTTGCTTCAATAGATTGCTCTCTTTCTGCCGTGTTCCTAGCGTCTGAGACTTCATCCTCAGCTTTCTGCAGTTCATGATTTCAATATGGCTTGTAATTTTTCCTTGCCCCTCTTTGGATGGTCTTGGTGGCTGCTTGCAGTATTGCTTTGCTTAGGCTTACCACCATAGGTTTCATATTGTTATTTCGTGTGTTGATAGTTTCACACAGTCCATCTGTCAGCATTGCAAATCTGTCCCAGTCGGCTCGTCTGTAATTCCAACGTGGCAGCGGTTTTATTTCCTGGGGGCTTACTTCTATATCAATATCTAGCCTAATTGGCCTGTGGTCGCTACCTGCCAATTGGTCGAGCACCTGACGATCTATTTTGTGATGGATATCCCCAGTGGAGAAGGCCAGGTCTGGAGTGGAGGTGGCATGCCATCTTCTGGAATAGAAGCTAGGACTGTCGTCCAGTCTATTGATAAGATAGAGATTTGTGTCTATCTCACAGTCTTCCACTTCATCACCTCTGTTGTCTATGTCCAAATATCCCCATCTCTCCGAGTGACTGTTAAAGTCTCCAACCACTAGGCAGCTGGAGTCCTTGATTTCCATACTCGAGAGCGTCAGGTCTTTGTTGGGTGGGCCATACAGGTTGAAGATACGGATTTTCGTTTCTTGTGTCATTATGTCGACTCCTACAATTGCTGCTTATCCAATGTGATTTACAGATACTGCGCTACTTGGTGTCAGTATCAGCAAACCTCCTTTGTGACCTTCTCTATCAAGTCGGAAGGTTTGGTATCCTCTGATTGAAAATCTGTGGTTATTTTTGAGGTGCGTTTCTTGGATGCATGCCACATCTATCTTACCTTCGTACAAGCGATTTGTTAGGGAAACCTTTTTGTTGAGGACTCCCTCCACATTGCACTGTAGTATTTTAAGGATCTCCTCCACGTATGGAAAGTAATGGCAACCTACCGTACTGCACACTTGCCAAGAAATTTATAACTGCCAAATAGGTGGCGGTTGTAAGAAGCTACGTTCTGTAAAAGGACATGCGACTTACTTACTCTAGCTGTCTATTATAATAATAATCTGCTTCGATGTCCAAGGCATATCACGTTGATTGTCTGTGACAGTGGGTGATGGCTGAGGTCCATGTTGGCGTATAGTTCTGATAGGGTGCGAGTGATATGTGTAAAGCAGGTTTTGCGGGGATCAACGCAGGATAATATGTTTTTCCACCTTTCATTTCGACAGCCAGGTGCAGGGTTTGATGGACTGGGACATCCTGGCAGAGACAGCAATGGTCGAAGATAGAGACGATCCTTTCAAAATGTGTTTATCAGACCAGACCTCAATGTTGGCAACAGTGGATTTATAGTGGGGTATAGTGCTTTATCTACACCCATGGCGATGTCCTCCAATTGTCGACTCCATAATATTTCATTGCACGTTGATAATCACAATATGCCTTCATCAGTCAAGAAAGCAGAGTAGGTTCTCCAAAAAGAAGGTTTAAACTTTACCAAACAAGATAACAACAGAAAC